>JAEHOD010000030.1:0-295000 GCA_016834595.1 Chlamydomonas schloesseri
CAGCGGCGGCTGTCAGCAAAACGCCGGCGGCCACCATCCCGCGGCGGCCGCCCACGCGGCCGCCTGTCGACGGCGGCGAGCGCCGTCAGCGCCTCCGCCGACAGCGCCTGCCGCCGCAAGAGTCAGCGGCGGCTGTCAGTAAACGCCGGCGGCCACCATCCCGCGGCGGCCGCCCACGCGGCCGCCTGTCGAGGCGGGCGAGCGCGTCAGCGCCTCCGCCGCCGCGCCTGCCGCCGCAAGAGTCAGCGGCGGCTGCCAGAAAAACGCCGGCGGCCACCATCTCCGCGGCGGCCGCCCCGCGGCCGCCTGTCGAGGCGGGAGCGCGCGTCAGCGCCTCCGCCGCCGCGCTGCCGCCGCAAGAGTCAGCGGCGGCTGCCAGCAAACGCCGGCGGCCACCATCCCGCGGCGGGCCCACGCGGCCGCCTGTCGAGGCGGCGAGCGCCGTCAGCGCCTCCGCCGCCGCGCCTGCCGCCGCAAGAGTCAGCGGCGGCTGCCAGTAAAACGCCCACGGCCACCATCCCGCGGCGGCCGCCCACGCGGCCGCCTGTCGAGGCGGCGAGCGCCGTCAGCGCCTCCGCCGCCGCGCCTGCCGCCGCAAGAGTCAGCGGCGGCTGCCAGCAAACGCCGGCGGCCACCATCCGCGGCGGCCGCCCACGCGGCCGCCTGTCGAGGCGGCGAGCGCCGTCAGCGCCTCCGCCGCCGCGCCTGCCGCCGCAAGAGTCAGCGGCGGCTGCCAGCAAACGCCAGCGGCCACCATCCCGCGGCGGCCGCCCACGCGGCCGCCTGTCGAGGCGGCGAGCGCCGTCAGCGCCTCCGCCGCCGCGCCTGCCGCCGCAAGAGTCAGCGGCGGCTGCCAGAAACGCCGGCGGCCACCATCCCGCGGCGGCCGCCCACGCGGCCGCCTGTCGAGGCGGCGAGCGCCGTCAGCGCCTCCGCCGCCGCGCCTGCCGCCGCAAGAGTCAGCGGCGGCTGTCAGCAAACGCCGGCGGCCACCATCCCGCGGCGGCCGCCCACGCGGCCGCCTGTCGAGGCGGCGAGCGCCGTCAGCGCCTCCGCCGCCGCGCCTGCCGCCGCAAGAGTCAGCGGCGGCTGCCAGCTAACGCCGGCGGCCACCATCCCGCGGCGGCCGCCCACGCGGCCGCCTGTCGAGGCGGCGAGCGCCGTCAGCGCCTCCGCCGCCGCGCCTGCCGCCGCAAGAGTCAGCGGCGGCTGCAGCAAACGCCGGCGGCCCCATCCCGCGGCGGCCGCCCACGCGGCCGCCTGTCGAGGCGGCGAGCGCCGTCAGCGCCTCCGCCGCCGCGCCTGCCACCGCAAGAGTCAGCGGCGGCTTGTCAGACAAGACTAGCAGCCACCATTTCCGCGGCGGCCAGCCCACGCGGCCGCCTGTCGAGGCGGCGAGCGCCGTCAGCGCCTCCGCCGCCGCGCCTGCCGCCGCAAGAGTCAGCGGTGGCTGTCAAACAAGACTAGCGGCCACCATCCCGCGGCGGCCGCCCACGCGGCCGCCTGTCGAGGCGGCGAGCGCCGTCAGCGCCTCTGCCGCTGCGCCTGCCGCCGCAAGAGTCAGCGGCGGCTGCCAGCAAACGCCGGCGGCCACCATCCCGCGGCGGCCGCCCACGCGGCCGCCTGTCGAGGCGGTGAGCGCCCGTCAGCGCCTCCGCCGCCGCGCCTGCCACCGCAAGAGTCAGCGGCGGCTGCCAGTAAACGCCAGCGGCCACTATCCGACAGCGGCCGCCCACGCGGCCGCCTGTCGAGGCGGCGAGCGCCGTCAGCGCCTCCGCCGCCGCGCCTGCCGCCGCAAGAGTCAGCGGCGGCTGCCAGTAAACGCCAGCGGCCACCATCCCGCGGCGGCCGCCCACGCGGCCGCCTGTCGAGGCGGCGAGCGCCGTCAGCGCCTCCGCCGCCACGCCTGCCGCCGCAAGAGTCAGCGGCGGCTGCCAGTAAACGCCAGCGGCCACCATCCCGCGGCGGCCGCCCACGCGGCCGCCTGTCGAGGCGGCGAGCGCCGTCAGCGCCTCCCGCCGCCGCGCCTGCCGCCCGCAAGAGTCAGCGGCGGCTGTCAGCAAACGCCGGCGGCCACCATCCCGCGGCGGCCGCCCACATGGCCGCCTATCGAGGCGGCGAGCGCCGTCAGCGCCTCCGCCGCCGCGCCTGCCGCCGCAAGAGTCAGCGGCGGCCTGTCAGCAAACGCCGGCGGCCACCATCCCGCGGCGGCCGCCCACGCGGGCCGCCTGTCGAGGCGGCGAGCGCCGTCAGCGCCTCCGCCGCCGCGCCTGCCGCCGCAAGAGTCAGCGGCGGCTGCCAGCAAACGCCGGCGGCCACCATCCCGCGGCGGCCGCCACAATGGCCGCCTATCGAGACGGCGAGCGCCGTCAGCGCCTCCGCCGCCACGCCTGCCGCCGCAAGAGTCAGCGGCGGCTGCCAGCAAACGCCGGCGGCCACCATCCCGCGGCGGCCGCCCACGCGGCCGCCTGTCGAGGCGGCGAGCGCCGTCAGCGCCTCCGCCGCCGCGCCTGCCACCGCAAGAGTCAGCGGCGGCTGTCAGACAAGACTAGCAGCCACCATTCCGCGGCGGCCGCCCACGCGGCCGCCTGTCGAGGCGGCGAGCGCCGTCAGCGCCTCCGCCGCCGCGCCTGCCGCCGCAAGAGTCAGCGGTGGCTGTCAAACAAGACTAGCGGCCACCATCCCGCGGCGGCCGCCCACACGGCCGCCTGTCGAGGCGGCGAGCGCCGTCAGCGCCTCTGCCGCCGCGCCTGCCGCCGCAAGAGTCAGCGGCGGCTGCCAGTAAACGCCAGCGGCCACCATCCCGCGGCGGCCGCCCACGCGGCCGCCTGTCGAGGCGGCGAGCGCCGTCAGCGCCTCCGCCGCCACGCCTGCCGCCGCAAGAGTCAGCGGCGGCTGCCAGTAAACGCCAGCGGCCACCATCCCGCGGCGGCCGCCCACGCGGCCGCCTGTCGAGGCGGCGAGCGCCGTCAGCGCCTCCGCCGCCGCGCCTGCCGCCGCAAGAGTCAGCGGCGGCTGTCAGCAAACGCCGGCGGCCACCATCCCGCGGCGGCCGCCCACGCGGCCGCCTATCGAGGCGGCGAGCGCCGTCAGCGCCTCCGCCGCCGCGCCTGCCGCCGCAAGAGTCAGCGGCGGCTGTCAGCAAACGCCGGCGGCCACCATCCCGCGGCGGCCGCCCACGCGGCCGCCTGTCGAGGCGGCGAGCGCCGTCAGCGCCTCCGCCGCCGCGCCTGCCGCCGCAAGAGTCAGCGGCGGCTGCCAGCAAACGCCGGCGGCCACCATCCCGCGGCGGCCGCCCACATGGCCGCCTATCGAGACGGCGAGCGCCGTCAGCGCCTCCGCCGCCACGCCTGCCGCCGCAAGAGTCAGCGGCGGCTGCCAGCAAACGCCGGCGGCCACCATCCCGCGGCGGCCGCCCACGCGGCCGCCTGTCGAGGCGGCGAGCGCCGTCAGCGCCTCCGCCGCCGCGCCTGCCACCGCAAGAGTCAGCGGCGGCTGTCAGACAAGACTAGCAGCCACCATTCCGCGGCGGCCGCCCACGCGGCCGCCTGTCGAGGCGGCGAGCGCCGTCAGCGCCTCCGCCGCCGCGCCTGCCGCCGCAAGAGTCAGCGGTGGCTGTCAAACAAGACTAGCGGCCACCATCCCGCGGCGGCCGCCCACACGGCCGCCTGTCGAGGCGGCGAGCGCCGTCAGCGCCTCTGCCGCCGCGCCTGCCGCCGCAAGAGTCAGCGGCGGCTGCCAGTAAACGCCAGCGGCCACTATCCGACAGCGGCCGCCCACGCGGCCGCCTGTCGAGGCGGCGAGCGCCGTCAGCGCCTCCGCCGCCACGCCTGCCGCCGCAAGAGTCAGCGGCGGCTGCCAGTAAACGCCAGCGGCCACCATCCCGCGGCGGCCGCCCACGCGGCCGCCTGTCGAGGCGGCGAGCGCCGTCAGCGCCTCCGCCGCCGCGCCTGCCGCCGCAAGAGTCAGCGGCGGCTGTCAGCAAACGCCGGCGGCCACCATCCCGCGGCGGCCGCCCACGCGGCCGCCTGTCGAGGCGGCGAGCGCCGTCAGCGCCTCCGCCGCCGCGCCTGCCGCCGCAAGAGTCAGCGGCGGCTGCCAGCAAACGCCGGCGGCCACCATCCCGCGGCGGCCGCCCACATGGCCGCCTATCGAGACGGCGAGCGCCGTCAGCGCCTCCGCCGCCACGCCTGCCGCCGCAAGAGTCAGCGGCGGCTGCCAGCAAACGCCGGCGGCCACCATCCCGCGGCGGCCGCCCACGCGGCCGCCTGTCGAGGCGGCGAGCGCCGTCAGCGCCTCCGCCGCCGCGCCTGCCACCGCAAGAGTCAGCGGCGGCTGTCAGACAAGACTAGCAGCCACCATTCCGACAGCGGCCGCCCACGCGGCCGCCTGTCGAGGCGGCGAGCGCCGTCAGCGCCTCCGCCGCCGCGCCTGCCGCCGCAAGAGTCAGCGGTGGCTGTCAAACAAGACTAGCGGCCACCATCCCGCGGCGGCCGCCCACACGGCCGCCTGTCGAGGCGGCGAGCGCCGTCAGCGCCTCTGCCGCCGCGCCTGCCGCCGCAAGAGTCAGCGGCGGCTGCCAGTAAACGCCAGCGGCCACTATCCGACAGCGGCCGCCCACGCGGCCGCCTGTCGAGGCGGCGAGCGCCGTCAGCGCCTCCGCCGCCACGCCTGCCGCCGCAAGAGTCAGCGGCGGCTGCCAGTAAACGCCAGCGGCCACCATCCCGCGGCGGCCGCCCACGCGGCCGCCTGTCGAGGCGGCGAGCGCCGTCAGCGCCTCCGCCGCCGCGCCTGCCGCCGCAAGAGTCAGCGGCGGCTGTCAGCAAACGCCGGCGGCCACCATCCCGCGGCGGCCGCCCACGCGGCCGCCTGTCGAGGCGGCGAGCGCCGTCAGCGCCTCTGCCGCCGCGCCTGCCGCCGCAAGAGTCAGCGGCGGCTGCCAGTAAACGCCAGCGGCCACTATCCGACAGCGGCCGCCCACGCGGCCGCCTGTCGAGGCGGCGAGCGCCGTCAGCGCCTCCGCCGCCACGCCTGCCGCCGCAAGAGTCAGCGGCGGCTGCCAGTAAACGCCAGCGGCCACCATCCCGCGGCGGCCGCCCACGCGGCCGCCTGTCGAGGCGGCGAGCGCCGTCAGCGCCTCCGCCGCCGCGCCTGCCGCCGCAAGAGTCAGCGGCGGCTGTCAACAAACGCCGGCGGCCACCATCCCGCGGCGGCCACCCACGCGGCCGCCTATCGAGGCGGCGAGCGCCGTCAGCGCCTCCGCCGCCGCGCCTGCCGCCGCAAGAGTCAGCGGCGGCTGTCAGCAAACGCCGGCGGCCACCATCCCGCGGCGGCCGCCCACATGGCCGCCTGTCGAGGCGGCGAGCGCCGTCAGCGCCTCCGCCGCCGCGCCTGCCGCCGCAAGAGTCAGCGGCGGCTGCCAGCAAACGCCGGCGGCCACCATCCCGCGGCGGCCGCCCACATGGCCGCCTGTCGAGGCGGCGAGCGCCGTCAGCGCCTCCGCCGCCGCGCCTGCCGCCGCAAGAGTCAGCGGCGGCTGTCAGACAAGACTAGCAGCCACCATTCTGCGGCGGCCGCCAACATGGCCGCCTGTCGAGGCGGCGAGCGCCGTCAGCGCCTCTGCCGCCGCGCCTGCCGCCGCAAGAGTCAGCGGCGGCTGCCAGTAAACGCCGGCGGCCACCATCCCGCGGCGGCCGCCCACATGGCCGCCTATCGAGGCGGCGAGCGCCGTCAGCGCCTCCGCCGCCGCGCCTGCCGCCGCAAGAGTCAGCGGTGGCTGTCAGACAAGACTAGCAGCCACCATTCCGCGGCGGCCGCCCACGCGGCCGCCTGTCGAGGCGGCGAGCGCCGTCAGCGCCTCCGCCGCCGCGCCTGCCGCCGCAAGAGTCAGTGGCGGCTGTCAACAAACGCCGGCGGCCACCATCCCGCGGCGGCCGCCCACGCGGCCGCCTATCGAGGCGGCGAGCGCCGTCAGCGCCTCCGCCGCCGCGCCTGCCGCCGCAAGAGTCAGCGGCGGCTGCCAGCTAACGCCGGCGGCCACCATCCCGCGGCGGCCGCCCACATGGCCGCCTGTCGAGGCGGCGAGCGCCGTCAGCGCCTCCGCCGCCGCGCCTGCCGCCGCAAGAGTCAGCGGCGGCTGCCAGCAAACGCCGGCGGCCACCATCCCGCGGCGGCCGCCCACGCGGCCGCCTGTCGAGGCGGCGAGCGCCGTCAGCGCCTCCGCCGCCACGCCTGCCGCCGCAAGAGTCAGCGGCGGCTGCCAGCAAACGCCAGCGGCCACTATCCGACAGCGGCCGCCCACGCGGCCGCCTGTCGAGGCGGCGAGCGCCGTCAGCGCCTCCGCCGCCACGCCTGCCGCCGCAAGAGTCAGCGGCGGCTGCCAGTAAACGCCAGCGGCCACCATCCCGCGGCGGCCGCCCACGCGGCCGCCTGTCGAGGCGGCGAGCGCCGTCAGCGCCTCCGCCGCCGCGCCTGCCGCCGCAAGAGTCAGCGGCGGCTGTCAACAAACGCCGGCGGCCACCATCCCGCGGCGGCCGCCCACGCGGCCGCCTATCGAGGCGGCGAGCGCCGTCAGCGCCTCCGCCGCCGCGCCTGCCGCCGCAAGAGTCAGCGGCGGCTGTCAGCAAACGCCGGCGGCCACCATCCCGCGGCGGCCGCCCACATGGCCGCCTGTCGAGGCGGCGAGCGCCGTCAGCGCCTCCGCCGCCGCGCCTGCCGCCGCAAGAGTCAGCGGCGGCTGTCAGTAAACGCCGGCGGCCACCATCCCGCGGCGGCCGCCCACGCGGCCGCCTGTCGAGGCGGCGAGCGCCGTCAGCGCCTCCGCCGCCACGCCTGCCGCCGCAAGAGTCAGCGGCGGCTGCCAGTAAACGCCAGCGGCCACCATCCCGCGGCGGCCGCCCACGCGGCCGCCTGTCGAGGCGGCGAGCGCCGTCAGCGCCTCCGCCGCCACGCCTGCCGCCGCAAGAGTCAGCGGCGGCTGTCAACAAACGCCGGCGGCCATTATCCCGCGGCGGCCGCCCACGCGGCCGCCTATCGAGGCGGCGAGCGCCGTCAGCGCCTCCGCCGCCGCGCCTGCCGCCGCAAGAGTCAGCGGCGGCTGTCAGCAAACGCCGGCGGCCACCATCCCGCGGCGGCCGCCCACATGGCCGCCTGTCGAGGCGGCGAGCGCCGTCAGCGCCTCTGCCGCTGCGCCTGCCGCCGCAAGAGTCAGCGGCGGCTGTCAGTAAACGCCGGCGGCCACCATCCCGCGGCGGCCGCCCACGCGGCCGCCTGTCGAGGCGGCGAGCGCCGTCAGCGCCTCCGCCGCCACGCCTGCCGCCGCAAGAGTCAGCGGCCGCTGCCAGCAAACGCCGGCGGCCACCATCCCGCGGCGGCCGCCCACGCGGCCGCCTGTCGAGGCGGCGAGCGCCGTCAGCGCCTCCGCCGCCACGCCTGCCGCCGCAAGAGTCAGCGGCGGCTGCCAGCAAACGCCGGCGGCCACCATCCCGCGGCGGCCGCCCACGCGGCCGCCTGTCGAGGCGGTGAGCACCGTCAGCGCCTCCGCCGCCGCGCCTGCCACCGCAAGAGTCAGCGGCGGCTGCCAGTAAACGCCAGCGGCCACTATCCGACAGCGGCCGCCCACGCGGCCGCCTGTCGAGGCGGCGAGCGCCGTCAGCGCCTCCGCCGCCGCGCCTGCCGCCGCAAGAGTCAGCGGCGGCTGCCAGTAAACGCCAGCGGCCACCATCCCGCGGCGGCCGCCCACGCGGCCGCCTGTCGAGGCGGCGAGCGCCGTCAGCGCCTCCGCCGCCACGCCTGCCGCCGCAAGAGTCAGCGGCGGCTGCCAGTAAACGCCAGCGGCCACCATCCCGCGGCGGCCGCCCACGCGGCCGCCTGTCGAGGCGGCGAGCGCCGTCAGCGCCTCCGCCGCCACGCCTGCCGCCGCAAGAGTCAGCGGCGGCTGCCAGCAAACGCCGGCGGCCACCATCCCGCGGCGGCCGCCCACGCGGCCGCCTGTCGAGGCGGCGAGCGCCGTCAGCGCCTCCGCCGCCGCGCCTGCCGCCGCAAGAGTCAGCGGCGGCTGTCAGCAAACGCCGGCGGCCACCATCCCGCGGCGGCCGCCCACGCGGCCGCCTGTCGAGGCGGCGAGCGCCGTCAGCGCCTCCGCCGCCGCGCCTGCCGCCGCAAGAGTCAGCGGCGGCTGCCAGCAAACGCCGGCGGCCACCATCCCGCGGCGGCCGCCCACATGGCCGCCTATCGAGACGGCGAGCGCCGTCAGCGCCTCCGCCGCCACGCCTGCCGCCGCAAGAGTCAGCGGCGGCTGCCAGCAAACGCCGGCGGCCACCATCCCGCGGCGGCCGCCCACGCGGCCGCCTGTCGAGGCGGCGAGCGCCGTCAGCGCCTCCGCCGCCGCGCCTGCCACCGCAAGAGTCAGCGGCGGCTGTCAGACAAGACTAGCAGCCACCATTCCGCGGCGGCCGCCCACGCGGCCGCCTGTCGAGGCGGCGAGCGCCGTCAGCGCCTCCGCCGCCGCGCCTGCCGCCGCAAGAGTCAGCGGTGGCTGTCAAACAAGACTACCGGCCACCATCCCGCGGCGGCCGCCCACGCGGCCGCCTGTCGAGGCGGCGAGCGCCGTCAGCGCCTCTGCCGCTGCGCCTGCCGCCGCAAGAGTCAGCGGCGGCTGCCAGCAAACGCCGGCGGCCACCATCCCGCGGCGGCCGCCCACGCGGCCGCCTGTCGAGGCGGTGAGCGCCGTCAGCGCCTCCGCCGCCGCGCCTGCCACCGCAAGAGTCAGCGGCGGCTGCCAGTAAACGCCAGCGGCCACTATCCGACAGCGGCCGCCCACGCGGCCGCCTGTCGAGGCGGCGAGCGCCGTCAGCGCCTCCGCCGCCGCGCCTGCCGCCGCAAGAGTCAGCGGCGGCTGTCAGCAAACGCCGGCGGCCACCATCCCGCGGCGGCCGCCCACATGGCCGCCTATCGAGGCGGCGAGCGCCGTCAGCGCCTCCGCCGCCGCGCCTGCCGCCGCAAGAGTCAGCGGCGGCTGTCAGCAAACGCCGGCGGCCACCATCCCGCGGCGGCCGCCCACGCGGCCGCCTGTCGAGGCGGCGAGCGCCGTCAGCGCCTCCGCCGCCGCGCCTGCCGCCGCAAGAGTCAGCGGCGGCTGCCAGCAAACGCCGGCGGCCACCATCCCGCGGCGGCCGCCCACATGGCCGCCTATCGAGACGGCGAGCGCCGTCAGCGCCTCCGCCGCCACGCCTGCCGCCGCAAGAGTCAGCGGCGGCTGCCAGCAAACGCCGGCGGCCACCATCCCGCGGCGGCCGCCCACGCGGCCGCCTGTCGAGGCGGCGAGCGCCGTCAGCGCCTCCGCCGCCGCGCCTGCCACCGCAAGAGTCAGCGGCGGCTGTCAGACAAGACTAGCAGCCACCATTCCGCGGCGGCCGCCCACGCGGCCGCCTGTCGAGGCGGCGAGCGCCGTCAGCGCCTCCGCCGCCGCGCCTGCCGCCGCAAGAGTCAGCGGTGGCTGTCAAACAAGACTAGCGGCCACCATCCCGCGGCGGCCGCCCACACGGCCGCCTGTCGAGGCGGCGAGCGCCGTCAGCGCCTCTGCCGCCGCGCCTGCCGCCGCAAGAGTCAGCGGCGGCTGCCAGTAAACGCCAGCGGCCACTATCCGACAGCGGCCGCCCACGCGGCCGCCTGTCGAGGCGGCGAGCGCCGTCAGCGCCTCCGCCGCCACGCCTGCCGCCGCAAGAGTCAGCGGCGGCTGCCAGTAAACGCCAGCGGCCACCATCCCGCGGCGGCCGCCCACGCGGCCGCCTGTCGAGGCGGCGAGCGCCGTCAGCGCCTCCGCCGCCGCGCCTGCCGCCGCAAGAGTCAGCGGCGGCTGTCAGCAAACGCCGGCGGCCACCATCCCGCGGCGGCCGCCCACGCGGCCGCCTGTCGAGGCGGCGAGCGCCGTCAGCGCCTCCGCCGCCGCGCCTGCCGCCGCAAGAGTCAGCGGCGGCTGCCAGCAAACGCCGGCGGCCACCATCCCGCGGCGGCCGCCCACATGGCCGCCTATCGAGACGGCGAGCGCCGTCAGCGCCTCCGCCGCCACGCCTGCCGCCGCAAGAGTCAGCGGCGGCTGCCAGCAAACGCCGGCGGCCACCATCCCGCGGCGGCCGCCCACGCGGCCGCCTGTCGAGGCGGCGAGCGCCGTCAGCGCCTCCGCCGCCGCGCCTGCCACCGCAAGAGTCAGCGGCGGCTGTCAGACAAGACTAGCAGCCACCATTCCGACAGCGGCCGCCCACGCGGCCGCCTGTCGAGGCGGCGAGCGCCGTCAGCGCCTCCGCCGCCGCGCCTGCCGCCGCAAGAGTCAGCGGTGGCTGTCAAACAAGACTAGCGGCCACCATCCCGCGGCGGCCGCCCACACGGCCGCCTGTCGAGGCGGCGAGCGCCGTCAGCGCCTCTGCCGCCGCGCCTGCCGCCGCAAGAGTCAGCGGCGGCTGCCAGTAAACGCCAGCGGCCACTATCCGACAGCGGCCGCCCACGCGGCCGCCTGTCGAGGCGGCGAGCGCCGTCAGCGCCTCCGCCGCCACGCCTGCCGCCGCAAGAGTCAGCGGCGGCTGCCAGTAAACGCCAGCGGCCACCATCCCGCGGCGGCCGCCCACGCGGCCGCCTGTCGAGGCGGCGAGCGCCGTCAGCGCCTCCGCCGCCGCGCCTGCCGCCGCAAGAGTCAGCGGCGGCTGTCAGCAAACGCCGGCGGCCACCATCCCGCGGCGGCCGCCCACGCGGCCGCCTGTCGAGGCGGCGAGCGCCGTCAGCGCCTCTGCCGCCGCGCCTGCCGCCGCAAGAGTCAGCGGCGGCTGCCAGTAAACGCCAGCGGCCACTATCCGACAGCGGCCGCCCACGCGGCCGCCTGTCGAGGCGGCGAGCGCCGTCAGCGCCTCCGCCGCCACGCCTGCCGCCGCAAGAGTCAGCGGCGGCTGCCAGTAAACGCCAGCGGCCACCATCCCGCGGCGGCCGCCCACGCGGCCGCCTGTCAAGGCGGCGAGCGCCGTCAGCGCCTCCGCCGCCGCGCCTGCCGCCGCAAGAGTCAGCGGCGGCTGTCAACAAACGCCGGCGGCCACCATCCCGCGGCGGCCACCCACGCGGCCGCCTATCGAGGCGGCGAGCGCCGTCAGCGCCTCCGCCGCCGCGCCTGCCGCCGCAAGAGTCAGCGGCGGCTGTCAGCAAACGCCGGCGGCCACCATCCCGCGGCGGCCGCCCACATGGCCGCCTGTCGAGGCGGCGAGCGCCGTCAGCGCCTCCGCCGCCGCGCCTGCCGCCGCAAGAGTCAGCGGCGGCTGCCAGCAAACGCCGGCGGCCACCATCCCGCGGCGGCCGCCCACATGGCCGCCTGTCGAGGCGGCGAGCGCCGTCAGCGCCTCCGCCGCCGCGCCTGCCGCCGCAAGAGTCAGCGGCGGCTGTCAGACAAGACTAGCAGCCACCATTCTGCGGCGGCCGCCAACATGGCCGCCTGTCGAGGCGGCGAGCGCCGTCAGCGCCTCTGCCGCCGCGCCTGCCGCCGCAAGAGTCAGCGGCGGCTGCCAGTAAACGCCGGCGGCCACCATCCCGCGGCGGCCGCCCACATGGCCGCCTATCGAGGCGGCGAGCGCCGTCAGCGCCTCCGCCGCCGCGCCTGCCGCCGCAAGAGTCAGCGGTGGCTGTCAGACAAGACTAGCAGCCACCATTCCGCGGCGGCCGCCCACGCGGCCGCCTGTCGAGGCGGCGAGCGCCGTCAGCGCCTCCGCCGCCGCGCCTGCCGCCGCAAGAGTCAGTGGCGGCTGTCAACAAACGCCGGCGGCCACCATCCCGCGGCTGCCCTACCCGCGCACAGCAAGCCTAGCCGCGAAACGAGAAACGCCTCCCTGTGCTCTCCTGAGCCCACAGGACCAGGTGGTGTGGAGACAGCTCGCGCACCTAATACCTCAAACGAAACCCCCGACAAGAGACAACCCGAAGACGAGCAACCCACGCTCCCCTGGGGGCTACCAACGCCTGGGAACACACGTGTCACCCTTCTGCTACTCATCAGCAGGCCACACGTAGCAAGAGGGACAGGGCCGGCGAGAACGCTCAAAGCCGCCGCACCTAGCCGCCAAAGCTACAGCCCAAACCACCAACTCAATCGAGTCACCTACCGCAGAGGGGACAAGCACGCAACCGAGCGCCTACCCGCCACCACAAGGGTCGCGAACATACGTCACCGTCAACGGTACCACCCACACACACACGTACACACACAAACCGCGTCTCATCTACACTCTATCTAGCACCGCTTATAAGCAGCAGTTGCGAGCTGACAAGACTTGACTAAGCAGGTTGCTGAACCTTAATGCGCCCGCCCTGCACGGCTAGCAGGGGGTGCGCTGTGCCTACCTCCCTCCACCCCTTCCTGGGCACCCCTAATCTTACGAAGTCCTGCAGCCGCCTCCAAAACCCTGTCACCGCTTCCGCTTTATCGATTTCTACCGGCTCAGTCTCCATACCCTCTGGGGGCCCCGCGTTGGTAACTGCCCTCAACCTCGTCCGGGCGCGTTCCATGGCCGAGAGGGCGGCTAGTACCACCACGTCCCACACTGCTTGCTGCACTCCGTGAGGCGGTTCTGCTAGCCATAGCTGCTGCCGAGTGATGGTGTTCGCCATCGCCGCGTTAATCTGCTCCAGCACTGCCTGCGCCACGGGACACTCCCAGAAGTGATGTGCTCGCGGCGAGCAGGGTGCGCCGTGCGTTCCTCCATGGGCGCCGCATCCACACGCTTCCTGCTGCTGGGCTCCACTGACGTGGCTGTTTCCAGCCAACGGTACTCCATCCACTGCCAGCCGCCACAGGACCTCCACGTGTTCCCGTTCCCACCGTATGTGCCACATCCTGCTCAGCATGGCGCGCACAGGGTTCGTGCCTGTAGGCGTGGTCGCAGTTGTCACCGCTGCGTTTGTCGTGGTGGCTGCTGCCTCGCCTCTGGCTTCCCTGGCGAAGTCCGCGTGTAGCTGGGTCCGCCGCTGTTCGATTGGTCGCAGTAGCATCGCCGTGGCCTGGCTGACTGTTAAGCGCTGGAGCCTTATGGGCATCAGCAAGCCCCTGTGCCAGCCTAGCCTGCCTACTATCTGAGCCCGCACTGCCTCCATCGTCTGCACCGGCGGCTGACCTCCAGCGCTGAGTTGCTGCTCCACTTGCTCCGCCGCTGCTCGCCATTCTGGGCTGATGTCTGCAAGTAGCAGCTGGATAGCCTGCAGCGTCGGGCTCCTTCTGAAGCCTTCCGGCGCTGTGGGGGAGAGATGCTGACTGACCCACTGCCGCCATTCCTCTGTGTCGGCTGGCGGTGTCCCTGCTGCCACCAGGGCCCCCAATCTCACAGCATCCCCCACTGTCTTGAGGGCGTGGCACGTGCTGAGACGCACGTGGCGCTGTTCCATACCTGGTCTCGGTGGTGCTGGGGGCTCGGCTCCCTCCGGGCTGAAGTCGGGATCCGCGCTGTTCTCTTCTGCTTCCGCTGCCCGTTGGTTATTGGGCAGCAACGCGTTGGCCCAGAGCGGTGCCGCCCAGCACCAGTCTCCTGCTGCCATCGGCTGCTCCTCCACGTCTTCCAGTGGTGGCAAGTAGCCTAGTGCTGTGATGAAACGTGCCATGTCTGTGGGCAGGCCATGGGCTGGCCCTGGTCGGCTGTCTGCGTCCGCGCTGAGGGTGGTGACGGACGCCAGGCTGAGGTGCGGGTGATGCCTTTGAAGGTAGCACGTCACGACTTGCTCCCAGGGGTGACGTGCTGGCTCGGCCTGTGCTGCTGTGCTAGCCAGACGTGCTGCCCATCTCGCGTTGCGAGCCCTCAGGTGCAGGGTCAGCGGCAGTAGCCCAAAGCCTCCTGTACGCGGGTGGCCATACAGTAGTGTCCGCGGGACTCCTGTCATGCGCTGGGTTGGGTGGTTAGGGTCCGTACGGCGGTCCACGACTCCTGCCGCTGCCCGCTCCAGCAGTTCCACGGTATCATCTCCCGGCATGCCCGCGTGCTCCATGTGCCACATCACGGTTTGCAGGGCATACCCTGACGTGGACGCCGCCCTCCCAAAAGTGCTCAGCGGCAGGCGGGATATGCATCCCATCCGCCGCTTAGCCTCCTTGAGCCGGGCCGCCCAATCCGGTTGAGCGGGTTGAGGGCTGTTGTCCACCGGCACGTTAAGTGCTACTGCCACCGTCACCAGGGCCGGTTGCTGCTGCTGTGTCGGCACGGTTGCTGTTGGGGGCTGTGGTGGCTGCTGGGTGTTGTGGTGTTGCGTCTGGGCGTTGGGCTGGTCTGCTGTGTCTGCACCTACCTTCAGCAGCTGCACCTTGTCCAGGTTTAACCGCTGTCCTGACGCTGACGCAAAGACGTCCATTACTGTGAGAAAGGGCCCCAGTACTGCCATGCTGTCAAGCAGGACCTGGCAGTCATCTGCAAACTGCACCGCCGTGGTGACGTCTGCGCTGTTCAGGTCCAGTCTGATCCCAATGCCCTGGCTTCGCAGCCAGCATAGCAGCGCTTGGGCCACGAATAGGTACAGCACCGGTGCCAGGGGGCAGCCTTGCCGTACGCCCAACTCCATGCTCACGGGACGGGATAGGCTGCCGTTGACTAGCGCCTGGGCGACTGTGGATGACAGAAGCAGGGAGACCCACCCCCGGAGCTTGGGCCCTGCGCCCAAGTGCTCCATCGCCTGCAGCAGGAAGCTGCGGTCCACCGTGTCGTACGCCTTGGCGAAGTCCAGGAAGGCAATGACCGCTGAACGGCCCTGCTGCTTCAGGAGATGAGGGATGTGGCGGAGCGTGTGGATGTTGTAGCCTATCAGTCTGCCGCTGAGGAAGGCTGTCTGCTCCACGTCAATCACCCGGCCAAGTTCATTCCCCAGCCGTGTGGCTAGTATCTTTGCCAGCACGCGGTAGTCGGAGTTGAGCAGGGTGATGGGTCGGTAGTTTCCGGCTAGCGCTAAATTGCGAACCGAAAGCGAAAGCACACCGCCCGATGTTGATAGATGTCGTGTCTCGCAAGCAGCATGAGACGAGGGTGAGCGGTAAGGCATAGTGCGCGGCCACATTACCTCCGAGAGACGGTAACCGCTGACATGAGCCGGCCGAATACCGCCAGGAGGGTTTAGGGTTTAGGCCTTTAGGTTTAAGGCTCGTCGCGACTGCTGCCAAATGCCGCGACATTTCCCGACCTTACTTGCAGCAGGAAGAGCATATTTAGCCAGCGCGCAGCATTTATATCCGCTTCCTGTGACTTGAAAATGACACGGCATCGGTCTTTGGGACTTAACAGGCGCTTTCTTGGGGTCCGAGCTCGCGAAATGCTGCTGTTCGACAGAACCTCGCTAGGAAGCTCCAGACCATGCGCAATGTCATATTAGATGTATATATAGTATACCAAACACCTACCGCTACGCAGTACCAGGGCTTGCCCCTTGCGGGGCCATGGGGTGAACGGGCGAGGGGGGCCAGGGGGGCGAGGCTGTTGTACCGAGTGACTCTACTCATAGGGGTAGTGGTAGGGCTTTGCTGAGCATGTTACATCATGGTGCCTGTGCCGCGCTGCTTAAATACGATCGGCGGATGCAAGCGATAAACAAAGGAACACGGTGGTGATTGCAGCGACAACCCAGCGAGAAAGCGATACAGCGATATGGCGATATAACGATATAGCGTTACAGCGATGTTATGACAAGACGATACAGCAAACAAGCGAAACAGGGGACTGGAAAGTAAGTTGCAATGCAAGTGGTGAGTGCCACAAGCCACTACTGAACTTCCAAGCTTCTAGTACCCTCGCGGCCACAGCAATGGGTCCTGTAGGGCGGTTCGGGTCTCCACAGTGTTGGGGGGGTCCTCTCTGGAAACGATCCTGTCGCCCTATGGCGAACGGATCGCAGCATCCTACATCACCAGTCCAATGATTTGTTCCCCTACATGTAAAAGCTTAACCATTGCTATTTCGCTTGAACCTTCAGTGCTCAGAGGCCGCGTCGTTCCCATTCGCAACAATCCCATTTTCGTCGTCGTCCTCGTCCTACATCTACACGTGTAACTCCGCAGTGCATGCAACATCACTTTGCTTCCTCTTTTATACAAATGCTTTCGGCCATGGAGACGACAGGAACGTAACGTTACTGCACTGAAACTGCGATAACCGAGGGACCCGCCCTGGCAACGATCGAGGTGACCGCAATGGCTTCCGCCCCTCCCCCTTCGGGGGAAGGGGCAAGCCAACTAGTCCATGTGGGTAAATGTGCGATTTGGCTTGACCGTGCCGACACGTACCCTCCTGACCAGCTGGCTAGCACCACGAAAGCCACGAGTTCTGCACGCTAGCGAGGTCGAGCCAAGCCCCAACTTGGTAACTTTCATGTTGTAAGGTGTATGGGTGCAACTGCATAGCGGGGGCAGCGTTCGGGACCATTTCCGTGTCGGGGGTGCTGCCTAGGCACGGCCGTACGGCAGCGTAGGACATCTCGGACTTAACATTCAAGGCACTTCTCTCTTATGGCGGTGTGTCGAAGCATATACGCCATGCTCTTGGGTAGGGATGCTTTCGCAACCTCAAGCTCGTCTGCTCCGAAGAATGATCTGGCCTATTGAGTGTGCTGCTTCTCGGTCTGGAAAGGGTGGGACGAGGCTGGGGATGAGGTCCATGCGGAGGGAGGGTATGTATGGACCGGGAGAGAGTTGGAGTGGGCCGGGATTCGTGCGGGGCATGCACTGGATGTTGCGATGTTGCGATGTCGCGATCAACCCTCAGTAATCGCTCTCTTAAAATGATAAAGAAAGGGTGGGAAGAGGTCGTGGACCTCGTGGGGAGTCGGCCGGGGTTCCTGGCATTCGCACGCTCGGGATGTTGGCTGGGAAGTCGCGGTCAATTCTCAGTAACCGCCCTGTGAAAATTTCACTGTTCTTTGAAAACCCACAAGGCTATTCGATAGCGCTTGCATGTAGAAGCTGATAGCAAAACCCAGGTCGGCCGAAAGGCCGCTCCACGCGAACTTGCTCGCGATTACAATTGCTGCAGCAAATTAATTTGTCGCAGACTCGATTATGCGCGAAACCAGCGCGACTTTTGGCGCCTGTGCAACGCGGCCTTTCGATTGCACTTGCTCGGCGCTCGCGAAACGCGCTATTCAGAAAGTACGCATGATTGACCCAGGGTCGGTCAAGTTGTCCATCTTGTCTATACATAGGGCAACATAAAGCCGGGGTCTGTCCAGACCCCGGTGTAAGACGTCTGTGATGTGAAGTTTGGGCGAGCGAGCTTGGATCCAGCAGGTCGCGGTTACTTCGGCGTCGCTCGCGACTTTGGCTCCCTTGTAATTATTAAGAGGTCATTAATTTATGCATAAAACTATGGAGCAAGCGCGGGCAAGAATCGCGGTGTCAACTTGGAAGGTAAATATATGTTTGTCTCGCTCGCTCACGTTTTCGAGGCGCTCTCGGCGGCATTGGCCCTTTGATATTACAATGTATGCATTGAAGGTGTGTCGGAGAGGTCTGCAGGCGTATCGAGAAAGTACCGATCGGCCGACCCGGGGTCAGGGGCACAGATGGGCGACAGAGGGGCGTCTTAACGAAAGGCGGGCCTGCCGGCGCCGCTGAACTGGAGTCTGTGATGTGAGTGTGGGGTTTGGATCCAGGTTCGTGCCGAAATCGTCGCCGAGCCTGTTGTACGCTGCCATTCAATTTGTATGGGTATTTGATAATACGCTGAGCCATAAGAAATCAATGTCGGCGACGTTTGCCGTTTCTAGGCCGCGCCGAATTTGCTTTCTCGGTGTGCCCGCTCGAAGCTCGTTTGTAATTATACGTTGTAACAGTATTTGCGTTGTACTGGATGAAGCATAGATTAAGCATATTGGACCTGCACGGAGCCTGCTGGGTCCGGACTTTTTGCCGCGGGCGTATTTTGTTTCCGCTCGCAGGCTATGCTCCTTTGGTACTATGCTGTATTACACGCGAATGCTATTGGGTGAAACGGGCGCGATTAAGGGGCAGAAGGATCGACAGTCCCAGGGTCATTTTCGGCATCCGCGCAGTTGGTGACTGAGGAGCTCCTTAAAAACACGCAATCTTAACCAGGAAAAAAACTCAAACCTTCAGACGCACCCAGACGCTCCCAGACTCCAGACTCTGACTTTCCTTAGACATGGCTCAGGCGGGCCCTGCCCGCCGGGGGCCGATACCCATAGCATTGCGTATTCCGATTGAGACAGCATTGCAAGAGCGAATTGACGCGGCAGGGGCCGGCTTGGCGGTGAAACAGTTTCGGGCAGTCGTCCCGGGATTGACCTCGCCGAACGCGGCCGTCTTCCGCACAAATCGCAGAGCCGTGATTGGTGGCTTCGTGTCGGCTTTCTTTGGCCCGCTCCAGGCGAAGGCGTCGGAGGCCGGCGTGGCGGAGCCGGAGCTTGACAAAGGACTGCTCGTCACGGAGCACACGGATGCACAGGGCCCCGGCGTGACCCTCATGCTGGATGTGCGGTATGCCCGCGCACTGGAGCCGGTACTGGAGTCGCTCCTGGATCCGGCGGGCGGCGTGGATGCCCCTAGCGGCAACGGCATCCCAAGCTTGCGCTGGGTGCCGGTGTCGGCAGGCGCGACGGCGGCGGAGGCTCGGTGGCTGCGGCTCACCAACTTGCCCCCGGGCCTGCCCGCAGACCTGCAGCTGGCCGTCGCGAAGCGGTGCCTGGGCGTTGAGGTTGAGGAGGTGATTGGAACAGTCCGGACGTACGCCTACTCGGTGCCGGTGGTGCAGGGCGGCACCGTGCTGGTGCGGGTGAGCCCGACAGCGCAGCTACCATCCGCCGACCCCGTGTTCGCGGTGCAGCTGGGCAAGCGGAAGGACCGGGTTGTGGTGCAGCCTGAGGACATTGGGCTATATCAGCTGCAAGCGGCCCGTGGGCCCCGGGTGCGCTTCATGCGGCACCCTGCCGGCGGGGCCGCGGGCGGCGGCGTGGTCAGTGGCGTGGCGGGGCGGGTGCTCGGCGGCGGCGGCAGTGGCAGCGGCAGCGGCGCTGGCGGCCCTGTCCACGCCGGCGCCGCTGGGGGCTCTGTCCGGGCTGGGGCGGGTGCCGGGGCTGCTGGCGCCGGCACGTCCTCCGCCGCTGGGACGTGGAGCCAGAAAACGAACGGCCGGGTGGTGGCCGTGACCGGAGATGTGGACGCGGCGGCTGTCCACTCGCTGGTGCAGTCGATCTTTGCGAAGGTGACAGGGCGGGCGGCGTCTGGCGCCGTGGGGGGCGGTGGCGTGCCGGCGGCGGCGGCTGCCAATCCCTTTGCCGTGCTGCAGGATGAGGGCGCCGATGCCGCGATGGGCGAGGAGGTGGCGATGGACCAGACGCCCACGGCGCTGGACGCCGCCGCCGCCGCCGCCGCCGCCGCCGCCGCCGCCCAGCGTGCCGCCCCCAAGCGCAGCCGGGCGGCGGCGCAGGCAGCGGCTGCCGCTGAGGCCGCCCTGCTGGACCAGGCCATCAAAGACTGCGAGGCGGCGAAGGTAGCGGCGGCGGCGGCCGCGGCGGCGGCGGCGGAGGCGGCGACGGCGGCGGCGGCGACAAAGGCCGCGGCGGCCCCTGCGGCCGTGCTGCCGGCCGCCGCGGCGTCCGCGCCGGTCACCGCCGCCCCTACTGCGGCCGCCGCCGGCGTTGGCGACGCTGGCGGCGAGGTTGGGGGGCATGCACTGGCCCTGCTCGCGTCGGCGGGTGGTGGTGGCGGCAGCGGCGGCGGTGGCGCGGTGGGGTCGGGCCTGGAGGTTCACGGCGGCCTCGGGCGGCGTGGTGAGGAGGACGCCGAGCCGGGCGTCCACGCCAAGCTGCAGTGCCAGGGACGCCGGGGTGGCACGGGCGACTTCATGGACGTCAGCTCAGCCGCCCCGCCAGGGGGCATGCAGTAATGCGGTGGCCCAAGCAACGGGCCGCGGGACCCCGACCCCTGCGGGTGGGGTCCCACAACGTGCGGGGGCTGCGGAAGCGGACGCCCCATATGGGGTGTGCTCGCTTGCACGCCCTCTTGTGCTGCTGGGAACGGCAGCGCCTGGACGTAGTGTGTCTCCAGGAGACGCACGTGCTCGAATCCGATATTGATTTGGTGACTGCCGACCTTGCGGCGGCCGCGCAGCGGCTGCGCGTTCGGGAGTGGACTGCGTGGTGGGCGCCGGCACAGAAGCCCCCAGGGCGGCGCGTCACCGGCGGCACAGCCATCCTGGTTCGCTCGTGCCTCCTGCAGCAAGGTGTCGTGACTCTGCCCGGCGGTGATGCCACAGTGGCCGTGGCCACGGGCGCCTGGGCGGGGCGTGGCGTCAGCGTGCCAATGCAGTGGGGTGGCCACACTTTCACGTTGACTTCAGCCTACTTCCCCTTGGCTTCTTCGCAGCAGCAGGCGTTTATACGCGACTGGGTGGGTCCGCAGGCTGCGGCCGCGGGCGAGCACATCCTTGCCGCTGACTTCAACTTTGTGGACGACCTGGCGCTGGACACTGTCACTGGTGTCGAGCGTGGCGACAGGCCCGCGTCGGCTGCCCTGGCAGCGGCGTGCCCTGGCCTTGCTGACGTTCTGCGCCAGCGCCACCCTGCACGACGTGTGTGTACGTTCTTCCACCCCACCGGGGCCAGTCGGCTGGACCGTATCCTCTGCAGCGGGGGCGTCGCGCCGCACGTGCAGGAGTGCGGCGTCGCTGCCGGCGTGCCCTCCGATCACATGCTGGTTACGGTGGCCGTGGCGGCGTCGGCCGAGGTTACCCGCCCTGCGCGGGGCCTGCCCAAGGCTCACCTTGGCTTCCGCGACTTCAAGGACCTGGACGGCGCCTACCGCACCTGGCTGTGTGTTGAGCTGGCGGCGCGCCCCACCGACCCTGTGGAGCTACTGGCCTGGTGGCCCGCCCTCAAACGCGTCGCCGCCACGTCTGCCAATCGCCTGAGCCGGATCGCTGTCTCCCGCCGGGTGGCAGCCGGTCAGCGTGAAGCTGCGGCGCTTGCCGCCGCCGCCGCCGCTACCGCCGCGGTGGAGGCTGGCGGCGACGTGCAGGCGGCAGCGCCAGCGGCGGTGCGCGCGCGCTGCACAGCGGCTGCCGCGGCTGTGGCCGCTGCTGCTGGCGCTGCGCGCAGTACACATCATGCCTGGTTGCGTGGCGGCGAGAAGCCGTGTCCTCTCCTTACCCGTATGCTGCGGCCAGCTGGCGGCCCTCGCACCATCGCCAGACTGAAACAACCCAACGGCTCGTACACGTCTGATCCCACGGTCATGGGCCAGGTCATGGCGCGGTATTGGCAGGATGTTTGTGCCGCGCCGCTGCCGGACCCAGCCGCCAGGGCACAGGTTTTAGCGGCGCTGCAACACCACGGCCGCCGCTGTACTGCCGAGGATGCCGAGCAGCTTGGCCGGCCGGCGGTGACGGCCGCGGAAGTGCGTGCCGCCCTGCTTGCTGCTCCCGCTGGGCGCGCGGCCGGCCCTGACGGTATCCCTGTCGAACTGTATCAACATTATGAAAGTGACTTCGCCCCGGTGCTGGCAGAGGTGTTTACGGCCGTGGGGGAGGGTCACGGTGTGTCAGGTGGATTCCTGGATGGTGTGTGGACGTTTTTCTATAAAGGGGGTGACGCGTCCGAGCCGTCCAACTACCGCCCCATCACTTTGACAGACACTGATTATCGCACTCTCGCACGGGTGTTGTGCCGGCGGTTGCAACCTGTCCTGCAATTGGTTCCTGTCCATTGTGCCCGTCCTTGCACGGCTCCGCATTCGCATCACCCATGCCGCATGCCGTGCGACCGGGATTGCGCCATGCAACGCGCGCGTTGCTCTTTTTCTGTTGGCCGCCCCGCGTCAGTACTTTGTTACTTTCTTGCATGATTGCTTTCTCAGTGCCTTGCCTTAGTTCTAGGTCAGCACCCGCCGTCCCGCAGCACAGCCTCGGCCCAGCACCGCACCGTCTCGCGGGTTCCTCGCCTGTCTTTGCGCGCTTTGCTGCCTTGCCTGCTGCTTCATGGCTTCCATGGTTTTTCCTTTACGCTTATTTCTCTCTTCTCCTCCCTCGCATGTCGTGCTGGACACCGGTGGCGCTGGCGATTTTCAGGTTGGTCACACCTCGAGCCAGGCTGCGCCAGCCCAGCGCGCCGTCAGCCCAGCAGTTCAAACAGTATAGCGTACAGCCTCCTGGCGGTCTTGGGCCGGCTCATATCAGCGGTTACCGTCTCTCGGAGGTAATGTGGCCGCGCATTTCGCTTTACCGCTCACCCCCGTCTCCTGCTGCTTGCGAGACACGACTTCAACGTCTGGTGGCGTGCTTACGTTTTCGTTTCGCAATTTAGAGCATGTCCGTAACGCGGCATGACGCGGGGCTGCTTTGGGGTCCCGGCAAGTTCACGCTGGTATCTGTTACCCCGAGGCAGGAACCTACTCAGGGTTCCGCCCTTGGGTTTCGGCATACGGCGAGCCTCCCGCAAGGGTGCAGCCTGCCATCACGCCGTCGCGAGCATGCCTCGTCAGCCCGTCACGCCAGTTTTTTCTCTCACGTGGTTCAGCTTCTGGTTTTTTGTTTTTACCCACACGCAGCTGGTATTTACTGGTATACAGTATATCGCTCACACACACCTGCCGACACTAGTCCCCGATATCGCTACGACTTCGGCACCGCCCGCACCATTTCCGTCACTCACTTCAGCGTTCATACCATGACGCCCTGCAATCTAATAACGACGCCAGCAAACGCAACATTGTTACGGGCCAGTTCCATCGGCTGCGCCGCGTCGTCACCGAGGTGGAAAACCTTGTATATGAGACCGCCAACCTCATCAACGCCCTCGGCCGCATGGGCTACCGGCGGCCCCGCCTGCTGCGGGACTTGTCCCGTATGCTCCAGTGTACGCCGGAGGCCTATTACATCCAGCGGCGGCAGCCCGCCTACGCTGACCTGGTCGGCCTGACCCGCCAATACCTGGCTGGGCACCGCGCTTTTGACAGCACGGCTCCGCCCATGGAACTTCAGCAGTCGCATTATTGGTGAATTATTGGCGCTTTCTTTATGCAGCGCCTGGGACAGCTTATGCAGCATTCAGCGTCCAGCCGTGTCAGATGTTTCTTTCCTCAGCTTGTGTGTTTCATGCTTCCGCGGGCCCCCCCTGCGGCCGCTTCCTTGGCCGCCGCGCTGCCGCCCCACGGCCGCCCCCTGCGGCGGTGCTCTACGCCTGCGCGCCACCGCCACCGTGGCCGCGCTCAACGGTTGGTGCTGCCGCCCCCGCGGCGGCATGCTGGGCTACGCGCCGTCGCCCCCGCGACGGCACACTGTGTCTACGCGCCGTCGCCCCCGCGGCGGCACGCTGTGTCTGCGCGCCGTCGCCCCCGCGGCGGCACGCTGTGTCTACGCGCCGTCGCCCCCGCGGCGGCACGCTGTGTCTACACGCCGTCGCCCCCGCGGCGGCACGCCTGGCCGGCCGCACACCCGCAAACAAACAAAGGGAGTACTTGCGAGCGTGTGCGCCGGCCAGCCCCCAACCCCCTCACGCCGCCCCCCCCCCCGGAGATGATGACACCGGTATCCGGCCGATCCTGGGGCTTGCATTCCCTCACCTTGCTTGCATGCACGTAACCCCCACCCGGCCGGCGCTGCCTCCCTGTGCGGCCGCCGGTTCCTGACGGGTGTGGGGAACCGCAATGCGGTCCGCACCCGTCGCTGTCCTGCAATTGGTTCCTGTCCATTGTGCCCGTCCTTGCACGGCTCCGCATTCGCATCACCCATGCCGCATGCCGTGCGACCGGGATTGCGCCATGCAACGCGCGCGTTGCTCTTTTTCTGTTGGCCGCCCCGCGTCAGTACTTTGTTACTTTCTTGCATGATTGCTTTCTCAGTGCCTTGCCTTAGTTCTAGGTCAGCACCCGCCGTCCCGCAGCACAGCCTCGGCCCAGCACCGCACCGTCTCGCGGGTTCCTCGCCTGTCTTTGCGCGCTTTGCTGCCTTGCCTGCTGCTTCATGGCTTCCATGGTTTTTCCTTTACGCTTATTTCTCTCTTCTCCTCCCTCGCATGTCGTGCTGGACACCGGTGGCGCTGGCGATTTTCAGGTTGGTCACACCTCGAGCCAGGCTGCGCCAGCCCAGCGCGCCGTCAGCCCAGCAGTTCAAACAGTATAGCGTACAGCCTCCTGGCGGTCTTGGGCCGGCTCATATCAGCGGTTACCGTCTCTCGGAGGTAATGTGGCCGCGCATTTCGCTTTACCGCTCACCCCCGTCTCCTGCTGCTTGCGAGACACGACTTCAACGTCTGGTGGCGTGCTTACGTTTTCGTTTCGCAATTTAGAGCATGTCCGTAACCTGTGTTTGGGCGCGTTATCGACCCTGAGCAAACTGCGTTTCTGACTGAGCGTCGCATTGCGGATAATATACTGCTGTTGCAACTTACGCCGGGTTTGCTAAAGGCCGCGGGCAAGGCTCCGGGTGTGGCGGCCTTCCTCGATTTTTACAAAGCGTACGATACGGTAGACCGGTCGTTTCTGCTGGCGTGCCTAGAGCGTATGGGTGTAGGGGCCGGTCTCTTGTCTTGGGTTTCACGTCTGTTGACTGACACGCGTGGGGCGGCTCTGGTGAACGGGCGTGTGTCTCGGTGGGTGCCGTTGGAGGCGGGTGTGCGCCAGGGCTGCCCCCTGGCTCCGCTGCTGTACCTTGCTGTAGCGCAAGCCCTTCTGTCCTGGCTCCGCAGTCGGGGGCACGGCGTCCTGGCCGACCTTGCGTCTGTCCTGGCCTCTCAGTATGCGGATGACTGCACGCCTCTGCTTGCGGGGTTCCAAATGGTGCCGCAGTTTTTGGCGGATATGGATGTGTTTCGGCGTGCGTCTGGGCAACGATTGAACATGACTAAAGTTGAGTTGCTACTGCTGGGGGCGGCAGGGGGGGGCGGGGGTAGTTTGCCGGCAGGCGTGGCGGGCCCACCGCTGCCCCCAGGTTGGCGGGCTGTGCCTACGTCTAAGTCCCTGGGGGTCCACTTTGGGGACTGGGCCACCGCCACGCCGCCCGTTGCGTTTGAGGGCGTGATCAGTGTCCTCGGCAAAATTGTGCGTATGCCTGTGTCCATGTTCGGACGGGCGGCGGCGGTGTCGGCGTATGCACTTGGCAAAGTACTGTACCATTTAGAGTTTGCGGGGCTCCCCCGTACTCAGGCGCCTGTCCAGGGCCTCCTGAAGCGGGTTGCGGCGGTGGTGGACCGGCGGCTGTCTCCGGCCAAATATGAGGCTAATGCACGCGCTCGGCCGCCTGGTGTGTCCCTTGACATTATGCAGCTGCCTCCGGTGGTTGGGGGTGTGGGCCTGCTCCCGTTGGTGCAGCACGTGCAGGCGCGACAGGCGGGGTTGGCAGTGCGGTGTGTGCTGGGTGCGTGTGGCCTGCTGCCGTATGTCCCTCCTTGGACCCGGGTGGTGGTCGCGTGGCTTCGTCAGCTGTGTATGGATGTGACGCCGCTGCGGTTATTGGTGCATGGGGGTGGCTCGGCAGTGCTGGGGCGTCCCCTGTCCCCGGCCTGCCCCCCGTTTGTGCGTTTGTTGGGCGCTATGTCGCACTTGCCGCCATTGTCGTTGGTGGCGCCGCCCCCACCCGGGGCGTGGGTGGCGCATGTGCCCTTGTGGGCTAACCCAGCCCTGTGTGTGGGGAGCAGCACGTGGGATGTGGCGTTTGCGGATCTGTACGCTCTCCCAGGCCTGTTGCGTGTGGGCCAACTGGTGGATGCGCATGACGGCTTGGATGAGTATCGTGAGGCCAGTCAGCACCCTGGCCGCTGGGGGACACGGTTTGCTGAGGCTTTTGACGAGATGTACTTGAATAATGTGTGGAGGCGGGTGCTCAGGTATCGGTGGCGGACTCTGCCGTCGCCCCTACGCGGCCCGGCCTCAGTCCAAGATGCGGCGGACCGGTTTGCGGAGGCGGTCGCCCTCCTGCCGCCTGGCTGGGCGGCGGCCGCGCGCGCCGCGCGTGGTCCCTGTTGTAACAATGCAATCTTAAATGGTAAAACCAGCACAAAGAGGCGTTGTGGAGAGTGGCTGCGAATGCGTGCTGGGCTTTCCCCCTCCATGCGCGGGAACTGGCTGCGGGTAATGCAGCTCCGTGCCATGCCTGCGGTGTGCGTATGCAGGATGGGGACCGGCGCCATTGGTTTTGGGAGTGTCGGGTCGCCCAAGCGTTACGGGAGAGTATGGGCATGGCAATGGGATGGCATCCGGAGGAGGCTCTGTCTGCCTTCTCGCGTGAGGAACTGTGGCTGGTGCGGCCGCCTGCGGGCCTGCGCCAGCCGGTGTGGGACGTTGTGTGTCTTGCCGCTATGTCCGCCATGGATCTTGGGCGGCAACGGGTGGTGATGGCTGGTTTGGCAGCGCGACAGACTCTGCCGTCCGCCCTGGTTCTTAGCATTGGCTTGGCTGTCGTTGCGGACTTTTGGGGCCGTTTGCAAACGTATGTGAGCCTGGGTATTCGGCCGAAGGGCTGGGACACGGTTTCGCCTGGCCACCCTTTTCTCGCTCGTGGCCATGATGATGGTATGCTCCTGGTGTTGCCTTACGACTTTGAATCCCCGCCTCCGTCCCCTTAAAAGGGCGTGGGGTTGGGCGGTGGGGTGCTGTTTGGTATTTCGCACGGGTGCCTAGACGCTTGCGCCTTGGCTGGTGTGTGTACTTTGCGCCACCCTACTAGGTCTGTTGCTGTTTGGGGTTCACCCCTGTCGTATCTGGACTGTGGCCACGATGCAAACGGTGGGGATCTGGCGGGCCATGGCTTGGCTGGGACTCGCTGTGCGCGAAGTCACGCGGACTCCGACTGCGGGAGGGTTTGCTGCAGCTTCAGACGGCCCTTGTGTGCTTGCACGCTCGGGTTGTCCCCTCTGTAACACCGCAATCTTAACGACCTTTCCTGTAAACACGCAATCTTAACGAGAAGGTGAAGAAGTCTAGCATTTTGCACAGGGCGCTTCTCTCGGATAGCGAATAGATTGCATTGGTTACAGGAGGGACCTGCTGACGCATTTCACGAGCCAGCGAAAGCGTACTGGAACTAGTACGAACACCCTGCTCTAGACCTCAGGGGCGTGCCACCTGCAACGCCGACAGCCTACTCTAGGCCTTGGGCTAGTAGGCCTTGCTCCCATGGGAGCTCCACCACTTCACTCATCCAAATCCTCCTCAAATGTAACATACGCTGGTTTGTTCAGTCTCATGCTGCCATCCTCCCTTCTTTCAATCCAAGGGTGACCTGGTGGGATTTTATCCCACCCCCTTGGCTTGATGCCCAGGCTCACGTACGACTGCAATCTTGCCCAAAAATCTGCTATCACTTGTGTTTTAACTCAAGCCAGTGTCACCCCGTTCCCTACGTATCCTTGCTCATTCCTGGATGCAAAAAGCAGTCTCCCTCCGTAGTCCATGGCCAAAATCGCCGCCAAGCATACGACATCCCAAATTGCCTGTTTAATTGTTTGGTGAGGCGGTGCCAGTAGCCACAGGTTCCTACGTTCCACAATTATTTCAAACAGGCTATCCTCGTCACCAATGTCCGCGGAATCTTGTATATGTGTCCTCAACGCCTTTGCAACTGTGCACGTACTGAAGTGGTGTACGCGGTCGGAGCACGCATCTACCCTTCCACACGTGTGGTTAGAGGCGGAGGACCGGAGGCCCCGAAGGGGCCGGAGGGAATGGAGCCTCTAAGCGAGCTTCCATGAGAAAGTCGTACAGGCTGGCTCTCTTTGGCGCCAGCCTCTCCTCCTTTTCCTCATTCTGCCTTCATAGTGAGAGCCTTTAACGTTGCTTCGAACGTTCTCACTCAAGTGCCCGCCCTTCCCGCCCTTGTTGGCCCCAGGTTCTCCCCTCCACGCAGGATCGCTCGGCCCTTCCGGCGCGGGCGCCGTCGGCGGCGGGGCCGCCGCCTCGCCGCCGGCGCCGGTTCGCGCGGCCGCCGGCCCTCGCGCCGTCGCGGCGCCTGCCGTGGCCTTGCGGGCTGGCCCCTCGTCCGTGGCGGCGGCGCCTCGTTTGGCGCTGGTCGCGCCTCCTTCGCTGGGCCTTCATCGTGGCGTTGTCGGCGCGTCTCGTGAGGGTTTCGCTAGTGGCTCCTCGTGTCAGGCTGGCTGTGTCGGGCCGTCGGCGGGGCGCTTAGTTCTGCGCCTTTGTCGTTTCTGGGTTCTGGCTTCGACTTCTTGTTGCTGGTGCGCTTGGTTGCTGCTCGGTGTGGCGTGTGTTGTCGCGGCGTTCGCCCGCCTCTGCGCCGTCTCTTGTTGTCGGGCCTTGTTGTTTGTGGGTTTTTTTTTATGGGTTTTTTGCTGCCGCGTTGCGATTGTGCTTGTCGTTCCGGCGCGTCGGCGTCGCCGTTGGGCTTGCGTGTGTTTGGCTCTCGCCGCTTGTAAGGCCCTCCTCCTGTGGCCTGCCGTCCCTTTGCCCCACTTCCTACGTTGCTGCCTTGTTCCAGCAGTCAGCCCTTTGGCGCCTAAGAGAGGCAGCCTATCAGTACGACTGTAGCATGGAAGGGCAATTATGGCCTTGTCCTCGGTGCATGGAGAAGCCCGAGAAGCCGCCGACCGCTAGTCTCCAATACGCTTCTTTCTGGTCGGCTTCCCACTTAATTTTCCATAGCCGCCGTCTTCCGTTGCCACCGCCTCTGTATTGCCCATGCATGTCCTTCGCCTCTCGAACAAACTCTTCGTGTTTCACTCTTAATTTATCAAACGCTTCATTCATCTGTAGGTACGTAGCTTGCTTCACTGTTACTGTCGCCAGCGGTATTGGTATGTTGCTCAACTTCCAACCCAGGCATCCAACGATGTGGTCAATCATATCTGCATACCTTTCTACGGCATTTGCATTTCCTGCCTGTCTTGCTGCCTCCTCCCATCCCTCCGGTAGGTGGCCAATGAGGCTTTCCAGGCGTCTCAACGCGTCTATCCCGTTCCTCAAAGCCCTAGGCATCAGTTCTATTCCCTGTCCTCCGAAAAGGCCCGTGTCAATCACATCTTCCTTATATATTCGTGTACATTCGCTCCGTATCCGAGGCGGAGCTCTGTCTGTGGTTCTCAGGCCCCCTAGTTTCTCCTTCATCCGTGCAAAAGAGTCCAAGGCCCTCACTGCGTCGCCAACTGTATTAATCGAGCCTAATTGAATTACATCCGAGAACCCGTTCTCCAGTGTCACCTCGTTGCCATTCCGCTGCCTACATTTCAGAATGGGGTTGCCCCATAGTGGTGCCTCTGACACCCACGGTTCTGCTGTAAGCCTGCTGGCATCAATAATTGTTGGTTCCGGTAGATAGGTGTGTAATAGCCAAGACGAGCCAAGCATACTCTCTCAATTAATGCACAGTCCGTATCAATTATTTTCCCCATAACCGTCGGCTTCCCTGTCGTGGGGTGCTTGCATGCCGTCAAGAGCGCCAGGGGTTGCGCCGCCGGGTGGTGAAGGCGTACTGCATTGAAGGCGAATAGGTCAGGGTTTTGGCAAAGCTAGTCTTCTGCTCTAGGTGGCCCCTCACAGCGCGCTGGATGGTGCTGGCGGCGCGCTTGGCCTTGAAGGCAGCTACTGCGGCGTCAAATGCCCTCTTCTTATTCACTTCCTGGTAGGTGGCTTGCGAGCGCTGCTGAGCCTCCAGATCACGCTGAAATGCCTTGGAGCATGTGTAGTACGTAGCGGTGCTTCTTGGCGGCGGCCACCTGCCTCTCGCGCCGCGCGCGCTCCAGCTCCGCCCTGTTGTCCTGTCGGTACTCATCCTCCCACTTTGCGTAGGTCTCCTCTGCCATTGCACGCGGCACGCGGGGGACCATGCCGTATTTCTTGGCAAACCATTGCCGCAGCGCCTTGCGCGTGATCTCTTTGCGGGGTGCCATGGGCGCTTAGTGTGCTGTATACTGTAGGCGTGAGAAAATGTTTTAATCTCTGAACGCGTACACTGAAAAATTACATACGGGCCAGGCCTTAGGTGCCCTCACGTTTTTCTGCCGCCTTCCTGGCCAGATAGCGCTGTCGGGCCTGTCGGTCCAAAAGCGGTGCGGGCACCTATAGCCGACAGGACAATTTTATCGCAACTTTTTCGCGTCCAGACACGTGCAGTCGGGGGTGTTGCTGTGCGCTTGGGGTGGGTCTTCTCCGTTCTCAGCAGTGCCCAGCGCCGCCGTATGAGGACGTCGGTAGCTGTTTTAACTCACGCATAGGATTCGCTGTTTGGTCTAGGCGGATAGGATAGCAGGTAGGGGACGTGAATGTCTCCCTGTTACGGGTGGTGCAGGTTCAAACCCACAACCATGGCAGAGGCTGTCTCACTCAGCCCTGCCGCCCAACGGCCCAAATAGATTTAGAAGCGGAGCTGTTAGTGACCACAAGGCCAAAAGGCAGCCACGTCAAGAGAGACGGCGGAAGGCCGGAGAGATAAAGGCGGGCGCAGAAGGTGCATCCCCAAAGGGTCGGGGCACGGGTGAAGATCCCGGCCGAGTTTGGAGCCCTACCGCCGCTAGCTGGTGAAGGGCGTTGTGATAGGCTGCTTGCAGTGCTGCAGCCACCAAACACCCGGGGCACAGCCCGGTAAATGCTCACGCCTGCACTTGAGCGGCAGGGCGGTGAGACAGGATGCCCGCTGCACGTACGCCGGCAGGGGAAAGGTGTCGGCCAGATACTGGCATGACACAGTCTTGTTACGCCCTCGGATCCGCCAGATGACCTAGCCCGCCCGTTGCTTCCCACGGTCCGGTCTGCCCGTCGTCTGTAGGCCCATCTCAAGTCCACGGCCTTACTTCGGTCTCCCTGATTCAGCCACCCGATGTGACCACCCTGGTTCACGCCTGGTACCTCGCGGCTCCCGGCGTCACGAGTTTCCCCTCAAAACCAGCGGCTGTACCCAGCTACTGCCTTCGCACACTGTCAGCAACCCCGCGCAGAGGCTCTTATCACGGCTTACGCGGTCACGGGTTGGGCTCTACGGCCTAGTGTGGGCAGGGGGCCTCGGCTTTCATGACTGGTGGGGTTCGTGCGTGCGGCTAAGTCCTTACGGTGGTTACGAGGCCGTGCGGGCTCATGGTTCGGCGTGGGGATAGGAGGTGAGAGAGAGTACGGGGAGAGGGTTGGGGCTTCTACGGTACGGCACGGGGTCGGAGGTGAGAGAGAGTAAGGGGGGAGGTTGGGTTTGGGAACGCGGCACACTTGAACGTGCCGGGAGGCACCCTGTGCGGGGAGGGGAAAGCTAGCCTATGTTTGCGCTACTTGGCTGCGTCGTGCCGTGCGCTAAGGCTAGTGACAAAAGAAAAGAGAAGCGCTCAAGTCTTCTTTCGCGCTTTACAAGTAAAGTTACTTGTTTATGTTATGACTCTAGCAAGCTCGGTATTGGTTCTTCGCTAAGGAGCTTTCGACCCGCAACTCGAGTGCTGAGTGACTAGAAAAAGCCGGAAAAGGCCAGGGGGGGGGCAAATCCTTCAGAAAAGTACCCCACCTTCTTAATCGAAAGAGCTCAACGAGAGCATTCAGAATCCGCTTTCAGAGTTTCAATCAGGGTAGAAACTACAAAGATATGGGCCCCCAAAGTTGAGGGTCGGTCGTCGTCCCCTGGGCCCGGAACGGTATTGTCACGGCCTATCACAAGATATTGTCTGAGCGCCTCCCAGCAGGGACAACAGCCTGAAATCAATGCGTGCAACACTTATAAGCACTTCTGGGCATTGCGGGCATATACTCTGTATGATTGAGAGTGGTAACCGGCTCGTGGGGGCCAGCACGTGTGCCGACTTGTCCCGACATGTCCCGACATGTCTAAAATTGGTAACCGTTGTGGTCGAGCGCACAGCTGTGCAACACATTGTACTGACATCTATATGCACCATAGAAGATTAACACATGCCGTTGATCGAAGAGGCCGTAGGAGACACGTAGGCTGGGGGGTTAGGTTCGTGCCATGGATGGATGGATGGACAGACACGACCTGGCAAGGAGTGGGCTGACCGGTCCGCTCATTACGCCAAACAATAGAGACCTCTGAAAGACATTGGTTACAAAGCCCCGACAAAAACTAGAGGGTTTTAGGGGTTGTACGACAGTACACAGTGAGTCGGTCGTCGTCCACGGGGGTCCGGGAGGTATTGTAAGGTGGGGTCACAAATTAATGTTTCTGCCCCCCCCCCCCTGAAAAGGCGATTATATACCCGCCCTTGCCCTGCATGGGACGCATGGGCGTCGTACCTACCCGTACAGGCCTAGGCCTAGTTCCAGGGCTTGCGCAACTGCGCTAAGCTTCGCTAGGGGCCTAAGGGCCCAGCCTACTTCTGCGCCAGCGGCGCACACCAAGTCCTTTGTCCTACATAAAGCTACGCAGCTCCTAAACCGCTCTGCCTTGCAGGCGCGGCTTTTCGTCGCCTGCTCGCAAACCTTCAAAGGTTCAAAGGGACCCAGTTCAGGGCCAGTACACGTCCTGACGCCTTGCTTTGCTGGCCGTCTTTACCAACACAAACACGTATTTAGCCCGTTCATCCCGGTCCACTCAACAGCCCAGCCCGCACTGTGCTTAAGTCACCTTCTGTCCTCGCGCCTTGCCCTCAGTCGCTCATTCAGCAGGCCTCCTTGCCGGGGCTTTCACCGCGCTATATCCTACTATTTACTTCTTCAAGCCCTTAGCAACCTTATCAGAGCCCGGCCGAGGCGCCGTTGCTTTACCGAGTCATGACAGCTCGCAGCTGCTCAGTGTCTGCTTCGCACTCAAGGGGCACTCACATATTACTATTTGACCTCAAATAGTGTTTTAGGGGCCACCCGGCACTCGCAGCCTCAACCTTCCTTTCTTTGCTGACCCGCGAAATCCTCCTGGATCCAATTCCGCATGCAACATCGCGCTCAATGCGGCAGGAGCCAAGCCCCATGCCGGTTTATATGCGGGAGTACCAACAGGGACTACCGGTGCTCCGCTTTTTCCCATGGAAACGGCGGGCTCGCTACCTGGGGCTTTACTATGGCACTAGCACCAAGTTTGAATCATGTTGTAAGGAATTGCGTGCATCTGGTGAGCGGGCTATGTACGCTTTGCGAAAGAAGCTGCGGAAGAAAGGGCTAATGGTGCCAGCGGTTGCCATGCGCTGTTTCAACGCCCAGGTTCGTGCTGTCCTATCGTATGGCGCACAAGTGTGGGCGCCCGACGCCTTGCTGCGGGTGTTCAATGCTGAACGAGTGGAAGGACAGAGGTATGGAGCTTTTGATCGCGCTATCGAGCACGGCATGGTACGGATTCAGATGGACTTCATGCGGGAAATAGTAGGAGCTGCGAAACCAACGCATGAATTGCTGTTTCGGGAACTGGGATGCCTCCCGCTACATGTGCATTGGGCTGAGCTTGTATTTCGGTTCTGGAATCAATTAGTCAAAGCAAAGGGCACTATTTACCATCAGGCTTTCAGGGAGGAAATCAGGGCAGTACTGAGTAACCTGCCGGCACCGCCCACGCACACATGGGGGTCCAAGGTCCTGCGGTTGCTTATGGTCGGGCTAGGTTATCGTTTTGGTGGAGAAGGAGGCGACCTTGAGGCAAATATTACACGTATCACTACGCATGAACTGGATGTGGCCGCACTTATGTCGACGGTCAGGGAGAGGTTTGAAGAGGACTGGAGCAGTGGCAGACTGAATACGGAGCCGAGAGATTTCGTGACGCAAGAGGGGATTAAGCCTGGAGTGAAGATGTGCCGTTACAAGCAGTGGATGGGTGAGACACGCCACACCCAGATTTACATTCCCCGTGCATGGCATGTCTCGATGATGCGTTTCAGGCTAGGGGTGTGGATGCTTGAAGCCAACAATCCTCGCGGCACCAATGGCGTTCACAGAGAGCGATCACATAGGTTATGCCCGTTGTGTCAAGCTGCCGTAGAAGATGAGAAACATGTGCTGCTGGAGTGTGGAGCATACGATGATATCAGGAGCTCGCTTTGGGTAGAGGGGACGCCCGAGTCAATGTTGGACGCGATGGCTAACGGGGACCAGAGGGGACTTGCGCGTGTGATACACGCGATAAGGTTGCGACGGAACGACTTGACGGCGCGACCAATTTAGGCTTTTATCTGTTATTACTTTTAGTTACTTTCATTATTTCTAAGCGTTCGAGGCAGCGGTCCATGAGCCTCCTGGCTCGTTTGGACCAATCTACAAGCATGAACTTGTAACATCAATCGCTCAATGTTCGTGTCAAGCCTTCCTTGTTTTGCATTATGCGAAAGAAAGAAAGAAAGAAAGAAAGAAAGAAAGAAAGAAAGAAAGAAAGAAAGAAAGAAAGAAAGAAAGAAAGAAAGAAAGGTTACACTGATCCGTAGGATCTAGCATTGGATTAACGGAGAATTGTCCGCGAGCGCAACCCTAGCACTGACAGACGAACTTAAGCAGCATCACCCACCCTATCACAGCCACCATCATCATAGCACACCAAAGCCACCCGATCCATGCCATTACCCTATGCCGCTAGGGAAACGCCGCATTAAAGCTGCGGAGCACTGCCAGTTAGCGCAACTTGCCAGAGCCTGGCGCTCCTGTTTTACGACCACCAACTTCGGACTCTGACTGCACCACGACCTATTTCATTCGTGGGATCACCGATCAGTCTCTCACCAATCTTACGCCATAATAGGGCTTCATCCGGATTCGAACCCAGGTCCCTTCAGCCATAAGGACGTATCAAATCGCTAATCAAATAAACGAATTAACAACTGGTGATTTTTGCATGCACATTAACTGCAATTTGCTTGTTCTTGACCGGTCATGAGCTGGTCGGTGCAAAACCTGTCCCGGCACGGTTGCGAGGTGCCCCGTGCATTGCACCCACAGGCCTTTTCCTGAATGCAGGCCTTGTTGGCTTCGTAGTAGGCTTTCTTCTTGGCACGCGCCTCCTTGTCATAGTGTGTGCGCATCCAGTCACGGATGCGCGTTTGCCGATGCTCACGGTAGGCAGGGTCGGTCTCATATTTTGGTTTCACGTACTTGGCGTAGCACAGGGCGCCCAGGCGCAGGCTGTCTAGGGCGGCAAGGGCCGCCTGGGTGGCGTCGGTGGCATCCATTTGTTGTGCTCTTGCCATAGAGTGAGAAAAAAGCCTTAGGCCCCCAAACGTGCACCGTGGGGCCCTGCGCGCCCCACTAGGGAGATTCATCGTCCGTGCCGCGCGACGGAACGCGCCCAGATGGGCTGTTCTTGATTTTCAAGCATTCCCCACACACCCACACGGGTATGACGCCGGTTCGAGTAGGGGCACAATCGTGTCCACACGTGTTTCTCTTCATACGCGCACATTTAGGCCCCGCCTTTCAGGCAATAACATACTAACTATATAAGTATCTCAAATTCTGACGGGCAAGTCAATTTGTGGGGGTCGCTGTCACCACATTTCGCGAAGCATGCTTTTGCTGGAGTCCGTCTTTGTGGCCGCGGAATGTTTTTTGCAGCTCCGTATGTATATGTTAGTCGACGGCAATTGCAAGCGGTGTCAACGCCACTGGAATATGCGCGCGAAAGAAGCATGTCAACTGCGACGTCACCGAATTGCCTCAAAACACGTTATTTGCAGTCCTTATAACATACAAGCTATACTTAGAAGCTATCGGGACCTTTTGGTGAGGTTGACCTGACGACCGTGCCGGCCCGTGCCGACACGGCAAAACGCACCCCCTGGACGCCAAGCGTGTTAGCAGCCTAAAGGCCGTGTTGATCAAGCACCGCCACGTGATCCGTGGGGTGTGCGCGGTTTGGAGGCTGATCAACACGGCCAACCCTGTCAAAACCGTTGTGCCGTTTGGCCCCTCTCCCAGACCGGCGTCATACCCGTGTGCCACACACCGCCACCTCCTTTATGCGGCTTCGGCGTAAATGCACGCAAAGCAGCGTAATCATGCTACTTAGCGTGGAGACGATGGCCAGGATTGCATTGGTGTCCATGTGATGATTAGGTGTACATTGGGTGGAGAGAATTGCAGTGGGGCCCTGCGCTCCCCATCACCCCCGGCTCTCCTCTGTCCCGTGGTGCGCGGCGGCACGCGCCGCCTAGGTGTACACTCATAATTTGCTGATACGTCTTGTAGAACGCGGGCTGGTCCGTGCGCAGCGTTGTGACGGTGATGCAGCCAGTGCCCGTATCTTGTAGATGCCCCTGGGCCCCCGGTGTCTACTACCGTGTAGATGCCCCCTTCTGATTTATCTGCCCTTCTGCAAGCCCCCCAACCCCCCCAAAATTTCTACCCTACCCCCCCTTTTCCGCACCAAAACGTGCCAAAACGTCTACCTCCCGTAGACGTGCGCCCCACCAACCCCTGAAAGCTTCTACGTTTTCGGCCGAAAAGGGGCAAATTTCTACCGGTAGAAGGAAGATACTGGCACTGGATGCAGCCAAGGCAGTGGTCACTGAAAGTTGCGGTGAGGTAGGTCGTGTAGGGGTCAGACGCCAGGCTGAGCGTCTGCACGTAGGTCGTGTGGGAGGGGCGATTGAGCACCCGCGCCACGCCGGTGGTGGCAAGCCAGTCGCTGTTGACCTGTGCCGCAGGTATGGTAGGCTTGTTGGAGAGGTCGCTGTAATTTCCAGAGGTGGCCACCGTGGCAAAGGCGGGCTTGGACTGCACCATGTCCCAGGTCAGGTTGCAGTAGGAGGCGGCCGTGACGCTGCCCGCCACGCTCATATTGCTGGCCCCTAGCACCGCCAGCTTGCGGCAGCGCAGCGTGTCAGCGTACAGCTCTGTGCTAAAGAGGGCTGGTGACTCAATCACGGTCAGGTTGCGAATGTCAAAGCTGCGCAGGTCCAGCGCTGCGGTGGTTGGGTTGAGAAAGGTGAATGAGCCGTAGTCGGGGCACGCAAAGGAGTTGGTGGTGAGGAAGGTGTTGGCCTGCTCAAATACCTTGGTGCCACCCTGTGTGCCCACGGTGTCATACCACACGCTGAGCTTGCCGTTGCGCATGCGCACTACCACCTGCCGCCACGCGCCGGGTGCAAAGTAGGTGGTGTTGGCGCCCGTCCATGTGAGTGTCTGCCCCTCATAAGTGAAGGTATACGACGCGCCCTGCCCCGCCGCCAGGGTGATGCTGTGCTTGCAGCACGCGTCCCCCACGATAAGCTGGACGCCAACAACAGCCTGCACCTGAAACTGCACGACCCAATTATCGTAGGGGCGGTAGAGCGGGTACTGCACGGAGCCGCCGCTGGCAGGCAGTGTGTATGTGTCGCCCCCTGATGAGAGGGTGGCGCCGCCGGCCAGCAGCGGCGCGCGCCCAATGTAGTCCAACGGTGGCGGCGGCGCGGGGTTGCTCATCCCTGCTTCTGATTCAAGGCAACAAAAAGAGCCAGGCGGTGCTGGTGATGTCCGCGCCTGCTGGGACCACATAGGCGGCGTTCAGCTCGCCACACAGCCGCCCGCGCACCGCCAGGTCGCGCAACAGGCTCAGATACCCCGGCCCCGCCTCCCAGTAACTCCCGTTGCGCCGCAGCAGCTGCAGGTCTATCAGCTCCATGCTCTTTCTCTGCCCTACCAGCAGAGAAGAAATGGCGACCAGCACAGTCACGGCTGTGGTGGACGTGCCCTTCACTGTGTTTCGTGGCACCACGGTGGTCAACGGCGACCTGACATGCGACACGATGGTGCTTGGGGGTGACCTGGTGACCAGCCAGTTCGTAAACGGCCATCCGTGGGGGCCCATTGTGATCAACGGCCAGGGCCAGATCCACTACAAGTCGCTGCTCAGCCCGCCGGCGGTGGAGGACACCGATGCCTGGAAGAAGAAGTTGGCCCTCATCTTGGGCACAACCAGCGGTGGGCTTGCGCTGCTGCTGACGGCGCTATACCTGGCGTGGCGTTGTAACAATAGGATTGTCAGCTAGCTTGACAAGGGAACGATTCTCCCGTTACAGTCCTCCCCACTTAGATGCGAGCGTCCTCGTGAGCCACACTGAAGCCTCCGTAGAGTGTCAGTCAGTGCCCCCGCCGACTCCAGGCGCCGTTCTAAGGGAACGCGTAACGTCCTATTGTGCATTAGTTATGATTGCGGTGTTACAGAGGGGACATTAGTTATGAGTGCTGGTTACAAGAAGGGGACAGTGTGAACACTGCCTCGGGCACAGGTGGCCAACCGCCACCCTGCTTGGCTGCCCACCCGACTCACAGCTGCGTAGGCGTGTCGAAGCTAAGCGAGACGCCCGCCAGAGCCACACCAGACACAGCATCACAGTACTCGCGGCTCATGAATGCACCATTTTGGCGGCAGTTATGAGTGCTGGTTACAAGAAGGGGACAGTGTGAACACTGCCTCGGGCACAGGTGGCCAACCGCCACCCTGCTTGGCTGCCCACCCGACTCACAGCTACGTAGGCGTGTCGAAGCTAAGCTAAACGCCCGCCAGAGCCACACCAGACACAGCATCACAAGACACGCGGCTCATAAGGCACCGCTACGCGAAGACCAAGTCGTAACCGTCAAGGCAGCACACCGTCAAGCCAGCACAGTAGGCCCGAGGCCAGCTGCACGCCGCACGCCCCTCAAGGAGAAGGGGGCGGAGAAGCAGCGTCATACGGCAACACCACGTCAATGCGGTCGCCAGCCCCCCGCGACAGGAACACGTGCCCGGAGGGGACAGCATCCCAGCCACTAGGGCGCACGCCCAAGCTAGCAAACGCCTGCAACCGTCCCCAGAAATCAGCCACCACCTCCAGTCCAATAGCTAAAACACGGCGAGAAGGGAGCGGGGCCTCAGCAGGCAACCCTTGGCCGGCCATCACAACCCGCTGCCGCCCCACGTCCATAGCAGACAACGCAGCCAGACACACCACATCCCAGACCGGCGGCGCCAGACCCGGCGGCGGCCGCACCAGCAGTTATGAGTGCTGGTTACAAGAAGGGGACAGTGTGAACACTGCCTCGGGCACAGGTGGCCAACCGCCACCCTGCTTGGCTGCCCACCCGACTCACAGCTGCGTAGGCGTGTCGAAGCTAAGCTAAACGCCCGCCAAAGCCACACCAGACACAGCATCACAAGACACGCGGCTCATAAGGCACCGCTACGCGAAGACCAAGTCGTAACCGTCAAGGCAGCACACCGTCAAGCCAGCACAGGAGGCCCGAGGCCAGCTGCACGCCGCACGCCCCTCAAGGAGAAGGGGGCGGAGAAGCAGCGTCATACGGCAACACCACGTCAATGCGGTCGCCAGCCCCCCGCGACAGGAACACGTGCCCGGAGGGGACAGCATCCCAGCCACTAGGGCGCACGCCCAAGCTAGCAAACGCCTGCAACCGTCCCCAGAAATCAGCCACCACCTCCAGTCCAATAGCTAAAACACGGCGAGAAGGGAGCGGGGCCTCAGCAGGCAACCCTTGGCCGGCCATCACAACCCGCTGCCGCCCCACGTCCATAGCAGACAACGCAGCCAGACACACCACATCCCAGACCGGCGGCGCCAGACCCGGCGGCGGCCGCACCAGCAGTTATGAGTGCTGGTTACAAGAAGGGGACAGTGTGAACACTGCCTCGGGCACAGGTGGCCAACCGCCACCCTGCTTGGCTGCCCACCCGACTCACAGCTGCGTAGGCGTGTCGAAGCTAAGCTAAACGCCCGCCAAAGCCACACCAGACACAGCATCACAAGACACGCGGCTCATAAGGCACCGCTACGCGAAGACCAAGTCGTAAACGTCAAGGCAGCACACCGTCAAGCCAGCACAGGAGGCCCGAGGCCAGCTGCACGCCGCACGCCCCTCAAGGAGAAGGGGGCGGAGAAGCAGCGTCATACGGCAACACCACGTCAATGCGGTCGCCAGCCCCCCGCGACAGTAACACGTGCCCGGAGGGGACAGCATCCCAGCCACTAGGGCGCACGCCCAAGCTAGCAAACGCCTGCAACCGTCCCCAGAAATCAGCCACCACCTCCAGTCCAATAGCTAAAACACGGCAAGAAGGGAGCGGGGCCTCAGCAGGCAACCCGTGGCCGGCCATCACAACCCGCTGCCGCCCCATGTCCATAGCAGACAACGCAGCCAGACACACCACATCCCAGACCGGCGGCGCCAGACCCGGCGGCGGCCGCACCAGCCACAAGGCAGCCCGAGTAAACACGCCTAGCGAGTCTTCGGGAAGCGCCCCCATCGCCATACCCATGGACTCACGCAGGCCACGGGCGACCACACAGTCCCAGTAATAATGCCGCCGATCCCCAAACGTCATATCCGCACCACATGCCTGGCACACGTGGATGACACCGCCGGCATGTTCGCGGGCACGCATGGGGAACGCCCAACACGCATCGGCAGCGACACGCCACAAGGCCTCTTTGTGCCGATTCTCCCACTTAAGGTTCCACAACCGTAACAGCACAGCAGCAAACGCACCCGCAGCCAGCACACAGTCAGACTCAGTCACATCGGGGTCGAAAGCAGCAGCCACATACGTACGATGTCTGGCACGCAGCTGCGCCAGGGGCGCCGCGAGTTGCATGAGTGTACCAGCTTTCACCGTATACTCGAGCACCAGGAGAGGCGGGCCGCCGGCCTGGGCCCACCCCAACCCCCTGGCCAGCTCCCGCACGGACGCAGCTTGGTCCGGCGCTGTAACCCGACCGCTGCGGGGCGCCCGCGCCGCCCGCGCCGCGGCCGCCCAGCCCTCCGGCAGGAGGGCCATGGCGGCGGCGACACGTGCGGCCGCGGCTTGGGCCGACGGCGGCCCCTTAAGCGGGACCGGTAGCGGCCGGCGGGGCCCCCACTGGAGCACCTTGCGCCACACACCTGTCAAGTAAAGTTTCTCGCACTCTGCATGTATACGGGTGCCGTAAGCACCCCGCTCATAAGCATCTCGCACGTCTTGCAACGCGCCATCAATGGCCACCAGCTCCCCAACGCACCGCAAGTTGGGGAGTGCCAGCAAATCAGGGAACGCCGCATCAAGAGTCCTAGCCCCATCACGCAGCGCCGGGTTACCCCACAGAGGTACGTTGTACACCCAGGGCCCCGGTGCCGGGGGCGCCACCAAGGTAACAGCAGGCAACTTGGAGATTGCCTTCAGCACACGCTTGAATGGCGGGGAGGCGGGAGTCACCGGAGTATCAAGCACACGCGTACCGTCACCCCCACAGAGCAAACAAAGCACAGTAGCACCCGCGTGCCGCTGGCGCAGCCACGCCGCCACGACAGCGGTCCACGGCGGCACAAACGGAAGCAGCTCACACGCCCCCAACACACACCGAACTGCCAAGCCCGCGTGCCGCGCCTGCACATGAGCCGCCAGGGGCAGGAGCAGTTATGAATGCGGGTTTACAAGAAGGGGACAGTGTGAACACTGTCTCGGGCACATGTGGCCAACCGCCACCCTGCTGGGCTGCCCACCCGACTCACAGTTGCGTAGGCGTGTCGAAGCTAAGCGAGACGCCCGCCAGAGCCACACCAGACACAGCATCACAGTACTCGCGGCTCATGAATGCACCATTTTGGCGGCAGTACCCACGCAAAACAGGGCGCGACAAGCCAGAGGCCTGCCGGCATCCCCAGTAAACGCAAGCACCACTCATTTTCTCGTCTGCAAAGTCTTGGCCAGGAGGCCATCGTCCAGGAAAGTCTGTACCAACTCAAATCCAAGCCGAGCGGGGAACAAGCCAAACCACCAACACACCACAAAGCCCCACCACGGGCACGTCGCCCGCCACACGCCCTACCAACGAACGAACTCAACCCTCCAAACAGGCCCCGATTGCGTCCGGAGGCGACATGCTCACCAGCAGCCTGGGCGCCCGGGGCAACCACGCCCGTGCAAACACAAACCATACCCGGGACTACACGACTGGCTGCGCACTGCCTACCGATCCACGGACCGACGTGCTGCGGACGACACCCGGGAACCTAACTATCTGCAGAGCCAGCATAGCCGCAGGCAGAGACGACAGCGGGCCAGGCGCCACGAGAAGAGGCGAGGGCTCATTGGCGTCGGCACCACACCAAGCGAGCGGCCACCAGGGCCGTCCACAACCTGCACATACGTCAAACACAAAGGTAGCAACAAGGAAGAACCCGCCCGGCCAGCTGCGGAGGCCGCGGGCCAGCCGCCATGGAACTTCGAGGCAAAAGTCTCGGCGCGAGCGCCAGTCGGAACCAATTCGAACCAAGTCGAAAGCAACGGAGCCCGTAACAGGCTACAAAAAGTGCGCAACGAAAGCCAAAGTCGCCAACAATAATTGTTGTGCTCCCCCACGAGCCACAGCTCGCGAGGCTAGGGGTGTAGCCCTAGAGGCTTATGTATTTTTGCCTTTATGAGTTATGTTTATAGCAGTTATGAGTGCTGGTTACAAGAAGGGGACAGTGTGAACACTGCCTCGGGCACAGGTGGCCAACCGCCACCCTGCTTGGCTGCCCACCCGACTCACAGCTGCGTAGGCGTGTCGAAGCTAAGCTAAACGCCCGCCAGAGCCACACCAGACACAGCATCACAAGACACGCGGCTCATAAGGCACCGCTACGCGAAGACCAAGTCGGAAACGTCAAGGCAGTTATGAGTGCTGGTTACAAGAAGGGGACAGTGTGAACACTGCCTCGGGCACAGGTGGCCAACCACAGTTATGAATGCGGGTTACAAGAAGGGGACAGTGTGAACACTGTCTCGGGCACATGTGGCCAACCGCCACCCTGCTGGGCTGCCCACCCGACTCACAGCTGCGTAGGCGTGTCGAAGCTAAGCGAGACGCCCGCCAGAGCCACACCAGACACAGCATCACAGTACTCGCGGCTCATGAATGCACCATTTTGGCGGCAGTACCCACGCAAAACAAGGCGCGACAAGCCAGAGGCCTGCCGGCATCCCCAGTAAACGCAAGCACCACTCATTTTCTCGTCTGCAAAGTCTTGGCCAGGAGGCCATCGTCCAGGAAAGTCTGTACCAACTCAAATCCAAGCCGAGCGGGGAACAAGCCAAACCACCAACACACCACAAAGCCCCACCACGGACACGTCGCCCGCCACACGCCCTACCAACGAACGAACGCAACCCTCCAAACAGGCCCCGATTGCGTCCGGAGGCGACATGCTCACCAGCAGCCTGGGCGCCCGGGGCAACCGCGCCCGTGCAAACACAAACCATACCCGGGACTACACGACTGGCTGCGCACTGCCTACCGATCCACGGACCGACGTGCTGCGGACGACACCCGGGAACCTAACTATCTGCAGAGCCAGCATAGCCGCAGGCAGAGACGACAGCGGGCCAGGCGCCACGAGAAGAGGCGAGGGCTCATTGGCGTCGGCACCACACCAAGCGAGCGGCCACCAGGGCCGTCCACAACCTGCACATACGTCAAACACAAAGGTAGCAACAAGGAAGAACCCGCCCGGCCAGCTGCGGAGGCCGCGGGCCAGCCGCCATGGAACTTCGAGGCAAAAGTCTCGGCGCGAGCGCCAGTCGGAACCAATTCGAACCAAGTCGAAAGCAACGGAGCCCGTAACAGGCTACAAAAATTGCGCAACGAAAGCCAAAGTCGCCAACAATAATTGTTGTGCTCCCCCACGAGCCACAGCTCGCGAGGCTAGGGGTGTAGCCCTAGAGGCACATGAATGCGGGTTTACAAGAAGGGGACAGTGTGAACACTGTCTCGGGCACATGTGGCCAACCGCCACCCTGCTGGGCTGCCCACCCGACTCACAGCTGCGTAGGCGTGTCGAAGCTAAGCGAGACGCCCGCCAGAGCCACACCAGACACAGCATCACAGTACTCGCGGCTCATGAATGCACCATTTTGGCGGCAGTACCCACGCAAAACAAGGCGCGACAAGCCAGAGGCCTGCCGGCATCCCCAGTAAACGCAAGCACCACTCATTTTCTCGTCTGCAAAGTCTTGGCCAGGAGGCCATCGTCCAGGAAAGTCTGTACCAACTCAAATCCAAGCCGAGCGGGGAACAAGCCAAACCACCAACACACCACAAAGCCCCACCACGGACACGTCGCCCGCCACACGCCCTACCAACGAACGAACTCAACCCTCCAAACAGGCCCCGATTGCGTCCGGAGGCGACATGCTCACCAGCAGCCTGGGCGCCCGGGGCAACCGCGCCCGTGCAAACACAAACCATACCCGGGACTACACGACTGGCTGCGCACTGCCTACCGATCCACGGACCGACGTGCTGCGGACGACACCCGGGAACCTAACTATCTGCAGAGCCAGCATAGCCGCAGGCAGAGACGACAGCGGGCCAGGCGCCACGAGAAGAGGCGAGGGCTCATTGGCGTCGGCACCACACCAAGCGAGCGGCCACCAGGGCCGTCCACAACCTGCACATACGTCAAACACAAAGGTAGCAACAAGGAAGAACCCGCCCGGCCAGCTGCGGAGGCCGCGGGCCAGCCGCCATGGAACTTCGAGGCAAAAGTCTCGGCGCGAGCGCCAGTCGGAACCAATTCGAACCAAGTCGAAAGAAACGGAGCCCGTAACAGGCTACAAAAAGTGCGCAACGAAAGCCAAAGTCGCCAACAATAATTGTTGTGCTCCCCCACGAGCCACAGCTCGCGAGGCTAGGGGTGTAGCCCTAGAGGCTTATGTATGAGTGCTGGTATGGTGGGAGGCACATGAATGCGGGTTTACAAGAAGGGGACAGTGTGAACACTGTCTCGGGCACATGTGGCCAACCGCCACCCTGCTGGGCTGCCCACCCGACTCACAGCTGCGTAGGCGTGTCGAAGCTAAGCGAGACGCCCGCCAGAGCCACACCAGACACAGCATCACAGTACTCGCGGCTCATGAATGCACCATTTTGGCGGCAGTACCCACGCAAAACAAGGCGCGACAAGCCAGAGGCCTGCCGGCATCCCCAGTAAACGCAAGCACCACTCATTTTCTCGTCTGCAAAGTCTTGGCCAGGAGGCCATCGTCCAGGAAAGTCTGTACCAACTCAAATCCAAGCCGAGCGGGGAACAAGCCAAACCACCAACACACCACAAAGCCCCACCACGGACACGTCGCCCGCCACACGCCCTACCAACGAACGAACTCAACCCTCCAAACAGGCCCCGATTGCGTCCGGAGGCGACATGCTCACCAGCAGCCTGGGCGCCCGGGGCAACCGCGCCCGTGCAAACACAAACCATACCCGGGACTACACGACTGGCTGCGCACTGCCTACCGATCCACGGACCGACGTGCTGCGGACGACACCCGGGAACCTAACTATCTGCAGAGCCAGCATAGCCGCAGGCAGAGACGACAGCGGGCCAGGCGCCACGAGAAGAGGCGAGGGCTCATTGGCGTCGACACCACACCAAGCGAGCGGCCACCAGGGCCGTCCACAACCTGCACACACGTCAAACACAAAGGTAGCAACAAGGAAGAACCCGCCCGGCCAGCTGCGGAGGCCGCGGGCCAGCCGCCATGGAACTTCGAGGCAAAAGTCTCGGCGCGAGCGCCAGTCGGAACCAATTCGAACCAAGTCGAAAGAAACGGAGCCCGTAACAGGCTACAAAAAGTGCGCAACGAAAGCCAAAGTCGCCAACAAGAATTGTTGTGCTCCCCCACGAGCCACAGCTCGCGAGGCTAGGGGTGTAGCCCTAGAGGCTTATGTATGACGATTATGCTGCACATGAGTGCTGGTTACAAGAAGGGGACAGTGTGAACACTGCCTCGGGCACATGAGTGCTGGTTACAAGAAGGGGACAGTGTGAACACTGCCTCGGGCACAGGTGGCCAACCGCCACCCTGCTTGGCTGCCCACCCGACTCACAGCTGCGTAGGCGTGTCGAAGCTAAGCTAAACGCCCGCCAGAGCCACACCAGACACAGCATCACAAGACACGCGGCTCATAAGGCACCGCTACGCGAAGACCAAGTCGTAACCGTCAAGGCAGCACACCGTCAAGCCAGCACAGTAGGCCCGAAGCCAGCTGCACGCCGCACGCCCCTCAAGGAGAAGGGGGCGGAGAAGCAGCGTCATACGGCAACACCACGTCAATGCGGTCGCCAGCCCCCCGCGACAGGAACACGTGCCCGGAGGGGACAGCACCCCAGCCACTAGGGCGCACGCCCAAGCTAGCAAACGCCTGCAACCGTCCCCAGAAATCAGCCACCACCTCCAGTCCAATAGCTAAAACACGGCGAGAAGGGAGCGGGGCCTCAGCAGGCAACCCTTGGCCGGCCATCACAACCCGCTGCCGCCCCACGTCCATAGCAGACAACGCAGCCAGACACACCACATCCCAGACCGGCGGCGCCAGACCCGGCGGCGGCCGCACCAGCCACAAGGCAGCCCGAGTAAACACGCCTAGCGAGTCGTCGGGAAGCGCCCCCATCGCCATACCCATGGACTCACGCAGGCCACGGGCGACCACACAGTCCCAGTAATAATGCCGCCGATCCCCAAACGTCATATCCGCACCACACGCCTGGCACACGTGGACGACACCGCCAGCACGTTCGCGGGCACGCATGGGGAACGCCCAACACGCATCGGCAGCGACACGCCACAAGGCCTCTTTGTGCCGATTCTCCCACTTAAGGTTCCACAACCGTGACAGCACAGCAGCAAACGCACCCGCAGCCAGCACACAGTCAGACTCAGTCACATCGGGGTCGAAAGCAGCAGCCACATACGTACGATGTTTGGCACGCAGCTGCGCCAGGGGCGCCGCGAGTTGCATGAGTGTACCAGCTTTCACCGTATACTCCAGCACCAGGAGAGGCGGGCCGCCGGCCTGGGCCCACCCCAACCCCCTGGCCAGCTCCCGCACGGACGCAGCTTGGTCCGGCGCCGTAACCCGACCGCTGCGGGGCGCCCGCGCCGCCCGCGCCGCTGCCGCCCAGCCCGCCGGCAGGAGGGCCATGGCGGCGGCGACACGTGCGGCCGCGGCCTGGGCCGACGGCGGCCCCTTAAGCGGGACCGGTAGCGGCCGGCGGGGCCCCCACTGGAGCACCTTGCGCCACACACCTGTCAAGTAAAGTTTCTCGCACTCGGCATGTATACGGGTGCCGTAAGCACCACGCTCATAAGCATCTCGCACTTCTTGCAACGCGCCATCAATGGCCACCAGCTCCCCAACGCACCGCAAGTTGGGGAGTGCCAGCAAATCAGGGAATGCCGCATCAAGAGTCCTAGCCCCATCACGCAGCGCCGGGTTACCCCACAGAGGTACATTGTACACCCAGGGCCCCGGTGCCGGGGGCGCCACCAAGGTAACAGCAGGCAACTTGGAGATTGCCTTCAGCACACGCTTGAATGGCGGGGAGGCGGGAGTCACCGGAGTATCAAGCACACGCGTACCGTCACCCCCACAGAGCAAACAAAGCACAGTAGCACCCGCGTGCCGCTGGCGCAGCCACGCCGCCACGACAGCGGTCCACGGCGGCACAAACGGCAGCAGCTCACACGCCCCCAACACACACCGAACTGCCAAGCCCGCGTGCCGCGCCTGCACATGAGCCGCCAGGGGCAGGAGCCCCGCACCCCCACACGCCGGCGGCAGCTGCATAACCTCCAAGGACATACCGGGCAGGCGCTTGGTGGCCCGGGCGTCATACTGCGCAGGCGACATGCGCCGGTCCACCACCGCCGCCACACGCTTCAGCAAGTCCTCAACCAAGCGTTTAGGCTTAGGAAACCCCGCAAACTCCAGATGATACAACACTTTGCCCAAGGCATACGCCGACACCGCGGCCGCACGCCCAAACATGGACACGGGCATGCGCGCTACGTTACCAAGCACACTCAAAACCCCATCAAAAGCCACAGGCGGCACGGGAGTGCTCCAGTCGCCAAACCGGACCCCAAGGGACTTGGCGGCCTGCACCACTTGCAGGCCGGGCGGCAGCGCCGGTCCCGCGACCGTGCCTCCCTGACCATTCCCCGACCCAACCACCAACAGTTCAACTTTACTCATGTTCAACCGCTGTCCAGACGCACGACGAAACACGTCCATATCTGCCAGGAAGCCGGGCACCGCCTGCAGCCCAGCCAACAGCGGCGCGCAATCATCCGCATACTGCGACGCCAGCACCGACGCCAAATCAGCCAGCACACCATGCCCCCGGTGCCGCAGCCACGACAACAGGGCCTGCGCAACCGCCAGGTAGAGCAGTGGGGCCAGGGGGCACCCCTGCCGCACCCCTGCGGCCAGCGGCACCCACCCCGACACGCGCCCGTTGACCAGTGCCGCTCCGCGCGTGTCCGTCAACAAGCGCGACACCCACGTCAGGAAGCCAGCCCCCACACCAAGCCGCTGCAGGCAGGCAAGGAGGAATGACCGGTCGACCGTGTCATACGCTTTGTAAAAGTCCAAAAACGCCGCCACACCCGGGGCGCGCCCGGCGGCTTTCAACAACCCAGGAGTAAGTTGCAGCAGGAGAACATTATCAGCAATGCGGCGGTCGGCCAGGAACGCAGTTTGTTCAGGGTCAATGATGCGGCCAAACACAGGTTGCAGCCGACTACACAGCACACGGGCAAGCGTGCGATAATCAGTGTCAGTTAAAGTAATGGGGCGGTAGTTGGAGGGCTCAGACGCATCACCCCCCTTATAGAAAAACGTCCACACACCATCTAACAGCCCATCAGGCACCCCAACCCCCTCTCCCACCGCCGTGAAGACCTCCGCCAACGCGGGCGCAAACTCAGCGGCATAATGCTGGTACAGCTCTACCGGGATGCCGTCCGGGCCAGGCGACCGGCCAGGCGGCGCCGCCATGAGGGCAGCACGGACCTCGGCCGCCGTAACAGCCGCGCACCCAAGCCGCTCTGCCTCCGCCGCCGTACACTGCCTCCCACGCTGCTGCAACGCACCCAGCACTTGGTCCCGGGCAGCCGAGTCGGGCGGGGGTGCAGCGCTGACATCACGCCAGTAGTGCGCCATCACCTTGCCCATGGTCGCAGAGTCCGTGATGACACGCCCGTCCGGCTGTTTCAAGCGCGCAATGGCGCACGGGCCGCCAGCTGGCCGCAGCATGCGTGTGAGGAGCGGGCACGACCGCTCCCCCCCGCGCAGCCAGTCATGGCGCGTACGGCGGGCTGCGCCAGCGGCCGCTCCCACGGCGGCGGCGGCGGCGGCGCATCGCGCCGCCACAGCCACCGGTGCGGCCGCCTGGACGTCCCCATCCTCTTCCACTGCTGCCACGGCCGCTGCCTCCGCCGCCAGGGCGGCCGCTTCCTGCTGGCTAGCTTCCACGCGCCGCCGCACAGCTTCACGGCTAAAACGAGTGGCTGACGTAGCGGCCGCCTTCTTCAGAGCCGGCCACCACACCAGCAGGTCCACTGCGGTAGCAGGCCGCGCCGCGACGGCGGCACGCAGCCACCGGCCGTACGCCGCGTCCAGATCCTTGAAGTCCAAGAAGCCCAGTCGTGCTTTCGGCAGCCCCCGAGGGGCCGGGAGGGCCCCCGGGGACGCTGCCAACGACATGGTGACCAGCCGGTGGTCAGCCGGCGCGCCGGGGGCCACGCCACATTCCACGACTTGCGATGCAAGGCCGGCGCTGCACAACACCCGGTCGAGGCGCGCACCCCCCTTGGGGTGAAGGAAGGTGCACACACGACGCGCTGGGTGCCGCTGCCGCATGACATCAATCATGCCCGGGCACGCGACCGCCAAGGCAGCCGCGGACGCCCGATCCCCACTGCGGGGCACGCCCGTCACTGTATCAAGCGCCACGTCGTCCACAAAGTTGAAGTCCGCCGCCAGCATATGAGTGCCGTCGCCACCAGACGCCGACGGCCCCACCCACTCACGAATGAACGCTTGCTGGTCGGGGCCGTCCAGCGGGAAGTACGCGGCCGTAAGGACGAAGGAGTGGCCGCCCCATCGCAGGGGCAGACTGACGCCACGGCCAGCCCACCGCTCCCCAGCGACAGCGACAGCTGCAGCGCCGCCAGGGATGGATACAGCGCCACTGTGGAGGAGGGCTGACCGCACCAGAATAGCAGTGCCGCCGGTGACCCGGCGACCATCAGGCTTAGAAGCAGGCGACCAGAAAGCAGTCCACTCACGTACACGCAGCCGCTGGGCGGCTGCACGCAAATCAGTCGTCACGAGATCAATGGCAGATGAAAGGACGTGCGTTTCTTGCAGGCACACGACGTCCAGTTGCTGCCGCTCCCAGCACCGGAGCAGGGCGTGCAGGCGCGGGCAGCCCAGGTCCCGGACCTGGCTGCGCAGGCCGCGCACGTTGTGGGTCCCTACCCGCAGCGGCCGCGGACCGACAGCCGGCAGCTTAGGCCGCCGCATTACCTCAGCGCCCCGGCCGGGGCACCTGGGCTGGCGGCGGCAGGCTGCACACCAGCGCCACCGTGCACACTGCCGCCACTGCCAGCGTCGCCACTGCCGCCGCCACCGCCAGGGGTGCGGCCGCCACCGCCGCCACCGCCGGGGCTACCGCCACAACCGCCGCCGCTGTGGCCGCTACCCGCCGGCAGCTCGGCGCCCGGCACCACCACCGCCACCGCGGCACCGGCCGCAGCGGGCGCCGGCGCCCCACCTGCAGCCGCCGCGGCCGCACCGCCGGCAGCCGCCGTGGCCGCGCCGCCCGCAGCCACCACAGCCGCAGCGGTCGCAGCCGCCGCGGCCTTGGCCGCAGCCGCCTCTGCAGCCGCGGCCTCGGCCGCGGCCGCCGCAGCCGCCGCAGCGAGCTTGGCGGCCTCCTCCTTCTCACGAATAGCGGCGTCCAGCAGCTCGTTGTCGGCCGCCGCCTTGGCAGCCGCCGCTGCCGCCGTCGCCGCCTCCTCACGCTTCCGACTCGCCAGCATCTGGGCCTTGGTGGCAAGGCGCCGGGCGCCCTCCGCGGCCTCCGCTGCAGCCGCCGCAGACGGGTCCATCACCTCGTCCGGGTCGTCGCCACCACCGACACCGTCCTCGCGCCCCAGGGCAGCCAGCAGGGCGAACGCATTGTCACCCACACCCGCGCTCGCCCCCCGGCCCGAACCCTGCGGCAGGGCCGCCGCTGCCGCCGTCTTCTCGGCCGCCGCCTTCGCAGCCGCCTCCGTCTCAGCAGCTGCCCTCACGGCCGCCGCCTTCGCAGCCGCCTCCTTCGCAGCCGCCGCCTTCGCAGCCGCCGCCTTCTCAGCCGCCGCCTGCGCAGCCGCCTCCTTCGCAGCCGCCGCCGCCACAGCCGCCTCCTGCTCAGCCGCCGCTTTCGCAGCTGCCGCCGCTTCAGCCGCCACGGCCGCCGCCGCCGAGAGCGGCACGACCCGGCCGCCGACGAGCTGGCTCCACGGACCGCCAGCCCCCGCGCCACCGGCTGCACCCGGCCCGCCAGGCCGAGGCGCATCTGGCTCGGCCGGCGGTGCCGGCATGCGGCTCTGCCGCGGACCACGCGTCAAAAACGCCTGGTACCGGTCATAGTCCGCCGGCTCAAAGAGCAGCTGCATCTCCCCAAGGCGCACACGGAAAGCATTCCCGGCACCAGGCAGCTGCGCCGACGCAGGCACTTTCACCAGCGCGCAGTCAAGCTGCTCCACCACCACCTCCGGGAAGCGGGTGTCCATGTACACCTCGACAACCTCGGCGGGGACCCCACCCAAGCAGCGCTGCATCTCCACCATCATCAGGCCGGGCTCCCGGGCCAGCCCAGCCTCCAGTCCCGACACCTTCAGCCAGCGGGACCCTCCCCGCACCCGCATGCGCTTCACCGGGTCCCATGCCACCCAGCGCAGCGCAGGCACCCCGCGTGCCGCGGGCACTTCCACAGCGCCGTTGTCGTCCAGCATCGCCAGCAGCGCGGGGAAGAGGGCCTGGTCCATGGTCAGGTCGACTTGCAGGCAGGTGCCCGCCGGGTCAAGGTGCACCGGCAGCCCCTTCGTCCGGCCCGGCGGCCCGACCTGTGCCAGGGCCGCCGCGGCCTTGAGCTTGGGGAACAGGTGCCCAAGGAGGCCACCAGCCAAATGCTCACGGTTCCTAGCCATATGTTCGTGCGAGCCGGCGCCCGGCGGAACACTGGTGCGCATGGTGGCCGTCACCATGCGCGACTTCTTCCGCATCCATTGCTGCGTTGCGTCAGCTAGTTCTAAGGTAGCCACTTGCACGACGTCGCCGCGCTTAAAGCGCGACAAGGCCATGCTCGCTATAAGAAACTAAGTCAAACCAGGGCAAGAGTCAGAACCAGGGCAGAACCAATTCAGAACCGATATAATTTCATGTTTTTTTATGAGTGCTGCCCTATGTATAGACATGATGGACAACTTGACCGACCCTGGGTCAATCATGCGTACTTTCTGAATAGCGCGTTTCGCGAGCGCCGAGCAAGTGCAATCGAAAGGCCGCGCTGCACAGGCGCCAAAAGTCACGCTGGTTTCGCGCATAGTCGAGTATGCGACAAATTCATTTGCTGCAACGACTACAATCGCGAGCAATTTCGCGTGGAGCGGCCTTTCGGCCGACCTGGGTTTTGCTATCAGCTTTAATATGCAAGCGCTATCGTTTAGCCTTGTGGGTTTTCAGAGAACAGTAAAATTTTCAGAGAGCGGTTACTGAGAATTCACCACGACTTCCCAGCCAACATCCCGAGCGAGCATGCGCATGCCAGGAACCCCGGCCCACCTCCCACGAGGTCCACGACTTCTTCCCACCCTTTCTTTAACATATTCACAGAGCTATTACTAAGAGTTGACCGCGACATCCTAACATCCAGTGCATGCCACGAATCCCGGCCCACTGCAACCCCCTCCCGGTCAATACCTTCCCTCCGCATGGACCTCATCCCCAGCCTCGTCCCACCCTTTCCAGACCGAGAAGCAGCACACACAATAGGCCAGATCATTCGAGATGTGCGCAGGGATCGATCCTGCGACCCTTGCCCAAGGGGTGGGTGATCCTGGCAATTCGCACCACTGTAACAAAAGGATTGTCAGCTAGCTTGACAAGGGAACGATTCTCCCGTTACAGGCGTGCCTTGTTCTTGGCCCCGGCTGTGCCCTCACTCCTGTCCATTGTGCCCGTCCTCAAGTACACACTCTAGCAAACCTAGCAACGCGACGCCGACTACACTAGCAACAACACTCTAGCAAACCTAGCAACGCGACGCCGACTCCCTGAACGCTAGCCGCGCGTTCTACTTTTTTAGTTGCCTTTGGTTATCTGTGTGCCTAGTTTCTGGTTTGCTGCTAATACAGCGTCTCGAGTCGGTCGGCCCGACCGCTTTTTCAACTGACATCCGCCTCAGCCCTTCCGACACAGCGCTCCTACTCGCAGTTAATACAGCTCAGCCATAGACCACTACAGCAGCTCTCGCCCACAGCAGCTCCGCGCTTTTTGGGACCGTGTTTGCAACCAGTGGTACCGGCCCCTGTTGTTTGGGCCTCCGACACAGCCTCGGTGCCAAGTATCTATATATCAGCAGCAGTACAGCTCAACTTCAGTCGTTGCCGCTTGGCGGCGACGTCCAGCAGCGGATGTCATCCAAACCGGACGTCGACATGGCTGGCCCGAGCACATCCGGGTCACGCCCAAGTCGACACGTCAACGGTCGCACTGTCGTCATACAGTGGCTCCTTTCCGCGGCTACGGACGCCAGCTCGGCGCACGAGGCGGCGAAGCTGGTCACGGCCGCCATCGCCAAGCTGCTCCCCGGCGCACGTGTCGGCCAGTACATGTTTAAATATGGCGACGACCCCGGCGCGGGTACGGGCTCGCCCCGGGCTCACAGCCTTCTCTTTCCGGTCAGCGCTCCCCCCAGCGTGCTGGCGCAGTTGCAGTCAGGCTCCCTGGTGGTGCCGCACGTCAACCTGCTGGGCACGGGTGGCACCCTTGTGCTGACCGTTATTGACTGGGGCGATGGCAGTGCTGCGTACACAGTGGGCGGTTTCCCCCCCGACGTCCGGGATGAGGATCTGGCAGCTTTCCTGCAGAAGCGGTATCAGCCTGCCTGTATCACCCGCGTGCTGCGGGGAGAACGACCAGCGTGCGTATGTGACGGTCCAGCAGGGGTCCACCCTGCTGCCGCCCAAGCTGGAGTACTCTGACGGCGGTGTCGCGGATCACCCCGCGCGCTTTTCGTGGCTCATGACCGCCCGGGCGGCTGGGCGTGAGGGGCCACCGCAGCGCCAGGATTGTGTCTTTCCAGCCCTGGCTCCTTGCCCGCGGGGGCGCCGTGGCAAAGGGGCCGCCGCAGGCCTGCCGGCCGGCAGCAGCCCTGCCCAACCGCCCTCTGCGGCTGGGGGGTCGCCGCCCGCACCCGTGGGGCCCGTCCACCTGCTCATGCAGCAGCTGTCGGTAACCTCATCAGCCAGCTCGGCCACCACGATGCAGGGTGGGGTGGGGCCCGCGGCGGGCCCGGGTGGGCTGGTGCTGCCGGCCGGGCTCTTTGGTCGTCCGCCCCCGCCGCCCCCGCCGCCGCGGGGTGGCGCCCCGCCATCCCAGTTGCAGGCGCCGCCTCCGCCTCAGGCGCTGCCGGCGCAGCAGCAGCAGCAGCTGCAGCCGCAGCGCCCGCAGCTGCAGGAGCAACAGCAGCAACAGCAACAGCAACAGCAGCAGCAGCAGCGGCCGCAGCAGCAGTCTGGGCCCGTGGCTGGCCCGGGTGGGCTGGCGCTGCCGGCCAAGCTCTTCCCCCTTTCGCCCCCGGTGCCCTCGGCACAGCCGCTGGCGCAGCCGCCGGTGCAGCCGCCGGCGCCGCAGCCGGCGCAGCCGCCGAAACAGCCGCCGACGCAGCAGCAGGCGCAGCAGCAGACGCAGCAGCAGGCGCAGCAGCAGGCGCAGCAGCAGACGCAGCAACAGGCGCAGCCGCAGGTGCAGCAGCAGGCTCAGCAGCAGGCGCCACAGCAGGCGCCACAGCAGGCGCAGCATCAGGCGCAGCAGCAGGTGCAGCAGCAGGCGCAGCAGCAGCCATCCCTGTCGCAGGCCGGCCTGGGTTCCTATGCGGCTGTGCTTCAGCTGCCGGCGGTCTCGGCGCTGACCACTATGCTGCGGAGTCTCCCGTCGCTAGCCCTGGGCGCCGCAGCCCCGCCGCCCCCCGCGCCGGCCATGGATGCGGGGGATACCGGCGGGGGCAGCAGCCTTGCGGTACCGGTGCCCTCACCTGGCCCCATCGCAGCGGCGGCCAGCCGTGCAGCAATGGCGGACGGGTCCTCGGCCGCGCAGGTGGCCGTCAGTGCCGCGGCCGGCCCGCCGGCGGTGTTGGACGCGCCAGCGGAGGCAGGCGTGCCTGGACCGCTGGCCGCAGTGGACGCGCAGGTAGGCACCACCCACCCTGCGCGCGTCGCTGTGGTGGTGCCGCGGTCAGCCCCCGGTGCTGTGGTGGCTGGGCGGCGCCGCAGTGGCCGCCTTGCCGCTGGGCTCCAGGTGGATATTCCCCTGCCGGCTGCGCCGTCTCCGCCGCACCAGCTGGTTGGGGCTGTTGCCAAACGCATACGGCGGGACCGCACCGCACCCGCCGCAGCCCGCAAGCACCCCCCTGCGTCTGGCCTGGCAGCGGCCCACGCCACCGCAGGCCTGGCCGCCGCCGCTACTGCTGCCCTGACTGCCATGGAGACTGGCGGCGGTGAGGCCGCGGTCAACCATGCCATGGCCGCCTTCTGTGCGGCCGCTGGACCGGCAACGGAAGGTGCGCCCGCGGCAGGTTCGCCAAGCCCCCGGGGCAGTGGCCCGCCTGGTGGCGGCACCGCGCGGCTACACGCGCGCGGCACCAACCCGTTCGCCGCCCTGGCCGTTGCCGGCAGCACCGGTGACGCGGATGGCGGCATGGACACGGAGGAGGACGATTAGGACCGGGCCGTCACATGACACGGCGCCGGGCACGCCAGGGTTGGCAGCTGCCGTTTCGACCGCTTCGAATTGGCACGCACAACCTTGGCGGCATAGCATTCCCCCAGCAACTCGACAAACTAGCAGCCGCCGCGAAGACGTGGGTCACGTTACGCCTGGACGTGGTGTGCATCCAGGAGACTCATCATCGCAGCCTTAGTGACCGCGGCCGTTTTGAAGTGGCTCTCCAGTCCGTGGCTAAGCAGCTTCACGTGCCCGGTTGGAGATTAGTCGCGTACCGGGCCACGCCGGTTGAAGACCCGTACGCTGGCGTCGCTATCTTGGTGCGAGCCGACTTGCTGGCATCCCACCTCCTCAGCCCAGCAGCCACGCCGCCGCCAGCACAGTCCCCTCAGCCGCACAGTGACGCCCCCCCTCCTCCCCCTTCCCCCCAACCCGGCACCCCCGGCAACGACGCCGCAGCGACGCCCGACGGCAGCTCCCCTCCCCTTTCCCCGCCGGCGCCGGCGTCGGCGACCAGCCCTAGCAGCTCTCCAGCCGCCGCCGGACCGCCTGCCGCCGCCCCTGCCGCCGCTCGGGCGTCGCCCACCGGCCGTCTTGCCACCTTCTCCTTCACCTGGCTCGGGCACACCATCCACCTTACCAACGTCTACCTGCCCGCTCACTCGCCAACAGCCCGAGCCCAGTTCGTGCAGCAACACGTCGCCCCAAGGGTTTCCTCCCCTGGACTGCACGTTCTGGTTGGCGATTTCAACTTTGTCGTGAATGCAGCATTGGACAGCACCAACCCAGGCCGCGCGCAGCGTGATGGTCACGCTGCCTCCCTCTTCACCAGCCTCTGTCCCGACTTGGTGGACGCCCACCGCCACCTGCACCCCGCCAGCCGCGACTATACGCATCTGCAAAAGCTGGCTCACGGGGACGCCAGTGGCGCGCGCCTCGATCGAATGTACGTCTCCAGCGCGCTCCTGCCGTACGTGCCCAGCACCACGGTGGAAACCAGCTCGCCCTCTGACCACCGTGTGGTCACCATGCTCCTCCTTCCCCGCCGCCCGCCCGCGCGTGGCCCCGGCTCGCGCCGCAGCGGCATTGCCTTCGTGGATCATGACGACTTGGTGGATCAGCTTCGCATTTGGCTGGCGGGCCAGCAGGCAACCATGCCGCCAGCTGGCGAGGAATTCCTGCTGTGGTACCCAGCCTACAAGCGGCGCCTCTCCGCCATACTCGCCACCCTCAATAACGCAGCCAAGCGGCGCGTGCTTCGGGCATCGCAAGCAGTGAGCACAGCGCGTGCAAACCTGGAGGCAGCCCGTGCCGCGGCCGATGCTTCGCAGCAGCCCACTGCCCACGCCAGTGCCATGGCCGCAGCCCAGGCTGCGCTTGCTGCCGCTCTGCGGGCGGAGGCTGCAGCCACCGCACACCGCATGCGGGTTGACTGGATCCGCACTGGCGAGCGCCCCAACCCCTGCATCACCGAGGCCCTTCATCCCCCGCAAGAAGCGACCGTCATTGCGGCTCTGCGCGACGCGCATGGCCATCTGGTCACGGATCCCGGGCGCACGGCACAAGTTGTGGCGGACTTCTGGGCTGCCATCGGGCAGCCCCCGCCCGATCTCAACCCGGTGGACAAGACGGCGGTACTGGCTGCCGTCACAGCACACTCAGCTCAGCTACCAGCCGATCGCATGGAGGAGGCGGGCGCCAGCGCAGTGTCGCAGGAGGAGGTGTTGGCGGTCATTGCGGCGAGCAAACCTGGCAAGTCGCCGGGCTGGGATGGCCTTCCCACCGACATCTACAAGTCTGCCCCGGATGCCTTTGCACCCCTTCTTGCGCGGCTGTTCACCTCCATCGGCACCACCCAGCACACACCGCCTGGCTTCACGAAGGGCATCATTACCGTGCTGTACAAGGGGCGTGGTGATCGGGCCAACGCTGGCAGCTATCGGCCCATCACCCTCTTGTGCTCCGACTACCGGCTCCTTACCAAGGCGCTGGCCAACCGCCTCAGCCCTGCCCTGGCAGCCACCATCCCACTGGAGCAATCGGCGTTCCTCCCTGGGCGCGACATTGGCAGCAACATCCTCTTCCTCCGCTCCCTCCCCCTGCTCTTGACAAGGCAGCGCCGGTCAGCCATCATCGCCTTCCTGGACTTTGCCAAGGCGTACGACACCATTGACCGCGACTTCCTGTATGACGTGATGGCCACTATGGGCGCCGGCGCAAGCTTTATCTCCTGGGTGCGGCTGCTGCTCACCGATACCGTGTCTGTGGCTCGGGTCAACGGATTCCTCTCTCGCCCGGCCAAGATCTACGCTGGTGTGCGCCAAGGCTGCCCCCTCGCCCCCCTGTTGTATCTCTTCATTGCCCACGCCCTCTTCTGCTGGCTGAAGGAGTGTGGCGTCGGTATCCCCATCGACCCCGCGGACCCGCAGCAGTCCACTGCCATTGAGGCGGCTTTTGCTGATGACACAGAAGCAGCGCTGGCCTCAGCGGCGGAGCTGCCGGCATTCTTGGGCTACATGGACCGTTTTGCGCGCGCGACCGGTCAGAAATTGAACTTGGACAAGGTGGAACTTCTGCTGGTGGGTCACGCCAGCGGTGCCCCTGCCCGTGCTCCGACAGCCCCCGCCGCCGCCGCTGCCGCCGCCGCCACCGCTCCCACCCCCGCCCCCGCTCCCGCCCCCGCCCCCGCCCCCACCGCCGCCGCCGCCGCCGCCCCCACCGCCCCCGCCCCCGCCGGCCCCGCCGCCGCCGCCCCCGCCGCCGCCGCCCCCGCCGCCCCCGCCGCCGCCGCCCCCGCGGCCCCCGCCACTGCCGCCCCCGCCGCCCCCGCTCCCGCCGCCGCCGCGCCCGCCGGCCCCAGCGCCGCCGCCCCCGCCCCCGCTCCCGCCCCCGCCGGCCCCGCCGCCGCCGCCGCCCCCGCCCCCGCTCCCGCCCCAGCCCCCGCCGCTGCCCCCGCCGCCCCCACCGCCGCAGCCGCCCCCGCCGGCCTTGCCGCTGCCGCCCCCGCCGCCGCCGCCGCCCCCGCCGCCCCAGCCGCCCCCGCCGCCCCCGCCGCCCCCGCCGCTGCCGCCGCCCCCGCCGCAGCCGCCCCCGCCGCCGTCAACGCCCCCGCCCCCGCCGCCCCCGCCGCCCTCGCCGCCCCCGCCGCCCCCGCCGCCCCCGCCACCCCCGCCGCCCTCGCCGCCCCAGCCGCCCCCGCTCCCGCCCCCGCCGGCCCCGCCGCCCCCGCCGCTGCCGCCGCCCCCGCCGCCCCCGCCGCCCTCGCCGCCCCAGCCGCCCCCGCCGCTGCCGCCGCCCCCGCCGCCCCCGCCGCAGCCGCCCCCGCCGCTGCCACCGCCGCCCCCACCGCCGCCGCCGCCCCCGCCCCCGCCGCCGCCGCCGCCCCCGCCGCCCCAGCCGCCCCCGCCGCCCCAGCCGCCCCCGCCGCTGCCGCCGCCCCCGCCGCAGCCGCCCCCGCCGCCGTCACCGCCCCCGCCCCCGCCGCCCCCGCCGCCCTCGCCGCCCCCGCCGCCCCCGCCGCCCCCGCCACCCCCGCCGCCCTCGCCGCCCCAGCCGCCCCCGCTCCCGCCCCCGCCGGCCCCGCCGCCCCCGCCGCTGCCGCCGCCCCCGCCGCCCTCGCCGCCCCAGCCGCCCCCGCCGCTGCCGCCGCCCCCGCCGCCCTCGCCGCCCCAGCCGCCCCCGCCGCTGCCACCGCCGCCCCCACCGCCGCCGCCGCCCCCGCCGCCCCCGCGGCCCCCGCCGCCCTCGCCGCCCCCGCCGCCCTCGTCGCCCCAGCCGCCCCCGCCGCTGCCGCCGCCCCCGCCGCCCCCACCGCAGCCGCCCCCGCCGCTGCCGCCGCCCCCGCCGCCCCAGCCGCCCCCGCCGCTTCCGCCGCGCCCCTGCCCGCCGCGCCCCTGCCCACCGCCACTGGCGCGCCACACGACGCACCTTCCATTGCTGGTATCCGCGTCGTCACGTCTGCCACGGCGCTGGGCGTGCCGTTCACCAACCCGCCCACAGTGCCCGACCTGGACTGGAAGCACCGAACGGAGGAGGCGGCTCGGCGCCTGGATAAGATTAGCCACATGCACCTATCCATGTTCGGGCGTGCCTCCACTGCCGCCGCGTATGGTACCCACATGGCCACGTACCACATGGAGCATTCCGGCCTACCGCCGCCCGACACGTTGGCCACCTGGGAGGCGGCGGTAGCCAAGCTGGTCGACCGCAGCCAGGGCCCATCCCAGCACGACCGACGGCTCACCGGAGTTCCCGCCCGCCTCCTACCGGGACACCCTGTATCCGGCGGCTTTGGGAGTCTTCCCCTGCGGCAGCACATCTATGCGCGCTGGGCAAAACGCGCTGCCGCCTACGCGAGTGGTGACGGCTCTACCCGCCCCATTGCAACCCAGGCGCCGTGGCAGCGCGTATTTGGGCAGCTCCTCCGGTCCTACCATCCCTGCCTCCGCCCCATGGCGCTGCTGACGGCCCGCGCCGATGGCCCGTGGCTGGGCACCACTTCTCTGCCACCGGACGTCCACCGCATTGTCACGGCTCTGGCACACCTCCCTCCCGCGGTCGACATCGGCGCTACCCCACTCACTCCTGGCCCGTGGTGCGTCAATGTGCCGCTCTGGGGCAACCCGCTGCTGCCCAACGCGCCGCCCCTGGGTCGCCGCCCCGGGCTCGAAGCGTACCACCTGCAGCTCACGGAATGCCGCCACCTGCGCACATTGGGTGACGCTGTACGTGTTTATGACGCGTTTGCCGCTTATGAAACCTCGTGGCGTCAGCGCCTAGCCACGGCCCCGGGCATCCACATTTTCACTGTACTGGCCATGGAGTGGGCGCAGCTAGTGCGGGAGCAACTGCAACCCTCTGGCGCCGTGGCAAGCGCCTTTACCGACCGGGTACAGGCCATCGCCGCCGTCAACTCCCTCCTGTCAGATGTCCATCCCACGTGGGCGGCGGCAGCGCGCCAGCACCTGCACGCTAGCACAGACACGCCACAGGCCGTCCCCACCCCCTCTGCAGCCCACCATCCCCCCGGCGGTATCCCAGCCCCAGCTGCCCCCGCAGCGGACCCTCCAGCGACCCCCCCAGCAGCCCCAGCAGCCCCAGCAGCCCCAGCTTTGGCCACGGAGGTGCCCACGGAAGACCAGGTGGTGGCCATGATAGTAGGCCGCGTGGGATGGCACGTCCAGGGGCACCAGCGCCCCGTTCCCCTAGCTGCATTGACTGTACGGGATGGGACCGCCATGCAACTATCCGGCGTCAACGAGGAGCGATCGCGATTGCACAACGCATATGTGGCTGAAGCACTCGGCATCACGTTGCCCCCCGCCCCTGGACGCCAGCGCTTGGTGCTGTTCCGGCGGCACATGACGTCGGTATGGTATGTACGGTGGGAGCTGAAGTACAAGGAGGTTCTGTGGCGGCTGGCCGTAGACGGCGTCGGCATGCTGGGCAACACGCACATCCATGGCAGCGCACCCGAAACATGTGTCTGCAGCACATATCCCCCTCAGCCCTTGTCTACGGCGGCAGCATCGGCACCGTCGCCCTCACCCCGCCTGCATCACTTCTGGGAGTGTCCCATCGCGCAAAGTGTGGTGGAGCTGCTGCAAGACACGATCAACGCTGAGCGCACCGACATGGGCTGCCCTGTACGGCGGCATCATGTGTGGCTGCTGGAGAGCCCAGATCCGGCGCAGATACAGCAATGCGTTTGGGAGGTGGTGGCGCTGGCTGCTCTGAACGCGATGGAGTGTGCACGGCGGTACATGCGGGCGCGGCGACCTTTCGGAGTGAGGGCTTTAGAACGGGCAAAGGCAGTGGCCCTGGCTAGCTTCAGCGGCTTGTTGACCGACTTCGCTTCCCTTGGGATACCACGGCGCCGGCGGGATAAGGCGTGGCAGAAGGTGACCGACACACACCCTTTTTTGCGTGTACGCGGAGACAGGTTGGAAGTGGCCGTTCCGGATGTGCGTGCGCCTGAAGACATATGAGTGTGCTGTCATACCTACTACACTAAAATACTGCACTGCTGCTCAGCATGACAGGCCAAATGAACTGAAAAAAACATGAGTCGCGAGTGTCATAGCCATGTGTGTGTCTGTTGAGATGGGAAGGGGTTGCAGGTCCGGTGGGGATTCAGGGATGTTGGGACACTGGTTTCGACGGGTTCCCTTGTATTTACCTGCGTTTCTGCCTGTTGAACAGCATGGGGTGCTACTTTCCTGATTCAGTGATGCACTCGCTAGTCCTAACACTGCTGAGTCGACACTGGACTTGACTGAGGCAAACATCTCATGACACAAACACGGCTAGCTCTTATCGCCAGGTGTGATGGTCAGGAGAGTGACCCGCGAGCCCGAGAAGGGACCACCTGTAACACTCAACTCAACTCACTCAACTCAAAAAAAAATGTAGTAACGCCCAGTTAGCACGTTGCTTCCTTGGCTCTGCGGACATAGCGACATAGCGCCTCGGCGGTACCTTTCCGGCACTTGTGGAGTTCTCTGCAGCAGCTGCTTTGGTGGAGCTACTCTGGTCTAACCGGTGTTATTAGCAATGGGAAGTTTCGGCCTAGCAAGTCCTATTGCGTCGCGGTGCAGCGGAGCCTCGTCAGCAATCGGCCTCCGGTCTTAGCCCATCCAGTGTCGCTGTGCCTGCAGCGGCTTCTCGGTGCTTCACGATTGTCGTCAATGTGTCGCTGAGCCTGCTGGGAGGTCCCCCCGCTTTGGCGGGACTGGCGCATGTCATGTCGGAGCCATGGAGCAACTCTGGGCGTTTTGGCGTCAGCCTGTATTTGCTTTAGTTATGTATCTGTTGCACTTGATGTCGCATCGCTGTTTTGACTCTACTTTACTGCGGAACGTTGAACTTTGCAAGCATGAACCTGTTTGCACGGTTTGTTTGCTTCGCTAGTAATTCCTAACGCTATGATCTTTTGTGTCATGTTTGTCTTATGCATCTGAACCGGCATAGTTGCTATCTTGACCACCAACTCTTCTGCTGTGCCCTCGGTGTGTGCGCCTGGCCTTCCAACTCAGTGCTTCAGTCGTGCCTTGCTAAGACTTGCGTGCCACAAGACCTGGTCGTAGCCTGACCTTTGTTTTGTCGTTGACTTAACCTTAGTTTTAGTATGACTCAGCTTCAGCTGTCAGTAGTGATGCGCTGGGGAGAGCGCCGTGAGCCCGAGGAGGGTCCTACTGTAACACTCAACTCAACTCACTCAACTCACTCAACAAAATGTAGTAAAGCCCAGTTAGCACGTTGCTTCCTTGGCTCTGCGGACATAGCGACATAGCGCCTCGGCGGTACCTTTCCGGCACTTGTGGAGTTCTCTGCAGCAGCTGCTTTGGTGGAGCTACTCTGGTCTAACCGGTGTTATTAGCAATGGGAAGTTTCGGCCTAGCAAGTCCTATTGCGTCGCGGTGCAGCGGAGCCTCGTCAGCAATCGGCCTCCGGTCTTAGCCCATCCAGTGTCGCTGTGCCTGCAGCGGCTTCTCGGTGCTTCACGATTGTCGTCAATGTGTCGCTGAGCCTGCTGGGAGGTCCCCCCGCTTTGGCGGGACTGGCGCATGTCATGTCGGAGCCATGGAGCAACTCTGGGCGTTTTGGCGTCAGCCTGTATTTGCTTTAGTTATGTATCTGTTGCACTTGATGTCGCATCGCTGTTTTGACTCTACTTTACTGCGGAACGTTGAACTTTGCAAGCATGAACCTGTTTGCACGGTTTGTTTGCTTCGCTAGTAATTCCTAACGCTATGATCTTTTGTGTCATGTTTGTCTTATGCATCTGAACCGGCATAGTTGCTATCTTGACCACCAATCAACTCTTCTGCTGTGCCCTCGGTGTGTGCGCCTGGCCTTCCAACTCAGTGCTTCAGTCGTGCCTTGCTAAGACTTGCGTGCCACAAGACCTGGTCGTAGCCAACCCGGGCTCACCCGTGGCCGGGGCGGTGTCCAAAACATGCACCAACTAGAGAGCCAAAATACACAGCGTAGGACATCTCGGACTAGAAATTAAACCGCACCTACCCCCCCAATGTGTATGCACCCGGCTGGCGTGTTAAAAGTCTAGTCCGAGATGTCCTACGCTGCCGTACGGCCGTTCCCGTGCGGGGGGTCTAAACGATGCCTGGGCAGCACCCCCGACACAAAAATGGGCCCCGAACGTTGCACCCGCTACGCAGTTGCACCCATACACCTTACAACATGAAAGTTACCAAGTTTGGGCTTGGCTCGACCTCGCTAGCGTGCAGAACTCGTGGCTTTCGTGGTGCTAGCCAGCTGGTCAGGAGGGTACGTGTCGGCACGGTCAAGCCAAATCGCACATTTGCCCACATAAACTAGTTTGGTATACTATACATACATCTAATATGACATTGCGCATGGTCTGGAGCTTCCCAGCGAGGTTCTGTCGAACAGCATTTCGCGAGCTCGGACCCCAAGAAAGCGCCTGTTAAGTCCCAAAGACCGATGCCGTGTCATTCTCAAGTCACAGGTAGCGGATATAAATGCTGCGCGCTGGCTAAATATGCTCTTCCTGCTGCAAGGTCGGGAAACGTCGCGGCATTTGGCAGTCGCGACGAGCCGAACTACCGGGAAAGAGTGCAAAACGACTTGCAACAGCATACTTATAACATTCTTAGGCATTTGGGAGCGATTGGGCTTTGGACACCGCCGGGCGTATGGGCACGACACGGGTGAGCCCGGGTTGGTCGTAGCCTGACCTTTGTTTTGTCGTTGACTTAACCTTAGTTTTAGTATGACTCAGCTTCAGCTGTCAGTAGTGATGCGCTGGGGAGAGCGCCGTGAGCCCGAGGAGGGTCCTACTGTAACACTCAACTCAACTCACTCAACTCACTCAACAAAATGTAGTAAAGCCCAGTTAGCACGTTGCTTCCTTGGCTCTGCGGACATAGCGACATAGCGCCTCGGCGGTACCTTTCCGGCACTTGTGGAGTTCTCTGCAGCAGCTGCTTTGGTGGAGCTACTCTGGTCTAACCGGTGTTATTAGCAATGGGAAGTTTCGGCCTAGCAAGTCCTATTGCGTCGTGGTGCAGCGGAGCCTCGTCAGCAATCGGCCTCCGGTCTTAGCCCATCCAGTGTCGCTGTGCCTGCAGCGGCTTCTCGGTGCTTCACGATTGTCGTCAATGTGTCGCTGAGCCTGCTGGGAGGTCCCCCCGCTTTGGCGGGACTGGCGCATGTCATGTCGGAGCCATGGAGCAACTCTGGGCGTTTTGGCGTCAGCCTGTATTTGCTTTAGTTATGTATCTGTTGCACTTGATGTCGCATCGCTGTTTTGACTCTACTTTACTGCGGAACGTTGAACTTTGCAAGCATGAACCTGTTTGCACGGTTTGTTTGCTTCGCTAGTAATTCCTAACGCTATGATCTTTTGTGTCATGTTTGTCTTATGCATCTGAACCGGCATAGTTGCTATCTTGACCACCAACTCTTCTGCTGTGCCCTCGGTGTGTGCGCCTGGCCTTCCAACTCAGTGCTTCAGTCGTGCCTTGCTAAGACTTGCGTGCCACAAGACCTGGTCGTAGCCTGACCTTTGTTTTGTCGTTGACTTAACCTTAGTTTTAGTATGACTCAGCTTCAGCTGTCAGTAATGATGCGCTGGGGAGAGCGCCGTGAGCCCGAGGAGGGTCCTACTGTAACACACTCAACAGCGAGCCGGGGCGGGTGCGGGACTGCCGCCTAGTGGTGATGGCGGGGAGGGTGGGGGGCAGAACGACCGTGACGCCAATAACGAGAACCAGAACACGAGGGAGGGGCAGCTGCCATCCGCCCCAGGCGTGCCTATGCGGGAGCTGGCACGGAACGGGCTGGAAGCGCTGCGAGATATCTTTGCCCGCGGGCGCACAAGCGGTGTTGTGAGCCAGCCCCATTACAGCACCGCCAACCCTGTGTACGACGCAATGCCCGAATGGCTAGCCATGGAGCATGCTTAGACTCCGCCGCCCGCGCCGGCAAATTGGTCAAACACCCCTAGGTCGCGCAAGCGCTGCAGGGCGGCGGGGTCCGAGTTGATGGCTAGCAGCAGGACTGACACGATATCCCCTACGATGGCGTTGATGTCAGGCTGGTCTGGCGCATCCACGATGCGGGAGTAGGGGATCTGCCCCTGCTGGTTTATCACCTCTATCAGGTTGCTGCTGCCCCCCTGATTGCTTGTGCACGAGCCTGTTTTGCAGAAACACACTGTTCACGCCCGCGGTCCCCTGCACTGCCAGGTGCCCGTACACTGCCACGCCCTGCCCTATGCTCGCGATGTTTCCCACGGTATGGTTTACCTGCGCGTTAGCCGCCTGCAGCGCACCTGGGGTGGAGAGGTTTGAGAAGGTGGTTAGGTCATTGCTGAAGGCGCTTAGCGCCGTGGGGCGCCCACCCACCTGCGCCCACTGCAAGTTGCAGTAGCCAGCGGCGGTGAGCGGGCCGCCCACCGTAATTGCCCCAGGGAAGGATGTCAGGTCGTTTGAGAACGCGCTTAGCTTCAGGTCGTTTGAGAACGCGCTTAGCTTGGTCGGGCGCCCCACCAGGTCCGCATACGCCACATTAGCGTACCTGTCCGCGTAAACGGTACCGCCCACGTCCAGCTCGTACTGCGGAGCGGGCTGGTTGATGCCCACACAGTTGGTGTCCGCATCCAAGGTCAGGAAATCAGGCAGCGCGCCCTCCTGCAGCCCTGTGCCGCTGTTGTACCGGCTCATTTTCTGCTATAGGGTGAAAAGAGATGGCGGGCCGCAAGCAGCAACGCACCAGCTCTTGGCGCAAGGCCCCCAAAGCCGGTGGTGGCAACACGAGCCAGTCGCAGCGCGTGCACATCCACATCAACAACGCGGCGGCGCCTAGGCGCCCAGCCAACACGCGCACCATGCAGCGGGAGCTGCTGTTGGGGCCCATGGGCCTGAGGGGGCTGCCGTACATGGCCGCGCCCAGCACCACCATCATTAACCAGATGCCCAGTGACGCCTACAATGCGCGCTTTGCCACGGACGCGCTGCTGCAGGGGCTGCAGAGTGAGGTGCGCGCACTCAAGTCCGAGAACATGGGCCTGCATGACCACATCGACCAGGCGTGGGGCCAGGTGGCTGCCGCGTTCAAGCCCCCCTCCTACCCAAGTGACAGCGACTTCACCAGCACCGCCTACGGCGCGGGCGGCAGTAGCAGCAGCGGCGGGTCTTCTGGCGGCGGGCCTCCTGCCCCTCGCCGCGCGGCCAGCGTGCAGATGTAAGACGCGGACAGCGCCAGTGGGGTGCCCATGCCCAAGATGCCACCCATGCTCTTGGCCCCACCGCCGCAGCAGCCCGTCATGATGCCACCCGCCCCTACACTCGCGCTGCCGCCGGCGCCCCCACCAGCGGTGTTTATGCCGCCTTCACTGGTTGTGCAGGGCCCGGAGGCTAGCATGGATGGCAGCAGCGGCTCTTCAAGCGGACCCTCCATTAAGCTTGAGCCAAACCGCCACCGCACAGCCATCACGATTGATGACTCAACCTCAGCAATTAGCAGCCGCGGCAGCAACAACATGACACAGGCTGTGCGCCGCCGTGCCGCGGCTGCTACTGCCGCTGCGGTCCAGCAGTCCACACAAGGCACTGTTGGCTCCATGATTGCCCCGCTGCCCACAATCAAGCCAGAGCCCACCGCGCGCGCGCCGCCGCGCGCCAAGACCCCCACCGCCCCATCTACCTCGACGGATGACAGTGGTGGCAGTGACCCTTCGGTGAACAGCCCTGGCGTGAAGCAGGCCGTGGCGGTGCACAGCAGCGGCGCCAGCACCAGCCGCGCACTAGCCGAGTACAGTCGGCGGTTCTCAGAGTTGACCAAGGAGCTGGACCAGCCGGCGACCAGCGCAAGCGCAAAGGACGCCCGCCGCCGCTTGCGTGAGCTGGCCTTTGCCGTGGGAAGTGAGGTGAACGACAAGGCTCAGATGGACCTGACCAAGTCAAAGGCACACCGCAGCTACTACAACAAGGTGAGTGAGGGTGTTTCCCGCGCGCTCGCCAGCAAGAAGGCAGATTGAGGAAAAATTTCTCACACTCCTCCAAAACACACACGCACACGCAAACAGGAGCCATGGCAGCCCCGATGGCAAGCAGCGGCTACCCTAGCAACCTGCGCTACCTGGTGAAGCGGCTGGTGGGCTACAGCCGCAACACCTTTCGCCTGCAGACCCTGAACCAGACCTCGGCCACTGCAGGCCAAATCGTCACAGTCGACCTCCCTTCCAACTCGCTATGCGACCTCAACACACTCACGATGTTCTTCAAGGGCACCACCTCCACCACTGCTCGATTTGCCGTGCTTCCCCGCAATATCGAGACCATTTTGGAGCGGGTCGAGATTGAGGCCAACGGCCAGATTATTCAGGTGGGCAGCAGCATGTATAACCAGCTGTGGCAGATTATTGCGGACACGAGCATGGGTGAGGACGTGACCAACCGCCGTCGCATCCTGCAGGGCGCGGGCGATATTGCCACGGCTCCTACTGCGAATCAGACCAACGTGCAATTTGCAATTCAGAACTGGCTGGGCTTCCTGGGGTCGGTCAAGCCCTCGGTTCTGGACACGAGCCTGATTGGGAATGTGCGACTGCGCCTGACCCTCGCCCAGCCCGTCATCCTGGCCAAGTCCCCCACCTGCGCCGGCGAGAGCTACGCACTGTCTGACATCTTCTTCACCGTGGATACTCTCTCAATCGATGATGGAGTCTTCTACCAGATGCATCAGCAGTTCCTGTCGAGTGGTGGCGTATATGAGTTGCCTTTTCATAGCTACATGGCATTTACCTCGACTGGCGGCATGAGCCAGACCACCAAGTTTAGCCTGAGCACTCAGAGCCTGAACCGCTGCTGGGCTACCTTCCTCACCGGTGGTAACTTCCCCCTGGCCGCAGCGCCAACCACAGGCGCATTTGTGGACCCCAATTCCCTCACATCCCCCTACTTTACTCGCCTTGGAAGCGCGGGCACGATTGCGTACGGCGCAACCACCAACAACACCCCCATCACTTACACGCTCTCCAACTACCAGTTCAGTATCAATGGAGTTCCGTTTCCGAATTTCAGGCCTGACACTAACCAGGCGTACGCCCTGATGCTGAACGGCTACGGCCTGAGCCAGGACACGCTGGGTGGCGGCCACAAGAACCTGGACTCCCTGACCAAGTGGAACAACGCCTTCTGGGTGGCGTGCGCATCATTCGAGCATGGCTCCGATGATTACATCTCTGGGCTGGATACGCGAGGAAACGTGGCCCAGGGCTTTTGGGAAACGCAGGGCACCATCTCGCAGGGCGCCAACGTGGGCACGGGCGGCAGCAACCCTGGCACTAGTCTGACTGCTGTCGTTTTCTGCGAGACTACAAGCGTGCTGCGAGTCGGGGATGGCCGCCAACTGGAACTTGTCATGTAATTGCTGGTGTGTGGCCGGGGCCCCTGCCCCGGCCCTGACCGCTGCACCCCGTAGGGGTGCAGCTGCGGCTCATCCTCGCACCCCCCGGACTCATATTGCACTCCCCAACAACCCCCAAACCCGCATCCGGGTGGACTGGGAGCCCACGGACGAACCCGCCTACGTCATCAACCACCAAGAAAACCGACAAGCCCTCCTAGATGACCTGGCCGAACGCCTCGCCCAGCCCCCAACTGGCCCGGACCCACCACCGGCCGCAGACAGCCATCTTACAACCGCCCAACGACAGGGCTGCTGGCAGGAAGAGTGCTCACAGAGCACCCGCGGCCAGCGCATCCTACGCAGCCAGGTACACATCGATGTCACCCCCTGCAACCCCGACCGAGACATCGCCCCCACAGGCCGGTACCTCATCCAGATCGGTCTATTCGATCCAGCATGCCCACCGCCTACCCCCTGGGCGCCAGGGGCACACCCCCCAGGTGTCCGGGGGCCCCACACCGCATACGTCTACGACCCCCACGGCCGCTGCGTCGGCTCACTGCACGCAGACCTCCTCGCGTCCCTCTCCCATCGCTATGAGCACGCAACACGCACCCTGCCGGCCGCCCAGCAGCTCGCCTCTCCAGGCGGCTTCCCAGAGGACGTCGCTCGCCTGCTTCTGCGGTACCGGCCAGGGAGCGGAAACAAAGAACACCAGATCACCGAAGCTGGCGAGCGTGCATACCCAGCCCGCCTGACAAAGGAGCTACACAGAGCAATCGGCAGCACAACCGAGCTCTTCGCATCCCCCCTTAATGTGGCCGACCACACCACCACCTACTTCTCCCCCCACCCTCAGGACGTCTTATTCGGCGCCAACCACGACGCATACACACACCCATGGACCGGGATTGCGATCGCACACCTCGAACCCGACGAAGCACAGCAGCTGCGCGCCCTGCGATGGGCCACAGCCTGGGCCGCTGCCCGCCAGGACCACCGTGAACCCACAGCCACCCTGCTGCTTTTCCCCCGCGACCCACTAGCCCCCTACGCCCAATACCTGACCCATCCCAACGTCACTCACCTAGGCACCTTAAGCCGCTCTCACATCCCAGTGGGCCTCGGCGGTCACTCCCACTCCGCCACCTACGCCCTTGGCACTGACGTACTACTGGTGGGCAATGCAGCAGCAGCCCGTCGCGCGCCCGCCTGGGCAGCCCGCATGACCTCTGTAGAGCCACCCCGCACAGCCGCCGGCCTTGTGCAAGACGCACCTGAACACACGCAATGGGTCCGGAAACGCGTGCGCAGCATGGCAAAGCAACAAGAGCAGGGCACGGCCACGCCCGCGCATGCCTCCTCCGCTCCCAAGCCCCTAGGCGCCCGGGGGCCCACCCCACACCCGACCACAGACGAGATCTACCGCACCCATTGCGCGACACACCCGCTACGATATAACCCCCAGGAGGGCATGTACACCGACGGCTCAGTACGCAAGGACAAAGCCGGCCGCTCCTGCGCCTGGGGAGCCGGCGTGTTCGACGCGCGTGCCCACCAGGGATACCACATCGACGTCAACCCAGGCACCGCTGGGTGCAACACTATCACACGCTGCGAACTTTCCGCTATTCACCAAGCCCTCCACCTCGCGGCTGAAGAAACCCCAACGCGACCGGATTTGGCCATTTACACAGACTCGGCCGCTTCCCTCTTCCTAATTCGGAAAATTATCAACCAGCCACATATTCTCACCTACAGCAAACACAAAGCGCTCCTCGAAGCCATCAAGCTGAAGCTCAAGTTTCGCGCGGTGAACGGGCTCACCACCCGACTGCTCAAGGTCAAGGCTCACGTAGGTGTCACACATAACGAAATAGTCGATAAAATAGCCGGGCAAGCGGCCAGAAGGCGCCGACAGACGCCGTGTGGCTCCAGGAAACTGCTGACAACGACCCGCGAGCACAGTATTTCTGGCTTCGGAAACCCCTTAAACTACCGCTCGATGGTCCCCAAGACCCCGACGCGGGCCACTACGTGAATGACCTCAACCGTGGGATCCAAACCCGCATGGCCCCGGCTGTCAACCTAGGATACAGCAACCCAACCCTCTACACCGAATTCGTCGCCCAGGCTATCCCCGACCTGGACATCAAATCCAGCACCCGCACCCTCAGGAGCGCCACCGGGCGCCACCACAAGGCGAAGCGCTGCCTGGACTACCTGTACGGCAACCTATGGAACGCCAAGCTGGCCGCCCGGTTTGGGTGCACGCTCACGGGACGCAGACGAGCACCCGCTACAGGGGACGCCACCATGGCCCCATGCCCCCTCTGCACGTGCCCTGACTCCGGGGGCCATATTCTTGGTGGCTGCCGGCACGCCCACATGCGCAAACTCTACATCAGCAGACACAACAAGGCGGTGCGAACCCTGATGCACCACATCGCACGTGGGACCAACGGAGGCTGCTTCAAAATCATGGACGCAACAGCCGAGGCTGACCTCCCTGAATATGTCTCCGGCACCCGACTTCCTAAGTGGCTCCTACCCAACTGCCCTGACCACATCCGTCGAAAGATGCGACCGGACATACTACTCATCCCCAGCCTTCCACTTGAACCGACGCACACACCCCTCTCCGACCGCAACCGTACCGTGTACATCATTGAAGTGGGGTACTGCGCGGACACCAACCACGCAGCCAAAGCGCACGAGAAGGCCAAACAACACACCAAACTTGCCAAGTACCTACGGAGGGCCGGCTGGAAAGTTAAGTACACAACACAACATGCAATCAGCCTGGGCTTCGCAGGCACCATACGCGCCTCCCTACCCAAGCTACTCCGCAAGCTTGGGGTATCCACGGCCGCAGCCGCCCGATGCTGCAACACGCTCCACGACCACGCAGTAGTCACCCTGAATGACATCGTGCGCACTCGAAGGCGCGCCGAAAGAGGGCTCCCCCTCACACCCATGGAAGTCGGATAGCCGGCCTCCATACGGGCGGCATGAGCCCGCCCGTCACCCCTGTTTCGGCATGGTAGCAGACGCTTGTACAGGGGGGCTTGCCCTCCTCACCGCGCCGGCTCCCTCAATCCACGCCATGACTTACGGAAAGGCGTATACATTTATTTACTTATTTATTCATCTTTGAATGCGTCTTGTGAGGGCAGACCGGGGTAGTCTAGCTTGGAGGCGTCGTCGAACCAGCTGTAGGGGAAAATGCCCTTCTGCAGTAGCAGGTCGATCTGGGCGTCCGTGTACCCCTTGCCACGAAGGTAGCCGCGGGTGATGGTGAAGGAGTCCGTGCGCCGCGCCTTGTCACTTGCCTTCAGGCTGTCCACTAGCTTTGCCAGTGCGCAGGGCATGAACTGGTGGCTGTCCTTAAAGGAGGCAAACATGGCGGTCTTGTGTGTCTCCTTGCCGTCCGCGTTGGTGTAGTCGGTGCGGCGACCCATCCCAAATGACAGGTACTTCTCGGTGTTTTAGTGGCGCCCGTCCATGTGCGTGAGCGTCTGCCCCTCATAAGTGAAGGTATACGACGCGCCCTGCCCCGCCGCCAGGGTGACGCTGTGCTTGCAGCGCGCGTCCCCCACGATAAGCTGGACGCCAACAACAGCCTGCACCTGAAACTGCACGACCCAATTATCGTAGGGGTAGAGCGGGTACTGCACGGAGCCGCCGCTGGCAGGCAGTGTGTATGTGTCGCCCCCTGATGAGAGGGTGGCGCCGCCGGCCAGCAGCGGCGCGCGCCCAATGTAGTCCAACGGTGGCGGCGGCGCGGGGTTGCTCATCCCTGCTTCTGATTCAAGGCAACAAAAAGAGCCAGGCGGTGCTGGTGATGTCCGCGCCTGCTGGGACCACATAGGCGGCGTTCAGCTCGCCACACAGCCGCCCGCGCACCGCCAGGTCGCGCAACAGGCTCAGATACCCCGGCCCCGCCTCCCAGTAACTCCCGTTGCGCCGCAGCAGCTGCAGTTCTATCAGCTCCATGCTCTTTCTCTGCCCTACCAGCAGAGAAGAAATGGCGACCAGCACAGTCACGGCTGTGGTGGACGTGCCCTTCACTGTGTTTCGTGGCACCACGGTGGTCAACGGCGACCTGACATGCGACACGATGGTGCTGGGGGGTGACCTGGTGACCAGCCAGTTCGTAAACGGCCATCCGTGGGGGCCCATTGTGATCAACGGCCAGGGCCAGATCCACTACAAGTCGCTGCTCAGCCCGCCGGCGGTGGAGGACATCACCGATGCCTGGAAGAAGAAGTTGGCCCTCATCTTGGGCACAACCAGCGGTGGGCTTGCGCTGCTGCTGACGGCGCTATACTTGGCGTGGCGTGCCTTGTTCTTGGCCCCGGCTGTGCCCGCAGCCGGGGCGGGTGCGGGACTGCCGCCTAGTGGTGATGGCGGGGAGGGTGGGGGGCAGAACGACCGTGACGCCAATAACGAGAACCAGAACACGAGGGAGGGGCAGCTGCCATCCGCCCCAGGCGTGCCTATGCGGGAGCTGGCACGGAACGGGCTGGAAGCGCTGCGAGATATCTTTGCCCGCGGGCGCACAAGCGGTGTTGTGAGCCAGCCCCATTACAGCACCGCCAACCCTGTGTACGACGCAATGCCCGAATGGCTAGCCATGGAGCTTGCTTAGACTCCGCCGCCCGCGCCGGCAAATTGGTCAAACACCCCTAGGTCGCGCAAGCGCTGCAGGGCGGCGGGGTCCGAGTTGATGGCTAGCAGCAGGTCTGACACGATATCCCCTACGATGGCGTTGATGTCAGGCTGGTCTGGCGCGTCCACGATGCGGGAGTAGGGGATCTGCCCCTGCTGGTTTATCACCTCGCTCTATCAGGTTGCTGCTGCCCCCCTGATTGTGCACGAGCCTGTTTTGCAGAAACACACTGTTCACGCCCGCGGTCCCCTGCACTGCCTGGTGCCCGTACACTGCCACGCCCTGCCCTATGCTCGCGATGTTTCCCACGGTATGGTTTACCTGCGCGTTAGCCGCCTGTAGCGCACCTGGGGTGGAGAGGTTTGAGAAGGTGGTTAGGTCATTGCTGAAGGCGCTTAGCGCCGTGGGGCGCCCACCCACCTGCGCCCACTGCAAGTTGCAGTAGCCAGCGGCGGTGAGCGGGCCGCCCACCGTAATTGCCCCAGGGAAGGATGCCAGGTCGCTTGAGAACGCGCTTAGCTTCAGGTCGTTTGAGAACGCGCTTAGCTTCAGGTCGTTCGAGAATGAGCTCAGCTTGGTCGGGCGCCCCACCAGGTCCGCATACGCCACATTAGCGTACCTGTCCGCGTAAACGGTACCGCCCACGTCCAGCTCGTACTGCGGAGCGGGCTGGTTGATGCCCACACAGTTGGTGTCCGCATCCAAGGTCAGGAAATCAGGCAGCGCGCCCTCCTGTAGCCCTGTGCCGCTGTTGTACCGGCTCATTTTCTGCTATAGGGTGAAAAGAGATGGCGGGCCGCAAGCAGCAACGCACCAGCACTCGGCGCAAGGCCCCCAAAGCCGGTGGTGACAACACGAGCCAGTCGCAGCGCGTGCACATCCACATCAACAACGCGGCGGCGCCTAGGCGCCCAGCCAACACGCGCACCATGCAGCGGGAGCTGCTGTTGGGGCCCATGGGCCTGAGGGGGCTGCCGTACATGGCCGCGCCCAGCACCACCATCATTAACCAGATGCCCAGTGACGCCTACAATGCGCGCTTTGCCACGGACGCGCTGCTGCTGCAGGGGCTGCAGAGTGAGGTGCGCGCACTCAAGTCCGAGAACATGGGCCTGCATGACCACATCGACCAGGCGTGGGGCCAGGTGGCTGCCGCGTTCAAGCCCCCCTCCTACCCAAGTGACAGCGACTTCACCAGCACCGCCTACGGCGCGGGCGGCAGTAGCAGCAGCGGCGGGTCTTCTGGCGGCGGGCCTCCTGCCCCTCGCCGCGCGGCCAGCGTGCAGATGTAAGACGCGGACAGCGCCAGTGGGGTGCCCATGCCCAAGATGCCACCCATGCTCTTGGCCCCACCGCCGCAGCAGCCCGTCATGATGCCACCCGCCCCTACACTCGCGCTGCCGCCGGCGCCCCCACCAGCGGTGTTTATGCCGCCTTCACTGGTTGTGCAGGGCCCGGAGGCTAGCATGGATGGCAGCAGCGGCTCTTCAAGCGGACCCTCCATTAAGCTTGAGCCAAACCGCCACCGCACAGCCATCACGATTGATGACTCAACCTCAGCAATTAGCAGCCGCGGCAGCAACAACATGACACAGGCTGTGCGCCGCCGTGCCGCGGCTGCTACTGCCGCTGCGGTCCAGCAGTCCACACAAGGCACTGTTGGCTCCATGATTGCCCCGCTGCCCACAATCAAGCCAGAGCCCACCGCGCGCGCGCCGCCGCGCGCCAAGACCCCCACCGCCCCATCTACCTCGACGGATGACAGTGGTGGCAGTGACCCTTCGGTGAACAGCCCTGGCGTGAAGCAGGCCGTGGCGGTGCACAGCAGCGGCGCCAGCACCAGCCGCGCACTAGCCGAGTACAGTCGGCGGTTCTCAGAGTTGACCAAGGAGCTGGACCAGCCGGCGACCAGCGCAAGCGCAAAGGACGCCCGCCGCCGCTTGCGTGAGCTGGCCTTTGCCGTGGGAAGTGAGGTGAACGACAAGGCTCAGATGGACCTGACCAAGTCAAAGGCACACCGCAGCTACTACAACAAGGTGAGTGAGGGTGTTTCCCGCGCGCTCGCCAGCAAGAAGGCAGATTGAGGAAAAATTTCTCACACTCCTCCAAAACACACACGCACACGCAAACAGGAGCCATGGCAGCCCCGATGGCAAGCAGCGGCTACCCTAGCAACCTGCGCTACCTGGTGAAGCGGCTGGTGGGCTACAGCCGCAACACCTTTCGCCTGCAGACCCTGAACCAGACCTCGGCCACTGCAGGCCAAATCGTCACAGTCGACCTCCCTTCCAACTCGCTATGCGACCTCAACACACTCACGATGTTCTTCAAGGGCACCACCTCCACCACTGCTCGATTTGCCGTGCTTCCCCGCAATATCGAGACCATTTTGGAGCGGGTCGAGATTGAGGCCAACGGCCAGATTATTCAGGTGGGCAGCAGCATGTATAACCAGCTGTGGCAGATTATTGCGGACACGAGCATGGGTGAGGACGTGACCAACCGCCGTCGCATCCTGCAGGGCGCGGGCGATATTGCCACGGCTCCTACTGCGAATCAGACCAACGTGCAATTTGCAATTCAGAACTGGCTGGGCTTCCTGGGGTCGGTCAAGCCCTCGGTTCTGGACACGAGCCTGATTGGGAATGTGCGACTGCGCCTGACCCTCGCCCAGCCCGTCATCCTGGCCAAGTCCCCCACCTGCGCCGGCGAGAGCTACGCACTGTCTGACATCTTCTTCACCGTGGATACTCTCTCAATCGATGATGGAGTCTTCTACCAGATGCATCAGCAGTTCCTGTCGAGTGGTGGCGTATATGAGTTGCCTTTTCATAGCTACATGGCATTTACCTCGACTGGCGGCATGAGCCAGACCACCAAGTTTAGCCTGAGCACTCAGAGCCTGAACCGCTGCTGGGCTACCTTCCTCACCGGTGGTAACTTCCCCCTGGCCGCAGCGCCAACCACAGGCGCATTTGTGGACCCCAATTCCCTCACATCCCCCTACTTTACTCGCCTTGGAAGCGCGGGCACGATTGCGTACGGCGCAACCACCAACAACACCCCCATCACTTACACGCTCTCCAACTACCAGTTCAGTATCAATGGAGTTCCGTTTCCGAATTTCAGGCCTGACACTAACCAGGCGTACGCCCTGATGCTGAACGGCTACGGCCTGAGCCAGGACACGCTGGGTGGCGGCCACAAGAACCTGGACTCCCTGACCAAGTGGAACAACGCCTTCTGGGTGGCGTGCGCATCATTCGAGCATGGCTCCGATGATTACATCTCTGGGCTGGATACGCGAGGAAACGTGGCCCAGGGCTTTTGGGAAACGCAGGGCACCATCTCGCAGGGCGCCAACGTGGGCACGGGCGGCAGCAACCCTGGCACTAGTCTGACTGCTGTCGTTTTCTGCGAGACTACAAGCGTGCTGCGAGTCGGGGATGGCCGCCAACTGGAACTTGTCATGTAATTGCTGGTGTGTGGCCGGGGCCCCTGCCCCGGCCCTGACCGCTGCACCCCGTAGGGGTGCAGCTGCGGCTCATCCTCGCACCCCCCGGACTCATATTGCACTCCCCAACAACCCCCAAACCCGCATCCGGGTGGACTGGGAGCCCACGGACGAACCCGCCTACGTCATCAACCACCAAGAAAACCGACAAGCCCTCCTAGATGACCTGGCCGAACGCCTCGCCCAGCCCCCAACTGGCCCGGACCCACCACCGGCCGCAGACAGCCATCTTACAACCGCCCAACGACAGGGCTGCTGGCAGGAAGAGTGCTCACAGAGCACCCGCGGCCAGCGCATCCTACGCAGCCAGGTACACATCGATGTCACCCCCTGCAACCCCGACCGAGACATCGCCCCCACAGGCCGGTACCTCATCCAGATCGGTCTATTCGATCCAGCATGCCCACCGCCTACCCCCTGGGCGCCAGGGGCACACCCCCCAGGTGTCCGGGGGCCCCACACCGCATACGTCTACGACCCCCACGGCCGCTGCGTCGGCTCACTGCACGCAGACCTCCTCGCGTCCCTCTCCCATCGCTATGAGCACGCAACACGCACCCTGCCGGCCGCCCAGCAGCTCGCCTCTCCAGGCGGCTTCCCAGAGGACGTCGCTCGCCTGCTTCTGCGGTACCGGCCAGGGAGCGGAAACAAAGAACACCAGATCACCGAAGCTGGCGAGCGTGCATACCCAGCCCGCCTGACAAAGGAGCTACACAGAGCAATCGGCAGCACAACCGAGCTCTTCGCATCCCCCCTTAATGTGGCCGACCACACCACCACCTACTTCTCCCCCCACCCTCAGGACGTCTTATTCGGCGCCAACCACGACGCATACACACACCCATGGACCGGGATTGCGATCGCACACCTCGAACCCGACGAAGCACAGCAGCTGCGCGCCCTGCGATGGGCCACAGCCTGGGCCGCTGCCCGCCAGGACCACCGTGAACCCACAGCCACCCTGCTGCTTTTCCCCCGCGACCCACTAGCCCCCTACGCCCAATACCTGACCCATCCCAACGTCACTCACCTAGGCACCTTAAGCCGCTCTCACATCCCAGTGGGCCTCGGCGGTCACTCCCACTCCGCCACCTACGCCCTTGGCACTGACGTACTACTGGTGGGCAATGCAGCAGCAGCCCGTCGCGCGCCCGCCTGGGCAGCCCGCATGACCTCTGTAGAGCCACCCCGCACAGCCGCCGGCCTTGTGCAAGACGCACCTGAACACACGCAATGGGTCCGGAAACGCGTGCGCAGCATGGCAAAGCAACAAGAGCAGGGCACGGCCACGCCCGCGCATGCCTCCTCCGCTCCCAAGCCCCTAGGCGCCCGGGGGCCCACCCCACACCCGACCACAGACGAGATCTACCGCACCCATTGCGCGACACACCCGCTACGATATAACCCCCAGGAGGGCATGTACACCGACGGCTCAGTACGCAAGGACAAAGCCGGCCGCTCCTGCGCCTGGGGAGCCGGCGTGTTCGACGCGCGTGCCCACCAGGGATACCACATCGACGTCAACCCAGGCACCGCTGGGTGCAACACTATCACACGCTGCGAACTTTCCGCTATTCACCAAGCCCTCCACCTCGCGGCTGAAGAAACCCCAACGCGACCGGATTTGGCCATTTACACAGACTCGGCCGCTTCCCTCTTCCTAATTCGGAAAATTATCAACCAGCCACATATTCTCACCTACAGCAAACACAAAGCGCTCCTCGAAGCCATCAAGCTGAAGCTCAAGTTTCGCGCGGTGAACGGGCTCACCACCCGACTGCTCAAGGTCAAGGCTCACGTAGGTGTCACACATAACGAAATAGTCGATAAAATAGCCGGGCAAGCGGCCGATAAGAAGGCGCCGACAGACGCCGTGTGGCTCCAGGAAACTGCTGACAACGACCCGCGAGCACAGTATTTCTGGCTTCGGAAACCCCTTAAACTACCGCTCGATGGTCCCCAAGACCCCGACGCGGGCCACTACGTGAATGACCTCAACCGTGGGATCCAAACCCGCATGGCCCCGGCTGTCAACCTAGGATACAGCAACCCAACCCTCTACACCGAATTCGTCGCCCAGGCTATCCCCGACCTGGACATCAAATCCAGCACCCGCACCCTCAGGAGCGCCACCGGGCGCCACCACAAGGCGAAGCGCTGCCTGGACTACCTGTACGGCAACCTATGGAACGCCAAGCTGGCCGCCCGGTTTGGGTGCACGCTCACGGGACGCAGACGAGCACCCGCTACAGGGGACGCCACCATGGCCCCATGCCCCCTCTGCACGTGCCCTGACTCCGGGGGCCATATTCTTGGTGGCTGCCGGCACGCCCACATGCGCAAACTCTACATCAGCAGACACAACAAGGCGGTGCGAACCCTGATGCACCACATCGCACGTGGGACCAACGGAGGCTGCTTCAAAATCATGGACGCAACAGCCGAGGCTGACCTCCCTGAATATGTCTCCGGCACCCGACTTCCTAAGTGGCTCCTACCCAACTGCCCTGACCACATCCGTCGAAAGATGCGACCGGACATACTACTCATCCCCAGCCTTCCACTTGAACCGACGCACACACCCCTCTCCGACCGCAACCGTACCGTGTACATCATTGAAGTGGGGTACTGCGCGGACACCAACCACGCAGCCAAAGCGCACGAGAAGGCCAAACAACACACCAAACTTGCCAAGTACCTACGGAGGGCCGGCTGGAAAGTTAAGTACACAACACAACATGCAATCAGCCTGGGCTTCGCAGGCACCATACGCGCCTCCCTACCCAAGCTACTCCGCAAGCTTGGGGTATCCACGGCCGCAGCCGCCCGATGCTGCAACACGCTCCACGACCACGCAGTAGTCACCCTGAATGACATCGTGCGCACTCGAAGGCGCGCCGAAAGAGGGCTCCCCCTCACACCCATGGAAGTCGGATAGCCGGCCTCCATACGGGCGGCATGAGCCCGCCCGTCACCCCTGTTTCGGCATGGTAGCAGACGCTTGTACAGGGGGGCTTGCCCTCCTCACCGCGCCGGCTCCCTCAATCCACGCCATGACTTACGGAAAGGCGTATACATTTATTTACTTATTTATTCATCTTTGAATGCGTCTTGTGAGGGCAGACCGGGGTAGTCTAGCTTGGAGGCGTCGTCGAACCAGCTGTAGGGGAAAATGCCCTTCTGCAGTAGCAGGTCGATCTGGGCGTCCGTGTACCCCTTGCCACGAAGGTAGCCGCGGGTGATGGTGAAGGAGTCCGTGCGCCGCGCCTTGTCACTTGCCTTCAGGCTGTCCACTAGCTTTGCCAGTGCGCAGGGCATGAACTGGTGGCTGTCCTTAAAGGAGGCAAACATGGCGGTCTTGTGTGTCTCCTTGCCGTCCGCGTTGGTGTAGTCGGTGCGGCGACCCATCCCAAATGACAGGTACTTCTCGGTGTTTTAGTGGCGCCCGTCCATGTGCGTGAGCGTCTGCCCCTCATAAGTGAAGGTATACGACGCGCCCTGCCCCGCCGCCAGGGTGACGCTGTGCTTGCAGCGCGCGTCCCCCACGATAAGCTGGACGCCAACAACAGCCTGCACCTGAAACTGCACGACCCAATTATCGTAGGGGTAGAGCGGGTACTGCACGGAGCCGCCGCTGGCAGGCAGTGTGTATGTGTCGCCCCCTGATGAGAGGGTGGCGCCGCCGGCCAGCAGCGGCGCGCGCCCAATGTAGTCCAACGGTGGCGGCGGCGCGGGGTTGCTCATCCCTGCTTCTGATTCAAGGCAACAAAAAGAGCCAGGCGGTGCTGGTGATGTCCGCGCCTGCTGGGACCACATAGGCGGCGTTCAGCTCGCCACACAGCCGCCCGCGCACCGCCAGGTCGCGCAACAGGCTCAGATACCCCGGCCCCGCCTCCCAGTAACTCCCGTTGCGCCGCAGCAGCTGCAGTTCTATCAGCTCCATGCTCTTTCTCTGCCCTACCAGCAGAGAAGAAATGGCGACCAGCACAGTCACGGCTGTGGTGGACGTGCCCTTCACTGTGTTTCGTGGCACCACGGTGGTCAACGGCGACCTGACATGCGACACGATGGTGCTGGGGGGTGACCTGGTGACCAGCCAGTTCGTAAACGGCCATCCGTGGGGGCCCATTGTGATCAACGGCCAGGGCCAGATCCACTACAAGTCGCTGCTCAGCCCGCCGGCGGTGGAGGACATCACCGATGCCTGGAAGAAGAAGTTGGCCCTCATCTTGGGCACAACCAGCGGTGGGCTTGCGCTGCTGCTGACGGCGCTATACTTGGCGTGGCGTGCCTTGTTCTTGGCCCCGGCTGTGCCCGCAGCCGGGGCGGGTGCGGGACTGCCGCCTAGTGGTGATGGCGGGGAGGGTGGGGGGCAGAACGACCGTGACGCTAATAACGAGAACCAGAACACGAGGGAGGGGCAGCTGCCATCCGCCCCAGGCGTGCCTATGCGGGAGCTGGCACGGAACGGGCTGGAAGCGCTGCGAGATATCTTTGCCCGCGGGCGCACAAGCGGTGTTGTGAGCCAGCCCCATTACAGCACCGCCAACCCTGTGTACGACGCAATGCCCGAATGGCTAGCCATGGAGCTTGCTTAGACTCCGCCGCCCGCGCCGGCAAATTGGTCAAACACCCCTAGGTCGCGCAAGCGCTGCAGGGCGGCGGGGTCCGAGTTGATGGCTAGCAGCAGGTCTGACACGATATCCCCTACGATGGCGTTGATGTCAGGCTGGTCTGGCGCGTCCACGATGCGGGAGTAGGGGATCTGCCCCTGCTGGTTTATCACCTCGCTCTATCAGGTTGCTGCTGCCCCCCTGATTGTGCACGAGCCTGTTTTGCAGAAACACACTGTTCACGCCCGCGGTCCCCTGCACTGCCTGGTGCCCGTACACTGCCACGCCCTGCCCTATGCTCGCGATGTTTCCCACGGTATGGTTTACCTGCGCGTTAGCCGCCTGTAGCGCACCTGGGGTGGAGAGGTTTGAGAAGGTGGTTAGGTCATTGCTGAAGGCGCTTAGCGCCGTGGGGCGCCCACCCACCTGCGCCCACTGCAAGTTGCAGTAGCCAGCGGCGGTGAGCGGGCCGCCCACCGTAATTGCCCCAGGGAAGGATGCCAGGTCGCTTGAGAACGCGCTTAGCTTCAGGTCGTTTGAGAACGCGCTTAGCTTCAGGTCGTTCGAGAATGAGCTCAGCTTGGTCGGGCGCCCCACCAGGTCCGCATACGCCACATTAGCGTACCTGTCCGCGTAAACGGTACCGCCCACGTCCAGCTCGTACTGCGGAGCGGGCTGGTTGATGCCCACACAGTTGGTGTCCGCATCCAAGGTCAGGAAATCAGGCAGCGCGCCCTCCTGTAGCCCTGTGCCGCTGTTGTACCGGCTCATTTTCTGCTATAGGGTGAAAAGAGATGGCGGGCCGCAAGCAGCAACGCACCAGCACTCGGCGCAAGGCCCCCAAAGCCGGTGGTGACAACACGAGCCAGTCGCAGCGCGTGCACATCCACATCAACAACGCGGCGGCGCCTAGGCGCCCAGCCAACACGCGCACCATGCAGCGGGAGCTGCTGTTGGGGCCCATGGGCCTGAGGGGGCTGCCGTACATGGCCGCGCCCAGCACCACCATCATTAACCAGATGCCCAGTGACGCCTACAATGCGCGCTTTGCCACGGACGCGCTGCTGCAGGGGCTGCAGAGTGAGGTGCGCGCACTCAAGTCCGAGAACATGGGCCTGCATGACCACATCGACCAGGCGTGGGGCCAGGTGGCTGCCGCGTTCAAGCCCCCCTCCTACCCAAGTGACAGCGACTTCACCAGCACCGCCTACGGCGCGGGCGGCAGTAGCAGCAGCGGCGGGTCTTCTGGCGGCGGGCCTCCTGCCCCTCACCGCGCGCCCAGCGTGAAGATGCAAGACGCGGACAGCGCCAGCGGGGTGCCCATGCCCAAGATGCCACCCATGCTCTTGATTGGCCCCACCGCCGCAGCAGCCCGTCATGATGCCACCCGCCCCTACACTCGCGCTGCCGCCGGCGCCCCCACCAGCGGTGTTTATGCCGCCTTCACTGGTTGTGCAGGGCCCGGAGGCTAGCATGGATGGCAGCAGCGGCTCTTCAAGCGGACCCTCCATTAAGCTTGAGCCAAACCGCCACCGCACAGCCATCACGATTGATGACTCAACCTCGGCAATTGGCAGCCGCGGCAGCAACAACATGACACAGGCTGTGTGCCGCCGTGCCGCGGCTGCTACTGCCGCTGCGGTCCAGCAGTCCACACAAGGCACTGTTGGCTCCACGATTGCCCCGCTGCCCACAATCAAGCCAGAGCCCACCGCGCGCGCGCCGCCGCGCGCCAAAACCCCCACCGCCCCGTCTACCTCGACGGATGACAGTGGTGGCAGTGACCCTTCGGTGAACAGCCCTGGCGTGAAGCAGGCCGTGGCGGTGCACAGCAGCGGCGCCAGCACCAGCCGCGCACTAGCCGAGTACAGTCGGCGGTTCTCAGAGTTGACCAAGGAGCTGGACCAGCCGGCGACCAGCGCAAGCGCAAAGGACGCCCGCCGCCGCTTGCGTGAGCTGGCCTGTGCCGTGGGAAGTGAGGTGAACGACAAGGCTCTGATGGACCTGACCAAGTCAAAGGCACACCGCAGCTACTACAACAAGGTGAGTGAGGGTGTTTCCCGCGCGCTCGCCAGCAAGAAGGCAGATTGAGGAAAAAATTCTCACACTCCTCCAAAACACACACGCACACGCAAACAGGAGCCATGGCAGCCCCGATGGCAAGCAGCGGCTACCCTAGCAACCTGCGCTACATGGTGAAGCGGCTGGTGGGCTACAGCCGCAACACCTTTCGCCTGCAGACCCTGTGTTGAGACATGCGCAGTCTGCGGTGTCGAACCACATAGTGTGAGACGAGACGTCCAGACCTCTCTGGACTTAGGTTCTAGAAGGACCGAACACGGACACTTCCCGGACATGCCCAATAGGCCTAGAACTAACTGGTTATATGATTACCAGTATATATAGTCATGCGTATTACCGCATAGATAACCGAACTACTCAATACGCTACTTGTAACATAACTTACACGACCGCTTATCTCGACAGGTTATGAGCCCCGAGCTCTAAGCCTTTACAATACTTTACCTTTACAAGTATACTATTCCTCGACTTTAGCTCGAAGACCCCCCTTCCCGAAGAATGACCAAGGACAACAAGCTCAAGCTTATCCTCGGCGACCCGGATGTCAACTATGACACATGGGCTGCGGAAGTAGAGTTCGACCTCATGAGGAAGAACCAGTGGGACGACGCCAATCGTCAGCCCGCCCCAACTTCCGCTGCCAAGGGTCTTATCGGAAGTCGCGTTGCGCAATTTTTATATCCACAAGTAAGGAACGCAGCCAGCGCTGTGGACATCTGGAATCAGCTCCGCGGATTGTACCAGGCTCAATCGCGCGCCAACCAGCTCAACGTTATGGAGCAGCTGATGGACATACAGATGCAACCTGCTACTCAACAACATGGCAGGCGGCAGGAAGAATGCAGCCAAGCAGCAGCAAAGCGCCATGCCAGCCCTAGCGGCGGCGGCGCCTTCCCCTTCCCGTGGACAACGCAACGACCAACCGCAGTGTCAACTCTGCGATCGGATTGGCCACACAGCAAAGCAGTGCTACAGCCACAACATGTCTTCTGAGCAGAGCAGCAGCAGACAACAGCAGCAGCAGTCGAAGGACAAGGGTGGCAGGCGACACCAACGTCGCCACAAGAAGGACAGCAGTGCGGAGCGGCGTGGAGCCCAGCTCTCCCTGTCAGCCACCGACCCAGCAGCCACCATCGCCAAGTACATCCTGAACTCTGGCACCGTGCATCACATCACCAACGACCTGTCAGATCTTCACGACTACAAGCCGTACAGCGAGCCTCAGCTGAAGGTGATGTGGGGCAACGGCGACACGGCTGCATCACACGGATGCGGAGCCGTGGTAATCCGCAACACCACTGGTAGCAACACCACCGTGCGGATCAACAACGTCGAGTACGTTCCCTCCAGCAAATTCAAGCTCCTCTCAGCCCACAAATTCCACAAGGCGTCTGGCAAGACCACCACCTTCGGAGATTTGGGCATCGTACGCGGGCACTCTCAAGAGACTGGACGCGTGGAGACCTACCTAATAGCTGACGACGCCGGCGGTTACTATACCGTTCGTGGAAACGTCATCAAGCCCGTCTCCCCATCTACGGCAACGCCATCCATGTCTCTACCTGCTGTGGAGCCCTCCCAGCAGCAAGCCACGCCGTCTACTGCTACAGCCCCAGCTACTGCGGAACCGTCAACTTCAACCTCGCAGCAGCAAAACGCGGAGCTATGGCACCGTCGCTACGGTCACCTGGGCTACACCAACCTAGCCCGGCTCGCAAGTAAGCAAATGGTGACCGGAATGCAAGTGCCAGCAGCAGCGTTTACGGCAGTAGGCAGCAGCCAGGCACGATGTGAGCCATGCGCGCTCGGCAAGCAGACTGCTAGCGCCTATAAGAGCTCCAATCATCGCCCCACCCGCATTCTGGAGCGTGTGCACATGGACGTGTGCGGGCCTATGCCGACAGCAGCCCTCCACACCGGCAACATCTACCTGCTTACCTTCCTGGACGAGTACAGCAGCCTTGCCGTCGTGCGCACCACCAAGACACGAGAGGCCGTCCCAGCAATCGTCCAAGAGACGCTCACCCTGCTGGAGACTCAGACTGGAGCTCGCGTTCAATCGGTTCAGACCGACCGTGGAGGCGAATTCATGAAGGATTCGCTACGTGACTGGTACCGCAGCAAGGGCATCCAGCACGACACCTCCGCTCCCTACACGCCGCAGCAGAATGGCCATGCGGAACGTCTCAACCGCACCCTGCTGGACCGCGTGCGCGCCATGCTTGTGGAGAACGAGCTAAAACCGTCGCTGTGGGAGGAGGCCGTGCAGACAGCGGTTGTCATCTACAACCGCTCTCCGTCAGCCGGCAAATCGGCTACGCCCTGGCAGCTATTCTTCGGCGTCATTCCTGACGTCTCCATGCTGCGTGTCTTCGGCTCCCCCGCCTACGTCACCATACCCCACCACGAACGGTCCAAGCTCTCGCCACAATCACGGCCAGGTGTGCTGGTGGGCTACGGCATCAACTGCAAGGGCTATCGCGTGCTGATCAACGGCAGCATCACCACCAGCAACGACGTCACCTTTGATGAGCTAGATGAGCGTCCTCTGGCAGTGCGGCGTATGGCTACGGCAGCAGCAGCAGCTTCCTCCGCTCCCTTTGCGGGGGCGCCCTCCAACAGCGCTGCGGATGCTGCCACTGCGGGGGCGAACAGTCATCAACCAGCGGCAACATCCACAGCTGCTCGGGACCCCTACCCCCAGCGGGAGCGCAGAACTCCCAACCGCTACACGCCACTCGCGGCACTCACCGCCGCGGATGCTACCCTGGCTCCAGCTGAAGATGACAGCGACGAGGAGGAGCCACTTACCGCGGAGCAGGCATTAGCAGACCCTCGCTGGCACGACCCCATGCGTGAGGAGTATCAGTCCCTCCTCTCCAACAACACGTGACGGCTAGAACAGCTACCAGCCGGCGCCAAGTCTCTCCCTGTCAAGTGGGTATTCAAGCTCAAGCGCGACAAGGATGGGCGAGTTGTAAGGCGCAAGGCAAGACTTGTGGTGAAGGGCTTCCACCAAGTGTACGGCCGCGACTTCACTGAGACATTCGCACCCACAAGTCAGTACGCGACCATGCGTATGTTTATGTCGGTGGTAGCTGAACAAGATCTACACCTTCATCAGATGGACTTCACAACCGCCTTCTTAAATGGCGATTTGGAGGAGACAATCTACGTGGACCAACCACTGGGCTTCGTCTCAGGCAACCCCAGGACCACCAAGTGCCGGCTTCAGAAAGCCCTGTACGGACTGCGGCAAGCACCGCGGCAATGGCACATCAAGCTCAAGAGTGCGCTAGAAGAACTGGGCTTCGTGCAATCCAAGTCGGATCCTGCACTGTTCTACACGAGGAGTGAAGACGGATCAATCCTGCACCTGCTGATGTGGGTGGACGACATCACTCTAGCCAGTTCGAGCATGGAGCTAATCAAGAAGGTGAAGGCAGATATCGGGTCTAGATTTGCAGTGAAGGATCTAGGCGAGGCATCATTCTTCCTAGGCATGGAAGTAATGCGTGATAGGCAGGCTGGTGAGCTCAAGATAGCGCAGACACGCTATATCACTGAGCTAGCGGAGCGTTTTGGGCTGCAAGATGCTAAGCCCGCTCCCACACCAATGTCACACTCGATTGAGCTAGAGGTGGCAAGTGATGAGAAGCCTGCGATGCCAAACGGTACGGAATACCGTGCTCTGATCGGGGGTTTGATGTACCTTGTGGTATGCACCCGACCTGATATCGCATACGCGGTATGTGCGCTGGCACGATATAGCCAGGCGCCCACAATAGAGCACTGGAATGCGGCTAGGCGCGTTCTACGGTATCTGTATGGCACACGCACAATGGGCCTGTGCTACAGCAAGCACGGTAACGGAGAAGTAGTCGGCTATGCTGATGCTGATTGGGGTGGCTGTGTGAACACCCGCAAGTCCACAACCGGCTATGTATTTGCCCGGTGCGGTGGCGCAATCAGCTGGCAGAGTAAGCTGCAAGATGTGGTGGCACTATCTAGCGTAGAGGCTGAGTACATAGCGGCATCAGAGGCCACTAAAGAGGCCGTCTGGCTACGACGTATGATGGACGATTTCGGCTATGGTATGCGGCGTGTGCAGATGCATGGTGATAACCAGGGCACTTTGTCGGTGATTAAGAATAATCAGATTTCCCGGCGCACTAAGCACATTGACATCCGCTATCACTTCGTTCGCAGTCGTGTGGAAGCCGGAGATGTGACGTTTCAGTATTGTGCGACGGAAAACATGCTGGCGGACATCTTTACTAAGCCGCTGCCCGAGAAGGGTTACATTCCCTTCCGTATGTTGTTAGGCGTACGCTAAGGATAGGATTATGCGCTAACACGGTATCCCTCAATTACGCGGAGCCACAGAGAGTTCTGTCCGCGGGGGCGTGTTGAGACATGCGCAGTCTGCGGTGTCGAACCACATAGTGTGAGACGAGACGTCCAGACCTCTCTGGACTTAGGTTCTAGAAGGACCGAACACGGACACTTCCCGGACATGCCCAATAGGCCTAGAACTAACTGGTTATATGATTACCAGTATATATAGTCATGCGTATTACCGCATAGATAACCGAACTACTCAATACGCTACTTGTAACATAACTTACAAGACCGCTTATCTCGACACCCTGAACCAGACCTCGGCCACTGCAGGCCAAATCGTCACAGTCGACCTCCCTTCCAACTCGCTATGCGACCTCAACACACTCACGATGTTCTTCAAGGGCACCACCTCCACCACTGCTGGATTTGCCGTGCTTCCCCGCAATATCGAGACCATTTTGGAGCGGGTCGAGATTGAGGCCAACGGCCAGATTATTCAGGTGGGCAGCAGCATGTATAACCAGCTGTGGCAGATTATTGCGGACACGAGCATGGGTGAGGACGTGACCAACCGCCGTCGCATCCTGCAGGGCGCGGGCGATATTGCCGCGGCTCCTACTGCGAATCAGACCAACGTGCAATTTGCAATTCAGAACTGGCTGGGCTTCCTGGGGTCGGTCAAGCCCTCGGTTCTGGACACGAGCCTGATTGGGAATGTGCGACTGCGCCTGACCCTCGCCCAGCCCGTCATCCTGGCCAAGTCCCCCACCTGCGCCGGCGAGAGCTACGCACTGTCTGACATCTTCTTCACCGTGGATACTCTCTCAATCGATGATGGAGTCTTCTACCAGATGCATCAGCAGTTCCTGTCGAGTGGTAGCGTATATGAGTTACCTTTTCATAGCTACATGGCATTTACCTCGACTGGCGGCATGAGCCAGACCACCAAGTTTAGCCTGAGCACTCAGAGCCTGAACCGCTGCTGGGCTACCTTCCTCACCGGTGGTAACTTCCCCCTGGCCGCAGCGCCAACCACAGGCGCATTTGTGGACCCCAATTCCCTCACATCCCCCTACTTTACTCGCCTTGGAAGCGCGGGCACGATTGCGTACGGCACAAGCACCAACAACACCCCCATCACTTACACGCTCTCCAACTACCAGTTCAGTATCAATGGAGTTCCGTTTCCGAATTTCAGGCCTGACACTACGGTAACCAAGCGTACGCCCTAATGCTGAACGGCTACGGCCTGAGCCAGGACACGCTGGGTGGCGGCCACAAGAACCTGGACTCCCTGACCAAGTGGAACAACGCCTTCTGGGTGGCGTGCGCATCATTCGAGCATGGCTCCGATGATTACATCTCTGGGCTGGATACGCGAGGAAACGTGGCCCAGGGCTTTTGGGAAACGCAGGGCACCATCTCGCAGGGCGCCAACGTGGGCACGGGCGGCAGCAACCCTGGCACTAGCCTGACTGCTGTCGTTTTCTGCGAGACTACAAGCGTGCTGCGAGTCGGGGCTGGCCGCCAACTGGAACTTGTCATGTAATTGCTGGTGTGTGGCCGGGGCCCCTGCCCCGGCCCTGACCGCTGCACCCCGTAGGGGTGCAGCTGCGGCTCATCCTCGCACCCCCCGGAGGGGGGTGCTCGCCCCGAGAAAAACAGGGACGATGCACCCTCTTGGGGGCGGCATTATTTCTCTGCCCCATTGCAAAAGCACAAGCGAGCAGCGGGGCCAGCAGCATGAAGATCATTACACGGGTTGACCCCCTGGACCGGAACACGGCAGTGGCGGGGGACATCCTACGCTTCACTCTTCCCCACGGCGTGTGGGACCTGTCCACGCTGCGCCTGTGGTTCCTGGCTACCATGAACGGCACCGCCAACAACCAATCGCTGCCGCGCGATGTGGAAACACTCATCGAGACGCTAGAGGTGTGGGTGGGCACCGAGCGGGTGCAAACCATCCCCTACTACAACCAGCTGTTCCGCATCCTAGCCGACTACGACCACAACATTCAGGACATGCAGGCGCGCACCGTGATAAGCAACAGCGCATGGATCACAAACGGCCTCAACAACGCCATATACACCGTCAATCAATCGCCCTTTTGCATGACGCAGTGGTACGGCTTCCTGGGCAGCGGCGCCGTGATTGACACGCGCGCCATGAGCGGCCCCCTCACCATCGTGCTCACCCTCGCGCCAAACGCCGCGTTGATCTCCAACACCGCTGCGGCCACCTATGCGCTGTCAGACATCCATCTCACCATCCAGAACTCGGATGAGGCGCCAGCAAGCAGCTTCGAATTCGAAAACTTCAAGCTGTACATGGAGCAAAACGGCAGCTACTCACAGCAGACGCAGATGTCCGTGGAGTGCAAGAAGCTGGAGTGGGTGGCGGCCACTTTCCTGCCCCCTGACTACCGCTCACGCGCAATCAGCACCACCACCGACCACCACGGAAATAGAAATAGAAATAATTACACCCTGCCAGGGGCGAGTGGTGTAAGTTAAGGGAGTGGGAGGAGATGAGGGAACGAGCTATGCCCGTAACCTGTACACCCCCACTACCGGAAAGGAGGAGGCGGGTGTGTGGGCAGTGCCCACACCCCGCCTTGTTGTTACGTCCCGCCGGGGTCGCCTGGTGGCTGACCCCGTTCGAGACGTCGGCGAGCGAGGACGATGTGGTTGAGGGTGGCGACGGCGTGGTCGTGCAAGGCGTCGCCGCATTTCCTGGCGGCGTTATGATCGACGCCCAGTGTCGTGAGCAGGGGGAGGAGGTCCTTTCGGATTGTTCCTGCGAAGCCCAGGCTGATGGCGCTCTGTGGGGTATACTGGACCTTCCACCCAGCGGCAGTGAGCTCCGCGGCGAGGGCCTGGTGCTGTTCCGCTTTCTCGTGTTGTTTAGCTGTGTGGTTTGTGTCAGAGGAGTATCCGGCCTCGATGATGTGGACTGTGTGGTGCTCGCCGGGTGTCACCGTGAAGCCGGGGGCGCGGGAGGCTGCGAGGGTGATGGACGGGATGAGAAGGATGTCTGGGCGGTAGTGTAGGTGGCGCCCGGGGGGTTGGTTGGCTGCGTCGGGTAGGAGCCATGGTGGGAGGCGGTTGTCGGCTACATAGTCGGGGAGGTCGGCTCGGGATGTGGCGTCCATCACCATGTAGCATCCGCCGTTGCTGCCCCTGGACAGGGCGCGTGCAATGGTTTGGACAGCGATGTTGTGCCGTTTGATGTACATGGCGCGGAGCTGTGCGTTATGGCAGCCACCCAGTATGTGGCCTCCTGAGTCTGGTCCGCCGCAGAGGGGGCAGGGGGCGGGGACGTCGGGGTTGGCGCGGGGGGCGCGGCGGCCTGTGGCTGTGCGGCCGCAGCGGGCCGCGAGTTTGTTGTTCCAAAGCTGTCCGTACATTGCGTCCAGAGCGCGTTTGACTTTGTGATGCCTGCCTGAGGTGAGGTTAAGGGTTCTCGCGCTGGATTTGATGTCCAGGTCGGGGAGGGTGTTGGCTACAAAGCCCGTGTAGGCGGTCTCCCTGGTGTATCCCTTGGTGACGTGGGGGGCCGCGAGCGTGCCAATACCGCGATTAAGATCGTGTGCGTAGTGTCCCTCTGTGGGGTCCGCTGGCGCCCCTTCAGCTCGCTGTGTAGTTTGTTTTCGAATCCAGAAGTACTTGCTGCGCGGATTATTGTCCGAGTCCTCCTCTAGCCACTCGGCGCCGGGCATGCGTTCACCCTTGGCGGTTTTCACTGCCGCATTATCTGCGAGTTCATTGTATTGGACGCCTGTATGTGCCTTAACTTTGAGGAGGCGGGTGCGCTGGCCCGCGTGCGAGCGGCGCTTCAGGAGCGCGAGGATGTTATCGAGCAGGCCCTTATGTTTACTGTAGGTAAGGAGTTGATGCTGGTTGATGGTTTTGCGGATGAGAAAGAGCGAAGCGGCGGAGTCAGTGTAGATGGTGACTTCGGAGAGGTGGTGCGTCTCTTCGAGTTTGAGTACCTGGTGAATTGCCGAGAGTTCGCAGCGGGTGATGGTGTTGCATCCGTGCTGGCCTGGGTTTACGTCGACCTGGTATACGCGTTCGGTGCTGGCATCGACGGCCGCCGCACCCCACGCGTTGGGCTGGCCTCGCGCATCTTTCTGTACCGAGCCATCTGTGTAGTAACCCGCTGTGGGGTTGAGGCGGAGCGGGCGGGTGGCCGTGAAGTGGGAGGGGGCTGTCGGCGGTTGGGGCCCGGGGGCGGTGGCGCGGGGTGGGGGCGGCCTTGTGTTGTTCATGCGGCGAACCTGTTTTGTGACCCAGCGGGTGTGGGTCCAGGTGGGTTCGGGCTGTTGGTTAACTTGTGGGCCCGTGGCACGCAGGGTGTAGGAGAGGGCGTCGCGGATGGCGCTTGTCAGGTGTGCACCTGGTGTGTTGCTGATCAGCAGCAGGTCGTGGGCAACTCGGCGGCCCACATCGTCGGCTGTGTCGGCGACGCCGGGCGTGCTCACTTGGCTGAGGACACTGCCGAGGAGCGTCACTCGGGGGTGAGTGAGGTATCGTGTGTAGGGGGCGCCATGTTGTTGGGGCAGGATCACGAGGGTGGCTGTGGTGGGCGGGTTGGCAGTGTTGGTCAGGGTTTCAGCGTGTTCCGCCCACGCCACTGCCCATCGCACGGCGTGTGCGCCCTCTTCAGTGGTAGGCTCCGGGTGGGCGATGGCAATGCCATCCCATGGCTGGGAGTAGGCGTCGTAGTTGGCCCCGAATAGGGCGTCTTCTTCGAACAGGGTGTAGTACGTGTCCACCGTGCTGGAGACGTTGAGTGGGGACGCGAAGAGCTCCGTACGGCTGCCAAGGGCCGTGTGGAGGGTTTGCATGAGTGCGGCGTCGAGCTGGCGTTCCCCCGTGGCTGTGACTGGGTGGTTTTTGGAACCGCCCCCAGGTTTGTACCGGAGCAGCAGGCGGGCGACGGCCGCCGCAAAGCCGCGGCCCTGGTCGTGCCTTGCATGCAGTTCTGGCCACGTGGCTTGGGCATGCTGGTATCGGTGCCAGAGGATATATAGCCGCTCGGTGCTTATGGTGCCGATGCACCGGCCGCGGGGGTCGTAGACGTGGGCCTTGTGTGTGTTCGCAGGTGCTTGGCCCTCGGCCGAGAGCGTGCCCAGTTGTATGGTGTATTGCTGTGTTGGGTGGATGTCCACCGCGGGGTTGCAGGGCTCAACATTTATCTCAACATAGTGCCTCAGGTTGCGTTGTCCCCGCGCAGTGTCGGCGGTGGCGTCGGTCCAGCGCCCTTGTCGCTGATCATTGGTGAGGTGGGTGTCGCTGGCGGGGGGCGGGGGCCGCGGGGGGAAGCGGGCGGGCTAGGTCTTCTTGCATGGCTGCCAAGAGGGCTTGGTGGTTGTCTTGTGCGCGCAGGGTCTCCGCCGGCTCCTCAAGCTCGGCCCAGTCGACGAGGACCCGAGGTTCCAGGCCGGGGGTGGTGAGCCAGGTGAGGCCGCGGGGTTTGGGGTGGTAGCGGTTGCGGGCATAGAGGGTGAGGGATCCCGGCGTGATGACTGTGGGCTCCCATTTGACCCGGTAGTATTGTGCGCCCTTAGTGGTGGTGCTGGCTAGGACTTGTTGTACCCGTTCCTGGTGGCCGTAGAGGGTGTTTGTGGCGGTGAGCGCCTTCGTGCGGTATTCCTCGCAGAAGTGCTTCCACGTGGCTGCGGTGGATGCGAGGTACGCGTCTTGTTCTTCTTGGGTAAGCGTGTACCGGTGGGTGAAGTGGGTGGGGGGTGGGGGGCCCAGGAGGAGTTCGCGCAGGCGTGTGGCGGGGTTGGGGTGTATGGCTTTGCCGAGAAGGCTGGGGGCGACGGTGAGGAGGTCGGCGCATTGCGCTGTGGTGAGCGAATCGAGGGCAGGGTCCCAGTCATACGCCACCGGTGCGTCCGGGGGTGGTGCACCGCGGCCTTCCGGTTCTCGCACAATTTTGACGCGTGCTTTTTTGCGTGCAGGTATGACGGTGCGGCGCGCGGGCGTGGTGGCTGCGCCGGCCGGTGCCTGGCCCTCGGCGGCTTGGGGCGGGCCGGTGGTGCCGCCTGCGGCGGGGTTTGTGGCGGAGGTGGGCTCGTTGGGGGTCCGGCGCCGGAGAAAGCGGTTCAGCGTTCCCCAGTCGGCTGCCGCTGGCGTGGTGTGCTGTGTTTGGAGGCCGGTGAGTGTGTGGCCGTCGGGGAGGGTGCGGTGGGCGGTGGTGAGGGGGTTGGTGCTGTTGTGTGTTTTTGCGCGGGTGCGGGTGTCCGTGTGGAGCGCCAGGGTGAGGCGGTTCAGGGCGAGCCGGTGCCTGCGCTGGGCTTTGGGCCATTTGTTCTTGAGAGTGTTGCTGTCGATTATACAGGTGCGATCAGGCGTGAGGAGTTCGCGAAAGTCGCTGGTGAGCTCAAGGAGGGGTTGGATGAGCCGGAAGGGGAGCGCTTGCTCGGTGGCCGTGCCTGCTGGGGCAGCGCGGTCCAGCAGGGCGGCGAGTCCGTGGAGGGTGGTGTGGTAGGCGTTGCCTTGCTGGGTGAGCTCGAGGCCCGCGTCTTTGAGCAGGGAGAGCTGCCGTAGATTAGTATAGAAGCGACACTGCGCACGCAGCTGATCTGCCGGTACCTTCTGTGCGATGCTGTGCTGCAGTTGCAGCATGGCGCGTGTGACGGCGCCCAGCCGTCCTCCGTCGTTGAGGGCTTGGACCAGGGCCTTGCCCGCGCGGCGCACATATATCTCGCGGATACTGCCCACCCCGAGGCCCAGGGCGTTCGGGGGCTGAACGATGGCTCGCGAGGGGAAACCCCTCTTGAGGCCGTAGCACATTTTGGCGGTGCTAATGATGATGGCGTCAAGGCTGGCCGCGTCGTGCGCGCTGTACGGCATGAAGGGCAGGCTGTAGGCTACTGCCGGGTGCATGGTGGTTTGGATCATGCGTAGTTTTTGGTCGGGTGTGGCGAGGGAGGTGGCGATGCGTTGCCCTCGCTTCTTGAGTTTGGCGCGCATATACTTGACCTGATCGCTCCAGTCTAGCGTGGGGGTGATGTGGACGCCTAGGTATTTGTAGGACTCATGCGGGGGTTCATAGGGGATGGCGGTGCCATCAATGCGCACCTTGCCGTCTAGCATGTTGGAGAGGGCTGCTAGGTGGTGTTTGCTCCGGGGGCCGCCGAGGGTGGGGTCGGCGCGCGCCCGGCCATGTAGGATACCTTGCAGTCGGCATTTGTCTACGTTCACCTTCAGGCCGCCCCAGGCCGCGTATTTTTCTATTTTTTCAGCTTGCAATTTCAGGTTGGAGAGGAGCGTGGTGGCGGCCAGCAGGTCGTCAGCGAAGGCGCCGGAGCTCAGGTTGTGCTTGTCGTTTTCGGTTTTGGTGAGGCACCCGTAGCGGTATCCGCGTCCGCCGGCGTGTAGCCACCGCAGCAGCGGTTCGATGAAGATGATAAAGAGCAAGGGTGAGAGAATGTCTCCCTGGACTGTGCCGCGTTGGATTGGAATGGCGGGTGTCGTGCCGTGTTCTGTGCGTACGCGTGTGGCGGCCTTGCCGTACACGTCACGGACCACTTCAATGAAGTCTGTGGGGTATCCCAGATCGTGCATGACAATGAGTAATTTATCGTGGTCGATCGTATTGAACGCAGATGTGAAGTCGACGTATAGGAGGAAGAGGTCTTGCCCCGTGGTGGCAGCGTCTTCAATAGCGTGCAGGACATTTTGGACCTGCCTTTCGGTGTTGCGCCCGCGCAGAAAGCCTTCTTGAGATTCTGTGAATATATGGGATTGTTCACTGAAGAGGGCGGCGTTGACGGTGATAAGGGAGGTGTATAGCTTGTACAGCGTGTTGGCCAGGGCGATGGGCCGCTTGTTCTGGATAAGCATAGGGTCGCCCTTCTTGGGGAGGAGGACAGTGTCTGAGTGCGTCCAGTGCGTGGGGATTTGTGCTTTCACCCACATGAGGGTCAGGAGCTGGTGGATGGCGGTTTGTAGGCTGGCGGGCACGGTTTGCAGCAGCTCGTTTGGGATACCGTTGGGGCCCGGGGCTTTACGGCGGGAGAGGTGGTTGATGCATCCGAAGAAAGTGGTGCTGTCGGCAATGCCGGGGAGGAGGGTGGTGGGCGCATCAGCGGGTTTGGACAGCGTGGGCATGCGGTCGGGCGCATCGGGGCGGCTCCAGGGGTATTGCTTGTCGGCGTCGGGTATGTCATACTGCCCCGTGCGGGGTCCATTGATAGGCAAGAGCTGGGTGGTGAAGTGCTTGTGGATGGTGTTGAGGATCTTTGCGGGGGCGGTGTGGACTTCTTTGGTGGCCGGGTCTGCAAGGGCGGGTGTGCCGCGCGGCTGGTCGGTGTCGTCAAAGAGTCGTTGATGCGCCCGCTTAGGTTGGGAGGCTAGCAGCCGCTGAAAGGCGCGTGCGGCGCGCTTTGCATTGTGTTTGCGTGCTTCTTTCTTGGCCGCCCGAAGGAGGTTTCGCGTTGTGAGCAGCTGGCTGCGGAGGTCGGTGGGGTTGTTCGTGCGTTGTTCGGTTTGGGGTTGGGGGACTGATGGGGCGGGGGGGTTGGGTGGGGTGGTGGGTGGGGCGGGGTGTGTGGGGGGTGGGGCTCCGTTCGTCGGAGGGGCGTTGGGCGGGGGCGTGGTTGGGCTGGGGGTGGTAAGGGCGGCGGTGAGGCGTTCCTTGAGTTTGCGGGTAAGGGTGAGGAGGCGCGTGACTTTGTGAGAGGTGTGTCGCGGTTTGGCCGGTCCGCCGGTGCGGGGGGGCTTCTTTATGCAGTGTGTTTTCAGGATGTTCAGGCATTGTTGAAGTATGTCTTCCAGTGTGTCGCTGACGGCGGTGGTGTCCGTGTTCGTGATGGCCGGCAGGGCTCGAAGCTCGTTTACCTTTGGGGGGTTGCGCTCTGCCTGGGCGGGGGTGAGGCCAGGTGGGTATAGCCGGTCCATAAGGGTGGAGTGTGCGGGCTGCAGGGTTTGAAGTAGGTCCGCGATGGCCTGCCCCAGGGTTGCTTCCATTTCTAGGCGGGCACGCTCGCGTTGTTCCTTGGTTGGCGGGTGGTAGTTGTTCCAGGCATTGGGGTCTGGCGGTGCGGCGTCCGCGGCGGGGAAAGGGTATAGGCGCAGTGCAGCAAGAGGTATCGAGGAGAGCAGGGCGCGGTGGTCAAGTGTGTCCCCGCATTCGTGTGCGGTTTCGTGTCCTCCCCCGGCTGCTGTGGTCGCTTCACGTGTGTGGGTGCTTACGAGTAGGTCGTCTATGCGGCTTATGTGTGGCGTGGTGCTCTGGTCCTGCATGTAGGTGTGCGGGCGGGGTAGCCCGGGGCTGGGGGGCACGAGGGGGTGGAGGCCTGCTGCGGTAGTGAACGCGGCGTAGGCGTGGTCTGTGGCGTTGAGTTGCCCAGTGTTGCGGTCTGAGGGGTACAGAGCCGCGTTCCAGTCGCCTCCAATGAGCAGGTGTTCTTTGGCGGCCGTGGTTTTGGCGGCTTGTGTTTTGCAGTACGCGTATATTGCGGCACGGATGGCCGTGTCGCTCGGCGCGTATATGCCGATGGCGTGCACGGGGGTGCTGTGCGGCGGCGCGATACGAATGTGGCAGACATGGCCCGAGAGCCGGGGGTCGGTGTTGTGGGCGTTCATGTCCGTGGTGCCGGACGGGCGGCTGAAGCGGTTTGCTATCCCAACCATGACGCCGCCATGCGGGCGTGTGCCGGCTTGCGGGTTGTAAGGTGCATTGCTAATGTACGTTTGGTATTTAGTGGAGAAGCCCTTCTTGGCGCGGCCGATGCTCGAGTGGATTCGTGTGGGGATCTTGGTTTCAGTGAGGAAGATGATGTCCGGTTGAAGGTCGCTGGTGGCTTGCAGGACGCTTTCGTGGTGGCTCAGGAGCTCTCTTGTGTTGAGTGTTAGGGCGGTGATGCGGCCGTCGGGGGGTGGGGCCGTCTGTTCGGGTGCGGCGGTAGCTGTGGTGTTGGTGGCCAACGGCGGGTCCGGCTGCGCTCGCTTGTGTGCGGCAGTAATGGTGAGCTGGCGGGGGCCTTTTGCCTGGGGGGCTTTGGCGCTGGCTGAGAGTCGGCGTTGTTTGGTGGCAGTTTGGGGGGCCCGCTGTGCTGGGCGTTTCGGTGCGGTGGGGCGAGGGGGTGCTCGGATGGGGGCGGGGCGTGGGGGTATGGTGGTGTGGTTGGCAGTAGTGGGTCCGTTTGTGGGGGGGCTCGGAGGTGGGACGGCGGGGGGGGCAGGGGGAGCAGCGGGGGGAGCAGTGACGGGTGGGGGCGGGGGCCGCGCTTGGGGGGCATTGCCTGTTGGCGGGGCGGGTTGGGTGCGTGTCTCAGGGTGGCGTGTGCGTTTTGTTCCGGCCTGCGGGTTAACGGTGGTGGTGTGAGTGCGGATGGGTGTGGTGCGTATGCCCTCGTGTGAGAGGGTGATACGGGTCGTGGGGGGGTGTGCGGGCTGGAGTGTCTGGATGTGGGGGTCGCATGAGACGAGTGGGTGCTGTGTGTATGTTAGGGTGAGAGCAAGGCCTCGCCCGAGGTCGGCCCATCTAAAGTAGCCGGGCTGGGCGGTTTCGGCGTTGGTTAGGGGGATGGGGTGTGGTGCGAGCGAGTCGTGTAGCCACCATCTTCCGTTTTCGTGTTTGATGGTGCGGGCGTGACGGTCATGTATGAGAATGAAGCCCATGTGCCAGGATTCGGATGGGAGGGCGCGCAGCGTTGCTTGCTGGGATAACCCGCCCGGAAAGGAGCGGGTCTCAAGCTGGATGTAGGGAAGCGCGGGCAGGGGAGAGCGGGTGCTGGCCTTCAGGCAGTGGTTTATCAGGCTGTAGTCGATGCTGTCGGCGGTCCAGTAGGTTGTCCACGCGGCGGCGGAGGCTGGGTGGTCGCGGTGCAGGTTTTGCTGTCCCCATTCCCATTCTGCTCGCGTGTTGGCTGGTGTGAGGAGGCGTTTTCCAATCAGGTTGTTGAGTGCGTGGATAAGGCATGTGGGGCTGTTTGATTGCCGGTCGTGGAAGTGGTTGGCTCTGATAACTGGCGTTGTAACTTTCAGGCGCTTGCTTTTGCTGCCGGCGTGTGCGTGGTGACGCGAGGGGAGAAGGCCTGGTGGGGCTGTGCGGCGAGGTGTCGACGGCGTGTCGCCGCGTGTCACCGCGCCTAGGCACAACACGCATGCAACGACGATCCCCAGCAGCGTTCGCGGCCAGGTATACAGCTCCATTTGCGTTGCGGCAGTGGCGTCGAGTGGCGCCAAGCAGTGGGTCGATTCCTGCTTGCCCAAGCCCTTGGCATGGCTGGGCGGACCTGGTGCAGTTATTTTACATTCCATTGAGCTTATGTTTGTGGAAGCCAGGGGGGCGTCGGGTCGAGGTCGCTTGCGAGCGATTGACTGGCATTCGGTCTTCTCAGTTTTACTCTGAGTGGCATTCGTGGACTGGTACTGGTCCAAAGTTGTATTGCGGAATCGTGGGTCGCTCGGTCCACGGAAGTACACCGTGGAGCCCGGGAGTCTGGTGTCGGGGTCGCGAGGTCGCATGTAAGCGGTCGACTGGGCATTCTCGCGTCGCTGGGCACCCTTCATGGTCTGGCTCTGGTGCAGAGTGTTATTGCAGAATCGTGGAGCGCTCGGTGCACGGAAATTCGTCGTGAGACCCGAGCGCCCCTCTGCCACTTTGACCAGGCCTTCCCGCGGGTGTCCAGCTGCCGCCACAAGTGTCAACAGGGTAATAAGACAGGTGAGGTGTCCTACGCCTGGTCCTGTGCGCAGTCGTGTCCGCTTGCTCGCTTCCAATTCAACCATTCTAGTGCTTGCGAGCGAGGTGCTAGAAGGTTGAGTTCGTAGTATTACATCTTAGTTCTGGGATTATGTAACGAACAACGGGCGTTCTTACGGCACCACTTACGGACCACCACGGAACCAGCCACTATTTTGCGCACGGCAGCGGCACCAGCACGATGCCCAACTTCAATTGGCAATTCCGGGTCAATGGCAAACCCCTTCTCACGCACGCGCCACTGGCGGCCATCCAATTACCAAGCGTACATACATGCAACTGCTCTTCCCCGACACAGGTCTCTTCCCCACGCCGCTAGTGAGCCGCATGGGCACCGCACTCGCACCCACCATTGCCAACCTCATCCGTTACGTGTGGGCCGTGGGTGCGCGCGTGGATGAGCCCTCAGCCGGAGATGCATTCAATGTCACGTTCGACACACAACTGCTCCCCAACACGGGCGCCGTGGCAACCAGCAATTTTGCGCTCGTAATTGCCAAGTTCACTAGCCGCCTGTCTGCAGACGGCACGCTAGAGCCGTGAATTTTTCTCCCACACACAGGTAAAAATGGACGCGCAGTTATCTGCAGCACGCGACGGCCGCGCGCAGGTCAGCTACTACCGCCACCAGCAGCGCATTCATCCGCCCAGCACTGAGCTGCATTCCTCCCTTTACCGCTACAGGGGCTACCTGGACCAGGTGCCGCTCAACTTCTTTGGGCGCCAGACCCTACGCGCCCCAGGCGACGACTCGTGCATGTTCTGCCCCAGGCCTCTGGACGGCGTGTGGCGAGCCGAGTCACACATCCCCATCATGCGCACACAGCCCATACAGGCCCAGATGCACTGACCCTACAGAGCGCCTCAGAGCGCTTCAGACCTCTGGCGCGCTCTGTAAATTTTCCCTGATTCACCTGATGCGGGCGTGGAGCCATGAACGGCTGCAAGCAGACCCACACGCCTTCCCCTCAGACGGCAAACAACCAGGCATTCATATGTGCAAATATAAGCATTGGATGGGGCCAAGTGCGACGGGCGCCGCGCCGCTGGTGTTACATGACCACTGCCGGGCTTACATCACTGTTGCGCGACACAAACTCCTGATGCGATTTCGTCTATGCTGTTGGCCAATTACTGCTAATCGCGCATGGGATAGGCCTAGGGAGGAGAGGACGTGCCCGCTGTGCACAGCGAACGAAGTGGAGGACGAACACCACGTCCTGATGACATGTACGGCTTACGACCAACTGAGGACGGACAGCGGCGTCGATTTTAGCAAGGGCATGCAGGAAGTGATGCGGAATGCGGACCCGGCTAGGCTTGCTGTGCTGCTCGACTCCATATGGGAATTTAGGAGCAGGAATGTGCCCCTTGCGAGGGCCGGTCAAGAGAGTTGAACAATCATAGTTTACTAGGCGTTATAAGGGTCACCCCGGCCCGGGCCTTCGGTTTTCAAGAGGTTGGAAGGCACGAGAAGTGTGCACCACCTTGTAACCACACACACAAAATATTTTCTGGGCCAAGGCTAGGAAGCATGGCACGCTATGACTTTCCCCTTCCCAAGCGCCGGTACACCAAAGGCAGGTACTACGTGCTCAGCGACGGCAGACGCTACAAGTGTATGCAGGCCTCACCGCAAATGACTTTCTTGCCGAATGGCTACATTGAGCGCTACTGGACCTTTGGGTTCGTGGGGGGCGGTCGGCAGCGTGGCTTCGATTCTTTTGAGCGCCTAAGGATAGGCGAGGATGCGCCCTGACACCCTTCGCACAGTGTGCCGCAGCGTGCTGATAGCACTCGAGGTGACGCGGCTGGCGCGCTGGGCGCTACGCCGGCGCGGCGGGCAGCGGTGAGTTTCGGGCGAGATTCGGTGGGGTTTGGTGCGAGTCCTTGTCGAGTTTTGCCCCAGAATGTGGAGGAGCGCCTGGCTCAGGCAAAAGTAGAGGAGGATCCCAAGTTGGTGAGCCCGGCGTACTCGAAGGCGAGCCAGCACCTATCGCTGCCCCCGGAGGGTGTGCTGTGACTGAATGTGTCAACTGCGGCCGCGTGGGGTTAACATCCCCGCGACGCAACAACTATTCGAATTGAAGCGCGGGCACGAGGAGCGCGTGGAGGCGTCAAAGCATAGGGGGGCGCAGGCTTTCGGCATTTAAATTTGAGGTTGCCAGGGCCAGGGCAATTCTGTTTTGTGAGGGTCAGGGCAAAAGGGTGCGGGAAAGTTTTGGATCGCGCTTACCTGCATGGGGTCTTGATATGACGACATACAGCTGCTCCTCCACACGAACTCAAGGTACATCTTATTACAATGGATACTGCAACGAAAGATCAGGACCACGCAGAGGAATACAAGAAGCTGACGACGAGCCAGCAGCAACAGCGGCTAAAAACGCTGCAGCTTGATTTTAAACTCCTCTCTAGAGCTCTCGCTGAAGAAGAGGACCCGGATAACGAGGACCCGGATAAGCCGCTAATTCAGGACTTGACTTTGGCGCTGGCGGATTATCGCGCAAGAATCGAGGTCCTGGAGAAGATTCTCTCCTAGTGGCGCCAATCCAGATGACTGCTGCGGTGGTCCAGGAAGCCTGTGACCTCGGCGAGGCGGCTTCGGGAGACGCGCTCGACTGCATGGCTGCCTATGCGAACGCCTCCGCTGAGGACCTGAGGTCGTCATGAAGATGGCGCGCAAGAAGAAGCGCCTCATCTACAACATGGCGGGCCGCCTGTTCGGCCTGCGCTTCCGCGACGCCATCCAGGGCTGGGTGGAGCTCCTGGTGCAGGCGGGCGGCGGCCTGCTCGTGGACGGCGGGCGGACAAAGCAGATCCCGCACCAGGTGGGCGTTTGGGGGTGTTTTGGGGGTTTGGGTGTTTTGGGGGTGCGGGGCGTTTGGGGGTGGGGCTCACCCTACGGTGCTCATCCTGTCTGCGTCTCGGCCCACAGGCGAAGGGCCAGTGCGGCGCGCTGCGGCTCATCGCCGACTTGGAGTGCCGTGACGTGCAGCCGGCCGCGGCGCCCTCCAGCGAGATGCCGTCGGCGTCGGCGGAGTGGCAGCCGATGCCGCTTACGGAGGTGCAGGACATGGGCGTGCTCGCCGAGCTGGGGGAGGACCCCATCGACGACGAGCACCGCGCCATGACCGGCGGCGGCGCCCCGATGGGCAACAGCAACGGCCCGAAGGGCGAGGGCAGCAACCCCGCCATGTCCGCCGCCATGATGGGCAACAGCAACGGCCCGAAGGGCAAGGGCAGCAACCCCGCCCAGTCGGCCGCCATGATGGGCAACAGCAGCGCCAAGGGCCGCGGTGGCGGCCCGGGCAGCCGTGGCGGCAACAGCAAGCGGACTGAGCGGCGCAAGCGCGACGCGGCGGTGGTGGTGGCGGCGGTGGTGGCCAATAACAAGATGATCGACGCGTTTTTCACCAAGAAGGCCAAGACGGGTTGAGTGCCGTGATGATTGTGCCCTATCACCAGACCGGAAGGTGCTGGTGTTTAGAGAGCGCCAGCCGTGGGAGCCATCACCTTCGGGACTGCTATGACGGCTTGAGCAATATGAGCTCTGGGCATGCGCGGCAGGTCGTTTCGCGCATCGACGCGGGGCTGGGTGGGTGCTGGCTGTACTGGCGAGGTCAGGGCAGTGTGGGTTTTGAGCTGCCGGCGGGCGCGAAGGCTGCGCTGAGCCCACGAGCTGTCGCAGTGTTGTGCTCTTTCCTCTGTAACGGAATGTTCCCAGCCAATCCTGTGTCCCGCCCGCGCGTGCCCCCAGCGCCTGTTGTGCAATCCAGCGAGTCCCACCAGCTCACATGCAGCTTCCCAGTCAGCTCGCAAACCCAGGCGACGCAGGGCGGCTGGCGCCGCCCCGTGAGGGTCCTTGTAGCAGCCGTGTGAAACCTTGTGCGCTCAGAGGCAGCTTCTGGAAACCGGGTCAGACCATGCGTCTCGCTGAGGTTACACGCAGCTCACACACGCAGCTTACCAGACGGCGCGCGCACGACTATGCACTCCAACTCGCGCGCCGCGCCAACCGCCAGCCTCTGCCGTGCTCCACCGTGCTCAGACACAGCTTCCCACACGCGTACGCGCTCAACTGCCAGCTCCCACTCGCGCGCCTGCCGACTAGCGCCAACTGCCCGTGTGCGTCACTACAGTCAGGTAGCTTCCGAGCCGGGCCGCCATACAACTACCTGCTCACAAATGCGCAGCTGCCGACTGCCACACTACCTCCTGTACGGCTGAGGGGGGTTGGGGTGCCGTACACGAGTTAGTTGGGGGTTAGTCGGAGCTGTCCTAGAACATACATTATACTATTTTTGATGGCCCCCTGGTGCACTCCGTTGGTCGGCCTGTTTCACACGCGGTCTTGCCCCATGCATTAATCTTCAGTTGGCCTTGCTGGACGTGCAGAGGAATTGAAGGTGCACATCGAGTAGTGTAAGGGCTCATGGATTGACGTTGGACCCACCCACCCCCACGAAACGGCCGTCTCTGCTAAGCTGATGAAGAACCGGTGTCGTCTTGATCGGGTAGCCATCCAATCCCCGTCCGCCACAATCCGACGCGGCGACTCCCCATCAACGTCCCATGCCACTCACCCCATTTCCCGTACGTGTCGTCCGAGGCTGCTAAGTGTGTGCCCGACCATACTCACAGCACAACAAACATAGCGCCTGTGCGCATCCCCAACTGATAGCGAGTATGGGAAAGCATCCCGGTGGCGGGGCTTGCTTGGCCCAACTGATGAATGCGGCTGCTGCGTGGGCATACATGAGCTCTGGCAGGGGGGGGGTAGGAAACAAAGTGCCAGACCCCATGCCCCGAAACCCCCCGGGAGCCCCCTGGGGGGGACGACCGAGTCCCCCGCGGACAAAACCGTCTCAAAAAGGGGGTTATACCCCTCCATTTAATACCAAAGCGGTGCCAATCGATTCCTCTCAGCGTGCTCTATCACGCCATGCCATCTGCGGGCCTGTTCCACAACTTTGACACGAGCGGGATTCCATCCATTGAGATTCCCGGCCCAACCCCCGCCACGTAAACGGACCCGTATTCACTCCCAAATGCATAACTTGTTGTATTAATGCTACGGTGATACCTGATTGGGTGTTACCAGACTGTTCTGGGTCTCAAGCCCCCGCCAGTGTCATGCGCATTTGTCGATGTGTGTGACATGTGCCGATATGTCCACGTCCAGGCGTCGAGTTAGGCCTTCCCAGCGTGTAATCGTGTGAGGCGTTGCACCAAAAGCATATGTGCATCATATCCTGCTGCGTCTGGGCCCCATAGGACTGAGTTAGGGCATGTTGGGGCTCCTCCCGAAATCCGTGAGGTCAGGCTCCCGAAACCCCACGGACCCCCGGGGGGGACGACCGACCGTCAACTTTGGGGGCCCAGAACTTCCTCACCAGACACCCCCTGCAAATTTAAAAGCACTAAAGTTATTATCTCGTTGAGCTCTATCGTTTTAGAGCATGGGGTAAGAAACTTTGTTTTCTACCCCCCCCCCCCTGGCTCTGGCATCACTAATTTATTAGCGGGTTTGATTGGCTACCAGGCTACATGAGCTCCTACATCAGATTTGGGGTAGTATCACGAGCTATCTATGTGCTGCACGCTGCCCCTCATCACTGCTGTTGCGACTGCGCCACCTGGTTTTGAGAACCCCCTTCACGCCCCGTCTGACACGCCATGCATTATATAACTGATGACGACCTCGCTCGCCGCGTGCCTTGCTTATCTTCCTTTCGCTCCGACCTTCAGAAAGGTGCGTGCGGGAGGGCTGCTGCTGTTGGGGGGTTGCTGCTGGGGGCTAGGGGGCTTGTGCGTGGTTACGGGGCTAGGGGCGGGTTGTAAGGTGCGGGCTGCGGGCTGCGGGCTGCGGGCTGCGGGCTGCGGGCTGCGGGCTGCAGGCTGCGGGCTGCGGGCTGCGGGCTGCGGGCTGCGGGCTGCGGGCTGCGGGCTGCGGGCTGCGGGCTGCGGGCTGCGGGCTGCGGGCTGCGCCTGTGCCGCGCCTGCTGTTCTACCACCACCACTGTCTCATATCAGGCTCGTCCACGGCCGTGTACGCCGGAAGGGAGTACGTGCAGCCACTGCGGCCACTGACACGGCCAGGAGCCACGCCGCTGCTTCTGTTCCGGACACCGTCACGGCCATCACCGCAAGCACAGCAAAGCTTGCTGCTGCTGAACCTGCGCGAGCACTTGCTGGTTGGTGTACAGGGCTTTTCAACGGGCGGGCGGGATGGGCGCGGATGGGGAGTCTGCGGGGTCCCATTGCGGCTCGGCTTTCCTCGCACATTTTTGGGCTGAGCTCCCCCCCCCCCCCAGCGAAGTGTTTGGGATTGGCAGCAAGGGGGGCCCTTGACTCGCATGGATGGCGTCTGGGATTCAGACACGCGTGCCTTGTGCTGGCCGACTCCTAAGCCCCAAGCTTGCGCATCGTCGGCATGAGCCTAACGCTCATTTGCTTGAAGCAGCCACCCAGTCTGTGACTACATTGGGGCTCCGCCCATTTTCCGGCTGTACGAAGCTGACACCCCTTGGTGGAGGTAGATTTGTCATATTTGCGGGCAATTACTACGTATAATTATAAGACAAGACCACTAGTGGAGGCAGGCGGCCTCAGGGCAGTGCAGCATCACAGCCGTCACCCAAGGGCGGCGGTGCGGCCCTGGAGCAGCGAGCGAGCCGATGCGTCTTACAACCCTGCTCCTACAGCGCGCGGTGCCAGCTAGCACGGCCTGGCTAGATGCGGGCCCTGCCCCATGTGCCCCGTGTGCGCACGCAAAGGCACTGGCAGGCAGGCCACCCCACGCCGCTGCTGCCCAGCCACGCAACGCCGCATCGCGCACTTGCCCGGATTGTATCTACCATATCATCCAGGCATTCTGGAACCTATGCACCCACCACCCATAGCAGCTTCCTGCCACACCCTATCGACCCCGGCTGCAGTCCGGTCCGCTCGCCGTGACGACCCGTCATCCCAACAAAACAAAAGCTGCGAACACGCAATCCCTGCTTGTAGCGCGCACACACACCCGCACACACAGCTCGAATGGCGCATTGATCGGCCTGGTCCGCACACGGACGCCTGCAGCCAGCCGCGACAGAGCTGATCCGCTGACGCCGTGCAGCCTCGCACTCTCGCTGAGCTGCGCCTTTAGTTACTCCGCGCTTGTCACTCCCTCCTCCTCACTATGAAACACGCGGCCTAATGCTGCAGTGCAGTGCTAGACGCCCCTCCTCCTTTTTCCTGGCTCTCCAACTCTTCGTTCATCTGCGCTCCTAGCCCTGCAGCCACACCTGCCCCTCCTCCTTCCCCAGCGCACGCGCCGCCTCCTCCAGCACCTCCTCGCTACCCACACCAGGAGCAGCGGCCGCTGCAGGGACAGCGGCCGTGACCCCACGACGCACACACGCAGCGCGCGCCGCCTACGGGCGCTGGCCACCGTCGCGGTCGCCGCGCGGCGCGCCGCCGCGCGCCAGGGAGCCCAGGCCCTGCATGCCCGCGCCGCCGCCTGCACCGCCCATGCCGCCCATGCCGCCCGGCCGCCCGTACCCGCGAGGGCCGGAGCGCTCGCCGCCGTAGCCGCCGCCCATGCCGCCTTCCCGGCGCCCGCCGTACCCGCCGCCCATGCCGCCGCCGCGGCCGCCCATGCCGCCGCCGCGCCCGCCGCGGCCGCTGCCGCGCTCTCCGCCGCGGTCGCCGCCGCCGCCGCCGCCGCGGCCGCCCACGCCGCGCGGCAGGCCCAGCCGCGGCCCGCCGCGGCTGCGTCCGCCAGCGCCGCCCTCATCGTCCGCCCACTGGCCGCCGTCGCGGCGGCGGCGGCCGCCGCCGCCGCCGGCGCCGCCCTCGTCGTCGGCGTCGCGCAGGCCGCCGGTGCGGTAGGCGAGTGCGCGCTCGTTGAGGTCGACCACCACGGCGGCCTTGTCGGCCAGCTGCAGCGCCACGCGCTGCACGTGGCTGGCCTCGTTGGCGTGCATGACGATGGTGCGGGTGGGCTGGTCCCAGCTGCCCGCCAGCTCCTCGGCGATCATCATCTTGGAGGCGATGCTGGGGTGGGGTGGGGCGGGGCGGGGTTCCATGCATGTTAAATTAATGAAGAAGGAGACGGGGTGGGGTGAGGTTGCAAGGATATGCGGCGAAATGGTAGAACAGCCTGCCTGTCAACAAACCCCCCTGCTCCCACCCTTTCACCCCACCCACCCACCCACCCACCCAAGCACACCCAAACGCACACGCACCCCCTAAACCGCACGCACACGCACACGCACACGCACACCTGTAGATCTGGCGGTCGGGCAGCTCGAACATGGACGCCAGCTGGTCCAGGCTCAGGCTGGCGTACTGGCCGGCGTAGCTGAGCAGGTAGGTGCGCACCTGGTGTGTGTGTGTGGGGGGGGGGGAGGTTGGCGGGAGGGCAGGGCGGGAGGGCAGGGCGGGAGGGCAGGGCGGGGTAAGGGGCGGGTTGGTTGAGGGGCGACATGGATGCGCGCAGAACACGACACGGGAGGACGACGCAGGACGGACCAGGGAGCCCGGCGGCGACTGGTACCGTGCCCCTACACTTGCTGTATACCACAGCTCCCATACCGCCCCTGCTGAACAACCGCCGCCGCCGCCCCCCTCTGCAATTGTCGAATGTACCTGTTCTACCACTCCGCCATATATCCTTGCATCCCGCCCTTGCACCCACCACCCACCACGGCCACTGCCCCACCCCAGCCCCACAGCCCGACAGCACCCACCGCCTCCTCCTGGATGCGTAGCTTGAGCAGCCCCAGCAGGTGCTCCTTGCGCGTCACCAGGTTCCAGGCGCCCAGCGACTTGATGTAGCCGTAGCTCTTGGACCAGTCACCCTGTGGGGCGGGTGGTGGGCGGTGGCGGGCGGGGAGTGGCGGGAGGCGGGTGGGTTTGGGTGGGGGAAGTGGGGAGCTGGGAGAACGACGAAGGCGGCGGCGTGGTGTCGCGTGCCACTCCCTCCCCTCCCCACTGCACTGCACTGCCAGCCTCCTCGAAACACAGGCACGCAACCGCAACAGCAGGCATGTAACCGCTACTGAAGCAACCGAAAACGAAGCGGAGGCATGCAGGCACGCAAACCCAAACAGACCCCCACCCAGCCCAAAACAAAGCCCCAAACCAAGCCCTTTAAACAAGGCACGCACAGGCACGCACCTGCGCCAGCGCGCGGCTTGCGGCCATGACGTGGTCGCGCACGTTCTCGGGCGGCCCGGTGAACGCCTGCCGCGCGTAGGTGTCCCAGATGCGGTGGAAGGACTTGGAGATCATCTTCTTCTTGGGGTTGAGCGGGTTGGCGGCCATGTTGGGCACCTGGGTAGTGGTGGTGCGGGGGGGGGGTGCAGGGCGGCGGGGGAGGGGGGCGAGAGGGGTTGGGGGTTGGGGGGGTGAGGGGATGTGACGAGGAGGTTCCCATGCTTGGTTAATTGCTCCGCGTCCCCCAGCCATGCACACCACTTCATTCCACTCCACTGCGCTACCCCAACCACACGGCCCAGCTATACCTCCTCACCCCCGACCCTCTTCCACCCACGCATCCCCGCATCACCATGCCCTCACCCCCTGAACGTTTCTATACTCCGGCACGCCCCCCCCTACCAACCGCCCGCCTCCCGCCCGCCTCCCGCCCGCCCGCCCGCCCCACCGCCTCCCGCCCCACTACTCCCGCCCCACTCCCCACCCACCTCCAGCAGCATGGCCGCGGTGAGGTAGGCGCTCTCCAGCAGCTCCAGGGTGATGTGCATGTGGAAGGGCATCTGGCGCCGCTTCTCCGCCAGCTCCTGCTCCGGCGTCTTCTCGTGGTACTTGCTCATGGACATGCCCTGCGGGGGTGCAGGTGAAGGGGGTGCAGGTGCAGGGTAAGGGATGAGGGCGGGTAGGGTGTTGGGCGGAGGCAGGAGGACCAGGGCCTTGGAGCGAGGGTGGGGGGACGTGGGTGATCCCGAGTGCGGCTGATGACGCGGCTGAGCGGTACGATGCCTCCGTGCGCCCATACACATGCTCCGCAGACCCCCCTGACCACGTCCCAAACACACCCAGCTGCCCGCAGCTCCACGCCACCTCCCCTCCCACATACATACGCGCGCTCCCCTACTTGGTTTGTGGAATGAACTACCCCCCTCCCCCCAAACACACACACGCCCCATCCCCCCCCCCACACGCACTGGCACACACACCTGCGCCAGCAGCTCCTTGATGTGGCCGCTGCCGTACAGCTCGTTGAGGCAGGCGTGCGCCTCCTGCGGGCGGGCGGGGGTCGTACGCGAGGTGGGGGATCAGCGGTGAGAGTAGGGGATCAGTGGTGAGAGTGGGGGATCAGTGGCCTTTGGGCAGACACGAAACCCACGCAGGCCGTTGTGTGCCTCGCCTGACCCCCGCCCTCCAACAACAACAACAACCAGCCGCGACCGCTACCACAGCGCTACACTCACCACTCAACACTCATCTGCCACTTGCATCACCCCAATCAATGCTGGTACAAACACCACACAACCCATATCACCATCACATCTCCCATCACCACCACGTCGTACATTGACACGCTCTTGTCACACTACACCCGCACCACTTCACTACCCTCACCCTCAGCCCCACCACCCTCACCCGCATCACCACCCTCACCCTCACCCCCACCACCCACCACCCACCACCACCACCCTCAGCCCCACCACCCTCAGCCCCACCACCACCCTCACCCACCTGCACCAGGCCGGCGCGGAAGGCGGCCAGGCCCAGCTGCGCCATGGCCCGGTTGTACATGATCATGGTGGAGGTGTCCATGTGGCCGATCGAGTCCTGCGGGGGGAGGCGTGGGTTGGGGTGGGGTGGGGTACACGCATTAGCAGAAGAGGGGAGAGCGTGAGTGCGTGCGTGTGTGTGTGTGTGGGTGTGTGGGTGTGCAAGGTGCGTTGAAAGAGACAGGAGTGGATGAGGGCGGTTGGTCGAGTTGTGTGGGCCGAGGAAGGTTGCGTTTGAAGCGGTCGGCTGGGTGGGCTGCCGGCCGGCTGCGGGGTCACAGGCCGTGGCCGGCAGCCCTGAGGTGGTCGTGTCAGCAGGAGGACATGCAGGAGGAGGAGGAGGAGGAGGAGGAGGAGGAGGAGGAGGAGGAGGACACTGCCCATTATGGCTGCGAGGTTGCGTTGCGGAGTCACCACCCCGGTAACACACCCCCCGCTTTGCCAACCGGCACCGCCCCCCTCGCTCTTTTGCATGGGTATGGTTTGATTTAATAGGGCTGGTATTTACAGACCCCTCCCCAGCCCTCCACCCCACCGCTTCCCAGCCCGCAACCCAAGCGTTCCCCACCCACCCCGACCCTCCCCTCTGTTCCTCGCCACACACACCCGCAGCCGCCCACGCACCCTGCCCACGTACCTGCAGGTGGCTCATCAGCAGCAGGTCGCGGGCGCCGTGGAAGTCGTCGTGGATGGCCTGTGTGGGGATGGGGGTGGGGGTGGGGGTGGGGGTGTGGGGGTTGGGGCGGGGGTGTGGGTGGGGGGCAAGGTTGGGGGGTGGGGAGTGAGGTGGAGGGACGAGTTGTCAGATGTGGGTTTCGGGTGCTTGCCAGGAGGAGCAAGCTAGTTCATAAGCCCTAGTCAACCTCTCTCGGCCCATCCCCCCTTCCTCTCCTCCGCCCCTTCTCTCTCCCTCCTCCTGCGCCCCGCCCCCGCCCCTCTCCCCTGCACCCCCGCACCCCGAATCCCTGCCCCCGCGCCCCTGACCCCTCTCCCCCGCACCCCGGCACCCCGCACCCCCTCTCCCCCGCACTCCTCCCGCACCCCCCTCACCGTGTGGTAGATGAGGCACAGCATGGCGCGCGCCTTGCTGCGCTCGTCGCCCTGGCGGAAGATGAGCCCCACCAGGCCGCGCAGGTACTCGGAGCCGTTCTCGGGCATCGAGTAGTCGGCGGGGATGAGGACCGCCACCTGCGTAAGTGGTGAAGGGGTGGTTGATGGGGTGGCGAGGGATACACGCATTAGAGTCAGGAGGAGGAGGCGTAGCCAGGTGGCGGGGGGTGGGAGCGGGGCGGGGGAATGGACGGTGCGAATGATGGGGAAGGGGAAGGGCGGTGGGTGGATCGGATGGAAAGGCGAGGTGCCATGCAACATTCGTTGGCACATGGAATAAATCGAGGAATACAGCAAAGCATACAGCAAGTAAACCCCGAAAACAACCAGAAGCACCCAACCAATAATACGCGGGGACCCACCTTGGCAATCTCCTCGCCCGCGCCGGCGCCGCTCTCCTCCGCGCCCTCGGCCTCGGCCTCAGCCGCCTCGGCGGCCGCGGCGGCGGCGGCGGACGCCGACTGCTGCGCAATGGTCAGCTTGCTGCGGAGAGGACGCGCAGCAGCAAATGACCGGGTGGGGGGGGGGAGCACACAGGCGGCACACACAGGCGCGCATTGTTCAGTAACGGCGCATCACGTGCTGAAGCTCGCGAACAATACCCAACAGGCACGACTCTCCACGCCACAACTCGCTTTCCGCGGCTGCACGCAGCTGATGCTGCACCAGCAACAAGCACGTACGCTGGAATACGGTGCGCATATATATGCAAACTTTTAAGCGCTATGCCAATAAGCAAACTTTCTCACCGGATGGCGTCGTACACGGCGTCGGTCTTGTAGTACAGGTGCTCCACCAGCCGCATGGCCGACTTGGTGGCGCCCGCGGCGTCGCCCACGCTGTGTGTGTGCGTGTGTGTGCGTGCGTGTGTGTGTGTGTGTTAGAGATCACAAGGGAGAGAACCATGAAAGGCTTGTGCGCGCGAAAGTTGGGCGGAGGTGGTGTAGGTGGAAGCCGGGAACGGATGTTTGGGTGTGGGTAGGTTGGGAGTTTGGGTAGTGGCTTGGTTGGGATGACTTGCCGACAGGTGGACAGCCCCATCCCCCACTCAACTCGCCAGCGCTCCTCCCTCCCTCCCTCCGCCCCTCCGTCCCCCTGGCCCCCCGCCCAGGCCCCCCGCCTCCCAGTGTGAGAGTTCTCCGTTGTCAGCATAGGCCACGCTCTCCTCCTCGCTCTTTCGCATGGGTTGTTTGGGCTGGTATTTACACCCCCTCCCCCCCCCAGCCCCCAGCCCCCAGCCCCCAGCCCCCCCTCACCCACCGGTTGCAGTAGTCCAGCACCTTGGAGGCGAAGGCCAGGAACACGGGCTCGTCCTTGAGGCGCGCCATGTACTCGTGCGTGTGCGGGTCGATGACCTGGGAGAGGGGGGCGGGTGCCGGGTGGGGCGGGGCGGGGCGGGGCGTGGAGGAGGCAGGCGGGGGGAAGAGGGGAAGGCATGGAGGTGACAAGAGGGATAACGGAAGGAACCCGTTCGGTCTCAGCCGCAGGACACCGCACACCCACCCCCATCACAGTACGCACACGTCCACTGCACGCCCCACTATCTCAAGCCCCTAACCCCGCCCCTCTCAGACCCACCCGCCACGCCCCCCTGTCCCCCCTCCTGCAGACCCCCAGCACCACTCCCAGCACCACTTCCAGCACCACTCCCCACTCCCAGCACCACTCCCCCCACTCCCAGAACCACCCCCAGCACCACCTCCAGCCCCCAGCCTTATGCATTGGGTTTGGTTTAGTTTGGGCTGGTAACCACAACCCCCCCCCCCCAAGCACCCCGCTCCGCGCTCTGGGTTGGGCTGGCTGGTTCGGGTTCTCTTGGTCGTTTCGCTTTTGGTTTCTGGAACGAACTACCCCCCACCCACCCTTACCCCACCCACCTGCAGGCTCTTGAACAGCTCGTCATCCATGCGCTCCACGTTGGCCACCACGTTGCCCCACACCTTGGTCTGTGCGTGCGGGGGCCACAGTGGTAGCAGGTGGGCGGTGAGTGAGTGAGTGAGTGGATGCCCGCCACCGTCCTCCTGCTGCTGCCTGCACCACCTCCTCCTCCTCCTCCTGGTGCCTCCCCCCCGGACGCCGGCGCTCCTCCCTCCACAGTCCCCCCACCTCCCCTCCCCGCCAAGCCAGCCCCCCGGTCCTCACGACCGCGGCCCTCCTCCCCCGCCCCCAGAAGTCCTCTTCCCCCAAGCCCTCCCCACCCACCCACCCACCCACCCACCCACGACCACCCACCCACCCACCCACCTCGGCGCCGTCCGCGGGCTGCTCCGTGCGCTCCTCCATCTGGTCCACGCTCTCGTCCACCTTGAGGTTGGGGTTCTCCTGTGCGGTGGCAGCGGCGGTGGTGCGTGGCGGTCACGTGGGTGGTGCAGGTGGTTGGCGTGCTTGGTATGATCATTGGTGGTGATGGTGCAAGTGGGGTTGCAGGTGAGGGTGTAGGCGAGGGTCGGGTGCAGGCGTTTGCTTAAGGCCGCGCGCACCGTCCCTCCCTCCCTCCCTCCCTCCCCTAACCCCCCCTCCCTCCCCCCCCTCCCTCCCCCCCTCCCTCCCCCCCTCCCTCCGCCCTCCCACGCCCCCTCCCTCCCACCCTTCCATGCGCCCTTCCTCCCGCAACCGCCCGCAACCGCCCACCTGCAGGATGCGCAGCATCTCCAGCAGGTTGACCACCGCCTTGCGCCAGGTGGCGGTGGGCAGGTGGCCGTGCATGCCGGGGTTCAGGTCGAACAGGCTGGCGTTCAGCTGGGCCAGCACCTGTGCAGGCAGGTAGGCAGAGGCAGGTATGCAGGGGGTGAGAGTGTGGGTAATAGGAGGGGGCGTGGGCAGGGGTGGAGCGGGGGTTGTTGAGGAGGTGTGTGTGTGTGTGTTTTCCAGCTTGAGCAAAACACACGGAGCATGCATACGGCAGCATGGATAAATGCAGCAGTGCGCCAAACGCTCAAAGGCTGGGCGCATGACGCGCACACGTGACCGTCGGTTGCGTGCACTCCTACTCCGCCTTCCGCAGTGCTCTCTGCCGATCCCCCCCCCCCCCGCCCCAGGCAGTGCCGACGCCCTCCGCACCCAACCCGCACCAACACGGCACAGCCCGCACCAGCCCGGGCCCAGCCCGCCCTCACCTCGAACTTCTGCGCCGCGCCGCGTGCCACGGTGACCAGGTAGGTGAGCATCTCCACCGCCTCCTGCTTGTCCGTGCCACGGCGGCCCCTGCGTGCGAGTGCGTGAGTGTGGGTGAGTGAGCAGCAGCGCGGATGAGGGCGGCAAGACCAGGGCACATGTGTGGGCGGCACACCGCCCGACAGACACCCGGTGCGGCCTCTAGCTGGTAATGCTGCTGCCCCTGCTGCTGCTGCTGCTGCTGCTGCTGCTGCTGGTGCTGCTGGTGGTGTGGGCACGCCAGCCCTCCGCCCGACGCCCGCGGCGTCGCAGCCCTGATGGCCCTGCTGGCATCCGGCCCTGGAACCTGCACCCGCCAGGGCCACGGCCCACGCTCCAGCGACACACCCACCCACAAACCCCCACACACACCGCTGCCTGCGAGCCGCCCAGCTGCTGATGGCCTGCCTGCAACAGCCTGCGGCGGGCCACTGCGGCGGGCCACTGCGGCGGGCCACTGCGCTAACGGCACGGCAGCACGGCCGCACTACTGCCCACTGCCGCAGCCAGCGGGCGCCGCTGCCGGGGCAGCCGCTACCGACCGAGGCGCTGGCGGCCGTACTGGGTGGTGGTGCTGCTGCTGCTGCAGGGCGCTGCAGGGGCGCTTCCGCCCGCCGCCCGCCCGCCCGCCCGCCCGGCTGCCTGCTCCACTGCCCTCCCCTGCCAATGAACCCTCCGTCAGGTGGTTGGGTCCTGCGCCCTGCGCCTGCGCCTAGTGCTGGCCACCCGCCCACCACCAGCGGACGGCTGTGGCGCCTGCTGCCACTCCCAGGGCCCTACCCAACATGCCTCGCTTCACCGGTGTGACCAGCGGGCGGGCATGGCCGCATGGGGAAGGGCAGGGGCAGGGTGCCTCGCTACTGCAGCTGCCCAGCTTTGGGAACCTGGCGCAGCCGGGCCGGTTGCACGTCTGTTGCCGTGTGACGGCGCCTGACGCACATCTGACTGGGCCGCTTTAGTCCCCAAAGCACCCGGGGCCTGGCCAGGCCGCTACAGTTCCCGCGGAAGACACCTCCCCCGAGAGCTCGACCACCAGCGGCGGAAGCCTGGCCGGCCGGCCGCCGTCGCGCGCGCGCGTTTGCTCTCCACCACTGGCGCCAGCTTCCACCACTGGCGCCAGCTCTCCACCACTGGCGCCAGCGCGAAAATACCCCCGAATTGACTGAGCAAGCCGCCGCAGCCGCCCGCCGCAGAGCAGAGCAGAGCAGCTGCCGGCATTTGCCGCTGTTGCCCGGCCTGCAAGCCCGCCTGAAAGCCGCCGGCATAGGAGCATTGGGCTGCCGCTCCTCCGTTGCTGTGCCGCCACCGAGTGCTGCTGCTGCTGGTGCTGCTGCTACTGCTCTGTTGCTGCGGATGCTGCTGCTGCTGCTGCTGCGGGTGCTGCTCCTGCTGCGGCCGCCGCTGTTGCAGTTGCCATGCTCCACCACACAGCTGCCGTGTGCTCCTCCCGACCGCACACCCGCCCGCCGCGCCCTCCGCCCCTGCCGCCGCCTCCTCGCCCACCGCGACCCAATCCCCGCCACCACCCCTGCCGACCTCGCCGCCAGCCCTTCCCCCTATGGCTGGCTGACACCCGCAAAACACCCCCCCCCCAGACACGGAAACACACGAATACACACCCACACACGCGCCTCAGCTCCCCCCCCCCCAAATCCGCTGTGTGAGCGCACCTGGCCATCACGATCTCGCGCATCTTGCGCGCCACCATCTCATAGGTGATCTCCTTGGGGTCCATGGTCAGCAGCTTGTCCTTGGCCTTGGCGGCCAGTGCGCCCTGTCGTCGTCACCATGTCAAGGGGAGGTAGCAGGAGCCGGGGGGGTTGTTAGGTGCAGTAGCCGGGGGGGGGGTTAGCAAGCAGAGGCCAGGTATGCTCTCGCGATGGATGGCTACCCCACCCGCGCAACAACCCGCACCCGGCTTTGCCACACCCCACCCCAATCCGTCCAAACCCATATACCACATTCACACCACCACAGCGCCCCCATCCCACCCCACCCCACCCCACCCTCCTCGCTCTTATGCATTTGGTTTGGTTTAGCTTGGGCTGGAATTTACAACCCACCCCACCCCACCCCACCTGCTTGCGCTCCTCGGCGTCGCGCTCGTCCTCGCTGCCGCTCTCGCTGCTGCTGCTCTCCGGCTCCGTCACCTCGTCCTCCTCGTCGGGGTTCTCGCGGACCTGTGCACACACGGCAACAAGAGACACACGCGCAGAGAGACGGGGGCGCGGGCGGGGAACGTTAAGATATGTTGCCACGCATGTTGGTGCCCATATCCGGGTTGGGAGGGCGGTCTTTGTCCGCGCCCCTAACCCCCCAACCCCGCACACGGCTGTCCCTGGAATCCCTCCGGTCCTCCCCCAATCCGTCCACCCAATCCGTCCACTTGCCCCTCATACAGCCCCCTCCTCGTTGTCTGTACGATACCCCGCGCCCGACCTTGTTGAGCTGCTCCTGCAGGGGCAGGCACGCCTTCTTGAGGCGCTGCTTCATCGTGTTCAGCGCCTTCGCGTTCGTGGGCGACATCTTCTTCTTAACCAGCTCCTTGTTGGCCAGAGTCTCATTCATGTAGTCCTCCAGGTCAATCAGCAGCTTCAGGTACACGCGCGGCTTCATCGGGCCGGTCTGGAACTTGTTGGTCTTCTCCAGGCGCGAGTTCAGCGTCTCAAACAGGTCCTGGATGGCGCTCCAGTCGTTGTTCTTCATCTTGTTCTGCGGGGGGCAGACATAGGGAGCCAGCGGCCGCGCGCGAAGGCTCAGAACGCCGGTTGGGCGCGCAAAAGCTTTGCCGCAGCTCTCCCGCCACCCGACAGATCCCTCTCCCGAGCCTCCTCGCCACGCCCACGCGCTCGTTTTGTATAAGCAAAATTGCCAGCCCTCACCCGGATGTCCTCAGCGGTCTGCGCGAGCTCGCCCATGCGCTTGTCCTTCTCGCTCTTCACCACGCGGCGATCATTGTCCGAATCCGAGTCGCTGGAACCAGCCAAGAACCTGAAACGTGGCACAGACAGAAAGCCAGTTAGCGCGGGGCATCGTCGAGCGCGGGGCCAAGCTCGGCGGCTACGATGCGCTCACTTGTTGGGCCCGTCGTCGTCGGAGTCAGAGTCCGAGTCCGAATCGGAGTCAGAGTCCGAGTCGCTGTCGGAGTCATCGGAGGAGCTGCTGCTGCCCTCCTCGCTGCTCTCCTCCTCGCTGCTCTCCTCCTCAGTCGTCTCCTCCTCCTCATCCTCGCTCTCGCCGCGTCCCCAGAACTTAGACTGCAAACAACAAGAAACTACAGATCAGCATCAGGAAGCGCAAAGCGGTCGAGCAGGAAGTCCTACCATTTTGCGCGTCGATCTAGTCGGCGGCGGAAGAGAGGTTAAAGAAAGTGCGGGGCTAGCCGCAAAAAGCCTAACAAGTAGGAAAGGAACGCTTAAGGCACGGGGCAAGCGTCTTGGTTCGGGGAGGCGTGGAGAGCTGCGATGGGCGCGGCGATGGCTCAGCTCGCGGCTTTCAGCGCCGGAACTGGACAAGACTAAAATAATACAAATGATTTATGTAACGCATATCTTAAGCCGGCGCAATGCGTGTTTGGGGAGGGCAGCGTTCCGGGTTTGGCACGCCACCGCAACGTTCCCCCCTGTTCCCCCGGCCAGGCCCGGTGCATCTCCCTCCGCCTGCCTCCGCAAGCACGTGTTGTCCGCGCCCCTAGAGGCTGCCTGGCACAATGAGTGATTGCGTTAAGGCTTGGCTGGTTTTTGCACGCAACCCTGGGGCCGACTGCGCGGCGTCCCCCCACGTGAACGACTTGTACCTTGCGACTGGCAGCCTCGTTCAGGCCCGGCACTTCTTTCCTGCACCCGGCCTAGGCACTTACTATATTGCGCAACTTGCATGTGACGCGGAGCCACGTGTGAAATCCTCCTGCCCACGCTGCTGCTGACCCACGGATGCCGCGGTCAAGGACCTACGCCGTGGTGTAAGGGAGTTAGGGAGCCCACCAGGTGAGGGCTGGAGCCCACAGCCCCCCACACAGCAGCCGTATGCGAGTCACTTGGCGCGGAAACCACTGTGATCTGCGAGACCATTACATCGCGTCACAACCTAATCTGCAACTCCGCGTTTAAATCCCACGTCCGGTACGTGCCTCCCGTCTGCCACCCCCACCCCCCGAAACACACGAACAAACGGGCGCAATCCTGACCCCCGCCCCCCCAGCATCACGCACGCTGTGGCATAGCAGGCTCGCTATGCAGCAACTCCAGCCATCCAGCACTCGCTTGCGGAGCATTGCGCGCTGTGTACGGTCGCCCAGCCCCACACGTGTCCCCGCACACACGTGTCGGGACGTAGCTGCCCAGTGGTGCCCGTGAGACACGCACGCGCGCGCCTCCGCTTGCACCCCTCCCACACACACACCAAATGCGCCCATAATATCCGCCCCCGCCATGCGAGGGGCGCCTTCGCAAGCCAGCCGGTAGTGCCTCCGTGGTGCCCGACCTCCTTCTCACATCTCGTCCCCCCTGTTACCTACAAGGTACCACTTCAAAACGTCACGCGCCTTCCTGTTGAATTAAAAGCACACCGTAGACCTCGTGCTCCTTCGCTTTCGTGATGCTGATTGGATTTAGGGCTTTTTGGCCATGCGGGGGAACACATCTCACCATGCGCCCACGCGAACAAAGCAGGACCCGCAAGTTTTTGCAACGACGTACCGGGTGGCCCGGCCCTCCACTCAAAACGCACGCCCCAACCCAACGCACTGAGGCCAGCCTGAGGGAGCACAATGAGGGCATGCAGGTAATGAATGCCGCAATGCCCCCCCCCCCCGCCCCATGCCGGCTCCAGTGTCATCACGCGCACCAACCAGTCGAGATGGGGCCCTCAGCGACCACTCACATCTCCTCGCCCCCACCTCCTGCCACGCGCGTGCACCACACCCACCATGATGCACGCGCCCACCACCGCCCCGACCCGCAGGGGCAACCAGACCCGCGGGAGCCCCGTGAACAACCGGACAGTTCCCAACCTTCCACTTTCCTTCAGTTCCTTGCTAGCGCAGCGCAACCCCGCCTGGCCAGACAAGCAATGTAGGTATTGATTGGCAAGGCACCCGCGCGCGTGCGTTTGTGAGTCAACCGCAGCCCAGTGCTCAGTAACATTCACCACGTGCAGCCATGCCGGATCCAACATGGCAGGCAGCCCTCGTACACACGTGTGTGCACGACGGCACGATGCCCAACACCCCAACCGCCACCTCCTAAGGAAACCACACCCGCACCCACCGCCAAGCCTGCATGTTTCACCCGCCCGTACAGTGATAGCGCCGCACCTAGTGACGCGAGCAAGCATCAGTACGCATGAAACCAACTGGCGTGACTCACTCAACAAAGACAAAGACAATCTCAGGAAGCGCCCGCTCACGGAGTTGACAAATGCTGGAAGGATGCAACAGATGTGGACGAGAGAAATCGCCACGGCTTTCACCACCAGTACCGACAATAACGCACAATGACGCACAGGTTGTTTGGCAGGTGCCGGCGCAGTACCGAGGTCGGCACAATTCAGGAGTGTACAAGGTCTGCAGACGGGTCTGTAGACACCAGGGTGCCAGGTGCCAGGCTGCCAGCAGACTGCTAGCTTGAAGGTTCGGGGGCACGGGTTCATACTGAAGGCACCGGATGCGGATGCGGTGGCGGGCTTTGTCCCGCTGTTATGCATGTACACACACCCACACACCCACACCCACACCCACACCAACCCATCCACATGCGTTGCGTTACCTGCTTGGCGTTTCTGTACCTTCGCACGCACATAAGTCTCTCCCTTGTGATCTCTAACACACACACACACACACACGTCCAATATTGTTCTCTCTCTTGTGATATCTAACACACACGTCCAGTATTGCCGATGCGCGTGCGCCTCGCCGCATGCCTGCGCACAGATCCAATGCCGCCTATCAGAGACGCCTTGGTACGCCCTGCCATGCCGTATGTCGGTATGTGCCACTGCCTGTCTGCCTGGCTAACTGTCCACATATGCCTGCCTGCCTGGCTAGCTGTCCACACTATATTCAATTCACCCTCTCACCTCCATACCACGCCATGTATGCCTTGCTTTGCCTTGCCTTGCCCTTGCTCGCCATGAGTTAAATGCAAAGGAGGCCATCATGGTCACCAGTGCTCAACCCTCTACTACCGGGTCTTCTTTGTCTCCCAGACCTCAACAAGCCCAGCCGCAGCCGCAGCGCCTCCAGCCCTCGCCGGGGCCAGCGCCTGCCCCTGCTGTGGCTGTAGCTGCTGCTGCTGCTGCTGCTGCTGCTGCCGGCGGCGCTGCGTGCGCCTGAAGGAGGCGGCTATGTTGGCGTGGCAGGCCAGCGACACGGCCGCTCCCAGCATCACCAGCGCCGTCACGCGCAGCAGTCGCTGCAGCCCAAGGAACGATCGGGAGGAAGACGCGGAGGCGGGGCGTCAGCGGCCAAGCAAATGTTGTTCACGGGACGCACGACACAACCTAAACGCTGCCAGCTGCCAGCTTCCGCAGCAGAGCAGCAGAGCAGCAACAGCCCACAAGCGCAACGCACAGCCGCGCAGCTGCCAGGAGAAACGAGTGACCGCGTGCGTACACGCGGGCAGCGTCGCAGCAACGGCAACGCACCTGCAGCAGAAGCGCGGGCGGCTGCGACCAGAACGGCGGCACGGAGCCGCCCGCTGCACCTCCCGCCTCTCCTGCTGCGCCTGATTCCGTTGACAGGCTGTGCCACATCGCCAGGTAGATGGGCGCCTTGGCCGCGCCCACCAGCAGCGTCGTCAGCGGCGACATCTGTGAGCGAGCGGAGTGAGCGAGCGAGCAAGTGAGTGAGTGCGGCAGGTGGGTGGCACGGGCGTTGGAGGCGGAGGAGTCAGCATTCAGCAGAGGCAGCAGCGTCAGGAGAGGCAGCAGCGATGTACGTGTTGGTGTTGCTTCAGAGGGCGCGGCGATGGGCAACAAATGTTGTTGTTGTGGTGGTTTGGGGCGCTGCCGGCGACCTCACCCCTCTGCTAGCCAGCTGCTCGCCAGCCTGCCAGCCCCGTAACCCAGCCAACCAGCACCAGGCGGCACCACTCCTTCCCGACCCCAGCCAGCCAACCCCAAGCCATCCCAGCCAGCCCCCGCCACCCCAGCCACCCCTCCCTCCCCTTAGCCTCCCAGTCCGCTCCGGAGTCCGGACCCTACTACCCACCAGGCATGAGGCGGGAATGATGAGCCCCTCGAACACCCACACCGCGCCGCCCAGCTCGTAGGCGGCGATGCCGGGCGGCGCGTCGGCGAACCCGAAGGCGATCAGGGCCTTGGTGGCGGCGTAGCAGGCGTGGCGCGGCAGCTGCGGCAGGCAGGTGTGTGTGTGTGTGGGGGGGGGGGGGGCAGCCGAGGGGGCAGCCCGGGCGGAGGGGAGGGCGGGGGGTTACACGCATTATGAGGTAAGAAAACAGGGGGTTTCATGCATGTTAAATTAATGAAGAAGGGGGGCGGGTTACCAGCCATGCGGACGGTGTGGGTGAACAAGTAAAGAACGGAGTGCCGGCGAGGGGAGGGGGGGTTGCAAGGAGGCAATGGAGAGGGGAAGGTGCATGGTGATGAGACGCAGGAGCAGCGCATGCAGCGGGTCAGGCGGTGCGCACGTGAGCTGCAGATGGCAGGCACGCCGGAGGCCCCCTCGCTCGTTTTGCTGCTCCTTCCCCCCTCTCGCCCGCCCGCCCCCCGCCTTGTTGCGGTGCCCCCATACCTGCCTGCTCGGCCCCCTGGGTTCTGGTTTTTTTTTGGGTTGCAAAGGTCGCTTTGGGTTCTGGAATAAACTACCCCGCCTCCACCGCACCCCCGCTCCAGCTAGCGCTCACCTTGGTGACCTCCGCCAGCCACAGCCAGCGGTGGTACGGCAGCACGGCGCGTGCGCAGCTGCAGACCAGGCCTGTGGTGGTTGAGGACCGAATACCGGCACGTCAGCGATAGACGTAGGAATGTGGGGGCGGGCAGGGCGGAGGCGTGTGCGCTGTGGCGACGATGGCATGGCGTGGCGTGGTATGCGTGCGTGCGTGGCGGAGCCGCCACCATTTCGACCTGCCCACACGTCACCACCCGTAACTACCGCTACTGCCCTCACCACCACCAAGTGTTTACCGTACTTTGCGCACTTACTTTGCCCCCTTTTTGTAATCCCACGCAACACCAAACCCTCACCCTCACCATTACAATGGCCATTTCCCTTGCGTGCTCGCTTCCCCCAACCCAAACTCGTCCCACCCCCCGCATACACGTTATTCTTGTGATACCGCGCAACATCAAACCGTCACCCTCCTGCCACAACCCCACCCCCCACCCCGATGCGCCACGCCGCCCTGCCCCGTCGTTATGCCCACCCACCAATGGAGCACGCCAGCAGCGTCACGGCGTTGGTGGGCGTGAGCAGCCCGCGCCCCGGCCCCGGCCCCGGGTCGGTGGTGGCCCGGTACAGCAGCGCAAAGCAGCTGACGCAGTCCAGCGCTTGGCTGCGACGAACACGGCGGGCGGGCAGGTGGGTGGGTGGGCAGGTGGGCCGGCAGTCAGGCCGGTGGGCCGGCAGGCCGGTGGGCAGTCAGGCAGGTGGGCGGGCAGTAAGGCGGGTGGGCGGGTGAGTGGCGCATGTCAGAGGTTTGCCGTGAGGCGATGGGCACTGCGCCGCATCGCATGTGGGCGGCGGCGTGGAGAGCAGGAGCGGCGGCCCTTCAACGGCCCTTCAAACCCTTGCAACCTTGCAACCTTGCAGTCGAACCACCGCTGCTAACCCTACTGGTGGCTGCCCTACTTATCAACCTGCCGTACGGTACGGCACGGCACATGACTCACATGACCCACAGGTGCGCCGCCCGCCACGAGGCCAGGAATGCACCGTACTCCGCCTCGGCCGCCGCTTCCGCCGCCGCCCGCGCCTTGACCGCCGCCACCACCGCCTCCGCCACCTCCTCCACCTCTGCCACGCTGTCCACCGCCACAGCCGCCGTGGCCACGCCAGCGGCGGCGGCGCCGCCGCCGCCCGCCACACCCGCGGCCACGAGTCCCAGCACCCCCGCCGCGCCAGTGCTACCGCTGCTGCTGCTGCTGCTGCCCTTATCACCGAGCGGCGCTGGTTGTGCGGACCAGCGCGACGGCTGCTGCGGGTGCAGCGCTGCGGGCGTCGGCATTTGGGCAGGTGGCGGCGTTGCGGCAGGTGGCGGCGTTTGGGCAGGTGGTGGCGTTGTGGCGACGGCCGGGTCTGGCAGCGACGGCTGCTGCGGGTGCAGCGGCAGCGGTGCCAGCAGCGCAGATAGCGGCGCAGATGGTGGGAGCAGGCCGGCGCCACCCCCAGCAGCAACAGCAGCGGCGGAGGTGCTGTTGTCGGGGGTGGCAGTGGCGCCGGTAGCCGTGGTGACGGCCGCCAGGCTCGCCGACAGCATCGCCAGCTCAGCCTGTGGCGGCGGCCGCAGCAGTTGAAGAAACAGGCATTCAGGTTACCCGATCGCCGACGACGCAGCCGCTAAGCCAGAGTCACACCCGATGCACAAGCGCCAACCTGCGCGTAAAGTGCCCGTACCGTGCCGGAACCCTGCTCGTGCCCTGTCCACGCGCCGTGACAAGCTCTTGTCAACCCGCAACGCCATAAGCTCCAGCCCCTTCACACCCACACACACCCCGGCTCGCCCAGCCCCCCACAGCCCCCGCCCTCACCCTCACCCTCACCCCACGCCCTCACCCTCAGCGCCGCACACGTGGCCCCCCAGCCGCACGCCGCCGCGTACTCGGCCAGGTGCGCCCCCAGAAACGACAGCCGCCCGTCCAGCGCCAGCGCGCCGATTGCGCTACTGCCATCGCCGCCATTGCTACTGCCGCCACCAGCTGCGGCTGCGGCTGTGGTGGCGGCAGAGGCTGCGGCTGCGTCAGGAAGCCGCGCGGCTGCAGGCGCGGAGGCTGCAGGCACGGCGGCTGTAGCTGCGGCTGCGGCTGCGGCTGCGGTGGCTGTAGCTGCTGCGGTGGCTGTAGCTGCTGCGGTGGCTGTAGCCGAGTGGTGGGCCCAGGTGCCCAGGTCCAGGAGCAGGTCGTCCAGCTGCCCGGGCGTGCCCTCCCAGAACTCCGCGGCATCCTGGTCAGGAAACGAGGAGCCGCGCTGTCAATTGAGCCGTTTAGGAGATTGCGCCGTTTGGGAAATTGTGCCGTTTAGGCATTAAGATGCCTTCGACTGTGCATGCCGCATGTAAGAAAGGACATGGGCGGTAGGGCAGGAGGGCACACGGCCAGCTGGTTGGCTGCTCGTCACAGGCGGCACGGGAACACCGCGCGTGCCAGTTACGTGCCAGCCGTGCATGTGGTCGAGGCACGCACATACTCCAGACGCCCCCGGGGGCCACACTCAATGCCAAGCGACCCACCCACTCACCTGCAGCTCTGCCGCCACCGCCGCGCTGGACACCACCACCACCGGCACCGCGCGCGGCGCCGCCGCCGGCCCGCCGCCGGCGTCGCCGGCGCCCGTGCCGCCGCCAAGCCCGGGAGCCGGCTCGCTAATCTGCGTAGCAGCAGCGGGAGTAGCGGCTGCAGCAGCCGCAGCAGCCGATGGCGGCGGCTGCGGCTGCGGCTGCGGCTGCTGCGGCTGCTGCGGCTGCTGCGGCTGCTGCCCGGAGGCGTCCGCCGAGCGGAGGTCCAGTAGCAGCAGCCCAGGCTCCTGAGGGGTTTGCAGGGATACCGCATGTGGCGAAGTGGTAGAGCAGGGGGAGGGGCGGCTAAGAAAGGACATCAGTTGGGGCATTGGGGATCGGCATTTTTTCAGCCCTGGCAGCGCCAGTTTGGGGCGCCGCCATCGGTCACCAGCTGCCGGGTGCCGAGCTGCAGTGCCTCGGCTCTCCATGGCTTCGCGCTCTTCTTGCTAATCTCCTAGACACCGGCTGGCTGACAGACACACCGGCGCGATTGCGCGCCACTGCCAAACAAGCATTTAAACGAGAGCCGTGTAACTACCTTATGTCCACCCGAGTGCATGTACGACCATGCCACGACATGCCACGCACCTGCGGCGGCTCCGCCAGCTCCAGAGTGTACGTCTCGTACCACGTCGTGGCGCTGTCGTACGCACTGGCCGCGCCGCCGTACGGGTACGGCAGCCCCCACCAGCCGCCAACCGTCGCGCCACCGCCGCCAACCGCCAGACTGGCTAAAGCCTCGTCGTACTCCACATCGCCTGCCTCGTCCGACGCCAACCGCCGCACGCGGGGCAGCGCCGCAGCGACCGTCGCGCTTCCCAGCCCGCTGCCGCCGCCGCCGCCGCCGCGGCCGCCGCCACCCGAGCGCGAGCTGAGTGACTGTGAGCGGCCGGAGTGACCAGCGCCGCCGAGGGCGTCGCTGCTCCCCGACGGCAGCAGCGCCGCACCGCCGCCGGGGCCGCCGGGGCCGCCGAGGCCGCGGGCGCCAGACGCCAGCCGTCGGTCGTCTCGGTCTCGGTCGCGGACCCCGTCCGGCCCCATCCGGTCGTCGCTGTGGGCGCGCACGTCGTTGCTGCCCGGGCTGCCGGTGCTCTGACCGCCGCCGCCGCCACCACCACCAGCCGCTGCTGCTGCTACAGCGCCCGCGCGGCCCACAAGCACGCCCTGGGCGGCGGTGTCGGCAGCGGGGCCGCCGGCGCCGCCGGCCGCGGCGGCGCCGGCCGCCGCCGCGTTGGCGGAGGCGCCGGCGGCCTGCAGGAAGCCGGTCAGGCCGCTGATGCCGCTGAGGCCGCTGATGCTGGACGTCGCGCCAGCCTCCAGACCGCCGCCAGCTGCGCCGTTTGCGCCAGTGGCGGCGCCAGGGGTGGCGGCGGCGGCGGCGGCGGCGGCGGCGGCGGCGGCGGCGGTGGCTTCAACCGGCCGCACCACCTGCAACGGCGGTGCGCCGCCTACACCGGCGGCAGCGGCCCCTGCTGCCATCGGCCAGGCAGCCGCGGCGCCCGCAGCCGCATACACGGCGCCGCCAGGGGCGCAGCGCGCGACGCGGATAGGCAGGTAGGTGCCGCGGGAGCGCACCGTGAGCTCCAGCGGCGGCGGCGCCGCCGCGGCGGCGGCCGCAGAGTCCGGATCCGCCGCCACCACCTCGCCTGCCGCTGCCGCCTGTCGGCGCGCCGCCGCCGCCGCCACCGCCGCGTCGGCGGCGACGTGCGTGCGTCGTACCAGCACCGTGAACACCAGCGGCTGTGGCGGCTGTAGCAGCGGCCGCGGCCGCGCCGCCACCACCCGGGGGCTGACCGCGACGATGCCCGGCGCGCCTGGCTGCAGCGGCGCCCCCAGCACCAGCGCCTGGCGGCTGATGGCCGGCGGTGACTGCGGCGGCTGTAGCATGCCGTCGCCACCGCCAGCAGCGGCGACGGCCGTAGCGGCGCCGATGGCATCGGAGCCGCTGGAGATGGAGGTGGCGGTGAGGATGAGGCTGTGGATGTTCAGGTCTGCGCCAGCTGTAGCGGCTGCCAGTGCGCCCGCCGTCACCGCCAACGGCAGTTGAAAGGCCGGGTCGAGCACCACACCGCCGCCGCTGCTGCTGCTAATCACTGAGGCCGTCACACCACGGCGGCCGCCGCCCGGCGTGAGCCCACCGCCGCCACCGCCGCCGCTGGCGACGGGGGCCTCCTTGCTGCTTCTGCTGAAGCGAGCAGAACCGCCGCCGCCGCCGGTGGTTGTGGTCTGGTCGCTGCCGCCCGTTGCGATGCCGCCGGCAGCAGCGCTGTTGCTGTTGGCATGGTTCGCGGCTGCGGCGCCAAGGCCGCCGGCGGTGCTGGAGACTAGACGCGGCGAGCCGCCGCCGCCGACAATCGCTGCCGTACCGGGTACGACAAGGTAGTCGAGCGCATCCTCGTTGACATCCATATCCAGTTCCGACAGGACGTCGTTGTCGGCCCATCCGGCGGCGCCGCCGCCGCCGCCGCCGCCAGGCCTGACGTCGCCGGACGCGTCCTGCCGCGTCAGCGCCAGCGCCCGGATCACAGCCCCCAGATCCAGATCCGATGCGACCGCCGCCGCGCTGGCGGGGCGGCCCGAGGTCAGTGTGGCCGCGGCGGCCGCCGCCCCGATGGGCACGGGGCGCCAAACAGCTTGCACGGCAGAGGACGAAGCTGGCGGCGGCAGGCCTGCTGCTGCCGGCGCCGACGCGCCCGCGCCCGCACCCGCCCGATGCTCAGCGCTGTTGCCTAACGAGGCACACAGCCACGACCCTGCCTCATCGGTGGCGGAGGAGCTGGCGGCAAAGCCGCCGGCAGCGGCCACGGCCGCGGCCGCGGCCGAAGCGGCAGCCGCCTCCGCCGCGTGCTGCAGCTGCGTCATCCCACACTCGTCGTGGCGGCCGGTCCCGGGGCCAGGGGTGGAGCCAGCGGCGAAGCTGTCAGGCGGCGGGGCCACCATCACCGCAGCCCACTCCTCTGCTGGCGGCGGCGGCGGCGGAGCCGACGGCGACGGCGCCGCGGGTGCGCCCGCCGCCGGCCTCTGCCCCCACAGCCAACACGCCTGCTGCTGCTGGTGTTGCTGCTGGTGTTGCTGCTGGGGTGCCTGCTGCAGCGCCGCAAGAGAGACTGGGTCGCTGTTCCAGCCACTGCTGCCGCGCCCGCCGGCGCTCTCGCTCTCCCACCCACCGGAATCCGACCCGCCGTCGCCAGCGGTGGCACCACCGCCGCCGGCCGCTGCACCCACAGCGGCAGCAGCTCCCACGACGCCGAGGTGCGCGCCGGCTGCGGCTGCGGCAGCCGGCGCCGCCGGCGCCGCCGGCGGCAGCAACCCTAGGCCGCCGCCAAGCGCTGCCGGGCCGCCGTCTCCTACCAGCGGCAGCGGCTGCCCTGCTCCTGCTCCTCCTCCTGCTCCTCCTCCCGCTCCCGCTCCTCCGCCGCCGTCTCCCCCTCCTCCTCCGTCTCCCCCTCCGCCGCCGCCGTCTCCCCACTCCGCCGCGTCCAGCACCAGCTCGATGCACCCGGCGCGCACGTACACGCCCATCAGCCGCTGCCCCGCCGCGGCGGCCACGCCCGCCAGGCGGGATTCGTACCCGGGTCCCAGCTGGCCGGGGTCGGCGCCCTGGATCTTGATGTGCGTCGTCACCAGGCGCACACGCGGCACGTACAAGGGCTGCGCGCGCGCGGGCCGCTGCTGCTGCTGCTGCTGCTGCTGCTGTTGCTGCTGCTGCTGCCGCTGCACCGCCGCCGACGTCAGCGCACCTTGCAGCTGCAGCTGCGGGTCAGGGTGCGGTTGCGCGTGGCCGTCGAGCGCGGCGCCGTCTGCGGCCGGCGCCGCCGCGGTGGTGACGTTGCGCGCCGCCGCCAGGGCGGGGGCAAGCGCGGGCGCGCCATTCCCCGGCAGCGGCCCCGGCAGTGGCAGCGGCAGCGGCGGCGCCTGCTGGTGCGCGGCGGCTTGGTGCTGGGGCCGCTGCCGCTGCGTACCCACATCCAAATCAGCATCCACACCCGCATCCACGACCGCAACTGTCGCCGGTGCTGCTGCTGCTGCTGCTGCTGCGACTGCTGATGCTGCCGCTGCTGAGTCCGCCGGCGTTGCTGCACCGCCGTCCGCCGCCGCCGGCTGCTGCTGCTCGGCTGCAGCGGCCGCGCCGCGCCGCAGTGTCGCCTGCGCCTCCTCCCCCGCAAGCGAGGTGGCCTGGTGGAACTGGGAGCCGCCGGTGCCGGTGCCGGTGCCGGTGCCCGACGCCGAGCCCCAGCAGTCCTCGAGGCCTACCGCCGCCGCCACAGTCGCCGCCGCCGCTGCGGCAGCGGCGGCGCTAGGGGGCGGCGGCAGCGGCGGTTGGTGGTCGGGGCTGGCCCGGTCTGGTTGGCAGTGGTCTGGGCCTGTGTGGCTAGCCCAGACCGCTAGGAGGCGTGACATGGCGGGGCCGGCAGTGCCGGATGAGAGCGAGGTGCGGGGCGAGGGCGAGGCAGCGACTGAGGACGCATCGACCGACACGCGCGCGGAGCAGGAGGAAGAGGCGGCGGCGGGCGGCGGCGGAAGGGGGACTCCTCCTTGCGCCACGGCCGCCGTAGTTGCAGCCGCCGCATGACCTGGGCAGTAGCAACCGCTTCCTCCTCCTCCTCCTCCGCCTGCTCCTCCTCCTGCTGCGCAGTCGGGCTCCTCCTTCCCCTCCTCCCCTTCCTTCGCTGCGCGCTTCGCTTGCCGCTGCCGCAGGCCGCTAAGCGCCCACCGCGCCGGCGCCTGCGCGGCATCCTCCCCCCACCCAATCACACCCGCAGCCGCCGCCGCAGTCACATCGCCCGCCCCTGCGCCGTCTGGGGCCCCCACACCCAACCCATAACCCAAGATGCCCTGCCCCCCGCGACGGCCCCGGGCCAACGCCAGCGCCCTCGTCGCCGCCGCCGCCGCCGCCTCCGCCGCCGCCTGGCGCCGCGCTGGGTGCCCCCGGACCGCCTCCAGCACCGCCGTAGCCGCCAGGCAGCCCGCAACGCCCGCCAGCTGTAGCAGCAGCCAGCCCAGGCTGTAGCTGTTACTGCCGCTGCTGCTGCCGCTGCACGACCACAGCACCACCAGGCAGGCCGCTGCTACGGCCGTGTAAGCGCACTCAACCTCCAGGTAGACCTAGGGGTGTGGGGGGCAGGGCAGGGGGGCAGCCATCCATTGGGATGGTATGGGTCGATTAAAGATTGTGAAGTGCCGGGGGCAGGGGAGAAGCGGGGGCAGGGGGGTTCCATGCATGTTAAGTTTATGACGGGGGCGGGTGCAGGCACGCACACATGTGTGTGAATGTGCGGGATGCGACCAACCGCCACCAACCCGGGACCGCCGCAGTGTTTGTTCGTACGCAACAGACCTGACCGACCCCTCCCCCTCGCTGCGTCTCCCCTCCACGCCCCTCTTCCTCCCCTGCGCCTCCCCTCATTGCCCCTCAGCCCGGTCACTGGTCACTCTGCCTGTCCAGTCTCCCGCCCCTCCCGCCCCCTTCTCTCCCGCCTCTCTCCCACCTCTCTCCCACCCTCTTCTCTCCCACACCCCTTCCACCGGTTCTTCGCGTTGCAATAGTCGCTTTGGTTTCTGCAATGGACTACCCCCACACGTCTTGATCGACTGCTTTAACCTAGTAATTTGTTATATCGCGTTCACTGCATTGCTTAACCCAGCCATTGCTTAATCCAGGTTTAGTTTGGGCTGGTAACCACATACACACAACCCTCACCGGGTACAGCAGGTTAGTGAGCAGGTCCAGCAGCGGGAAGCAGCTTAGGTACCAGGCGCCCGCGCCGCTCAGCAGGCCTAGCTGCGGCTGCAGGCCGCCGCCTGCTGCTGCTGCTGCTGCTGCTGCTGCTGCCGCTGCTGCTGCTGCCGCACCACCGCCGGCCGCTTCGCCACCGCTGCTACTGCCGCTGCCGGCCATGAGCGCCAGGGCGGCCAGGTAGAGCAGCGGAATGACCCGGTGCACCTGTTGGGTTTGTGTGTGTGTGTGGGGGGGGTGCCATGCATTTCAGTCAATGACGAGGTAGACGTAGAACAGACGTTGGGTGCGGGCGTGGGTGGCCTAAAGGTTTACAGGTGCCGTCGTGTCAGCTGACCGCGCCGATGCTCTGGCTGCTCCCCCCCTGTAATCCCCGTGTAATCCCCTCCCCTCCCCTCCCCTCCCCTCCTGCAGCCCCCACAGCCCCCCCCCCCCCAGCCGCTCATCCGCCCTGTGGTCGCCCACGCCCAGCCTTGGAGGAGCGCCACGGTCGCCCACGTGCCCACGTACCACTGCATGGCCCACTCCCCCATCGCCCCGTGCCATTGCCCACATCCCCCCATTAGTTCACGGCCCCCTCCCCAACGCCCCCCCCCCCCGTGGGTTGCAATGGCCGCTTTGGTCTCTGGAATGAACTACCCCCCACGCCCCACGCCCCCGCCCCCCCCCCTCCCACGTCCCCCACGCCCACGCCCCCACACCTGGCTTGCCAGCGGCACCACCAGTCGGCTGTAGGCGCGCGCAGGCAGCGCCAGCACCGCCACCAGCCGCAGCCCCACCAGCGCCAGCTGCGCCGCCGCCCAGCGGTCGGGCGGGGCCAGCGACAGCATGTCGGCCCACGCGCCGCCCTGTGGTGGTGCGGCGCGGTCCGGTGCGGTGTGGTGACACGGGGGAGAAGGTGGAGGAGGGGAAAACAGCAGGAGGCACGAGGAGGGAGGTGGAGGGAGAGGAGGTGGAGGAGGGAGGTGGAGGAGGGAGGTGGAGGAGGGAGGTGGAGGAGGGATGTGGGGAGAGGAGGTAGGGCGACGAAGGAGAAGGTGGGTTACATGCATAAGAGTTAGAAGGAGAAGGCGTAGTGGGGGGTGGATTGTGGATATCCGCCCAAAGGTTGGGAGGAAGGCGGCGGAGAGGCCACAGGTCGGTGTGAGTACGTTAACGCCAGCCCACGTGGGAGCCACCCCCCCCCCCCCATGCGCCTCACCCTCACCCCTGCAGCTCCCCTCTCAGCACTAGCACCAGCACCACTGACACGCCCACAAGCGCGACACGCACTCCTCGACGGGTGCACCCGCACTCCGGCCCCCAATGGTCGCTGTGGTTTCTGGAATGAACTCCCCCCCCCCCCCCCCACACACACACACACACACGCACGCATGCACGCACCAAACCCTGCGCGCAAACGAGCTCTGTGACGCACACGTGGCGAACGCACTGAGTGCTCGCACACGCACCCACCCACCCACCCACCCACCATGTGTCGTAGCAGGTACAGCGCCCGCCCGCCGCCGCCCGCCTCGCAGGGGTACCCCGCCAGCGTGGCGGAGCCCGGCGGCAGGCTGTGGGCCGCGCCGGCGCAGTACGGCTTGGCGTGCTGCGAGTAGCTGCGAAGTTTGAACCAGTTTGACCCAGGCGGGTTTGGTCGGGTTTGGGCGAGGAGGAGAGGAGGCCGGGCGGGCGGGTGGGTGTTAAATGGAAGCGAGTCAGGCGGGGTCGCGCCTCAGGGCATCGCCACACCATTTGCGCGCGAGGCCGCACGCCAGGGTCTGCTGGGGCGCTGCAAAGGTCCAATCGCATGTAACACAGCTTCCAAGATGCTAACGCGAAGTCACGAGAAAAGAACAGGCGCGTCCGCGCGGCGCGACGTGCCTCGCGGGCAAGCCCGTAGTAAAGTGGCCTTTATGCACCGGCCATGATGCTAGCCCCAGCACCGTTCACACAAATTTCTTCCTATAATGCCGCTGTGCGCGCAGCACTGTCAATAGGACACGCCGGGGGAAGACGAGTAGCGCCGCACGAGCCCGTCCCCCGCGTAGAGCTCACCCTATCGTCGCGAATATGACCATCGCCCCTTGCTTCCACGCCTCTGCAGGCACGCGCGAGAGCGCACGAGCTAGCCAGGAACCGGCACGGCCTCTCCGCTTGGCCCCATGAGAAGAGCGCAGGCTCGCTCCCCCCGAAGAGGATATGGCCTGCGAGCCAGCCGCCTCCATCATTCAGCAGCGTTGTGCCAGAGCTGACGGCTCAAAGACTAGTCGCAATTGAGTTTGGTTTTCCTCATAGTCTATAAACCTAGGGCCCTGTAATTACAGCGTCGCATTATCACCGTAGATCTACTATAACACCAGTTCACGAACCCGTCAAACGGGCGCGTGCAGATTAACACAACCACATGTGTTCTTAGGCCGCTCATTCCGCGACAAAAGCACGTGCCTTAGCTTGCTATTGCGTGTTATGTTAACATTAACTTAAATTTTGCGTACTAATGGCGAAGACCGCGCTAACTCAGTGCAAAACGTGTTCTCCGCAAGCTTCACCCGGCAGCAGTTAGCTGTCGTTTAAAGCTCCAGTAGTTCACGCAACCTTCTTGTTGGTTCCTTAATCTTGACATTTCTTTCGCTAGCGGCCTTGCCAGGACCATGAAGAAGTCCACGCAAAAGAAGCGTCCGGCAGGCGGGGGCATCAAATGGGATGAGCAAAACCTGATTGAGAATGAGGTGATCAAAGCCACCATCAACAAGGTGCGCGCCAAGCTGCGGCGCGCTCCATGGCGGGGTGGCGCGGTGGTGTCGGGGCGGAACACAGGGCGCCTCCGGAACAACCCCTCCTCGGCCCTCCCTCGCTCCGAAGGCCCGTCCGGCTCCCGTCGCTGCGCAGCCACCAGCACTTCCGTGCGCTTTGTGCTTAGCCCTTGACCTCGCCCTTGCCGGAATCTCAAACCCGAAACTACAGACCAAAATCAATGAGCCCAAGACGCCTTACCATGGACCCCTGGGCGAGGAGCACATGCAGGTAACGCACGCGCGCATGTGCGTGCGCGCGTCCTTGTGTTGTTTGGAGACATAGTATGTCGACGGTAGAGGTATAAGCAGCGGGCGCGTGTCTGTGTGTGTGTTGACTATGTGCGTGTGTAGGCCAAGGTGCCCGGCAGCAGCGTGTAAACGCAACTTCCAGCGGCAAGGCGCTGTCGCGGCCCATGCCCCAGAGCTGCACACCTAGCTCGCAAGCCTGAACTCTTCTAGTTTTCCGATCAGGCGGCCCATATCATATGCTGTCGATACTTGCCGTAACTGACCGCTGCAGGACCTGGACGGCGGCATGCAGCCCCTGGAGCTGGATGGCGCCCACCCCCACGACCAGCCCCACCACAACCAACAACAACAGCAGCAGCAGCAGCACACAGCGCAACACGCCGCCGCAGCGGCAGAAGCGGCGGCGGCGGTACACAGCAGCAGCGGCGCGGCAGGCGGGAGCGGGGGCATGGACGTAGACGGCGGCGGCGGCGGCGGCTCCCGTCGGACGTCGGCGGCGGGGGGAGGCGGCGTGCCGCACAAGTCGGCGCTGCACCACCCAGCCAGCAGCGAGGGTGCCGGGACCGGGGGCAGCGAGTCGGCGCATGCGCACCAAGCGCACCACCACGCGCACTTTGACCAGGCGGTTCTGGTGGCGGGGGTGGCGGCGCCAGCTGCAGCAGGGGCGGCGGCGGCGGCGGCGGAGCCCGATTCGCGGAGCGGGTTCAGTTCCGACTCGGACCGGCGGGTGGGTGCGTGCGTGTGCGTGCGTGCGTGCGTGCGTGCGTGCGTGCGTGCGTGCGTGCGTGCGTGCGTGTGCTGGGTATTCCTGGGGTGGTTGGGGCTTGCGGAGGACGGAGGAGCAGCCGTGGCGCCTGTCGGCGTGTGCGGGCCAGTAAGTGACGCCCCCCCCCCACACACATAGCTCTACAACGTCGCGGTCGGCGTGACGACTTAACGGTATATGGTACAGCATCGGTTAGAACCTGCGTGGCGCTGGGTTCTCCCAGTTTCGTTGTGTTAACACACATGCCGTAGCGCTCGCCGCATGGGAGCAGCAGCGCCAGGCGCCTACTGGGACTGCAGGTCAGGGACTGAGCGGGGCTCATGGTCTGGCCACCTGCCAGCTTGCGTGCCGCACACACGTGTCATGTGCACATGCGTCTGGCGCTGCCTGCCTGCCTGCCTGCCTGCCTGCCTGCCTGCGTGCCTACCTCCCCTTCGCGCCCATCTGCATCGTGCCCCCGCCCCGGCCCGCCCCGCCTCACTGGCTACGCCCCTCACCTGCACGGCGCCTGCACATCCCGTCCATCTCTACCTACCACACCCCCGGCCTGCCTGCCTGCCTGCCTGTCTGCCTGTCTGCGGGCCCGGCTGCAGGCCTCGCTCACGGGCGGCGGCAGCGACGGCGACGAGGAGGCCAAGCGCAAGTTCGAGCAGGTGGGTTGGGTGCGGCTGGGTTGGTGGGTGCGGGTGGGTTGGTGGGTCGGTGGGTTTGGTGGGGTAGTTCATTCCAAGCAAAATACCAAGACCCTGAACCCGACACCAGCCAGAGAGTGGAGGATGGGGATGCAGTTGGGGCAGTTGGCGGCACGTGGGTGTGGCGTGCAGGTGGGACCGCCCCGTGGCGCCACGCAGCTGCCCCTGCTGCAGCCCGCGGCGCCCTCCAGCGCTGGTGCAGCACTTCGGTGCGGCGGTGGTGCTGACTGGGCCAATGGGCGCGTGTGGGCGCGTATGGGCGTGTATTGGCTTTGGGATCTCATCGGCAGCCGTCGTACCTCTTGCCCCTGCGCCTTGCCCCTGCACACTCCCGGGTATTTGTCTTGTCCTGCCGCGCCTTACACGGCACAAACCCTTTTTGCCGTACGTCGTACTGATCATCACCGCAGCGGCGCAAGCAGCACTACAACATGGGGGCGGCGCTGCGGCAGGCGCGGGTGCTGCTGACCAGCGAGGACGGCGAGGGAGGTGGCGGGCGGGAGCGGGGCAGCAGCGAGGAGGACACGGAGGAGGAGGAAAAGGAGGAGGAGGAGGGCGCGGGCGAGGGCGAGGGCGAGGGCGGTGACCAAGAGATGGAGGAGCAGGAGGGCACGGGTGGCGGGCAGGCGGGCAAGGGGCAGGCGGGCAAGGGGAAGGGCAAAGGGAGCGGGCAGGGGAAAGGGAGCGGGGAGGGAAAGGCCCAGGCGGCCGCGGATGAGGAGATGCAGACGGAGGAGGAGGAGGATAACAAAAAGTAGATAGGAGGGCGGCGCAAGGGGGGATAGGGGATGGTGATGGTTGGACAGGAGCACCCATCAGTTGATGTCGAGGTGCGCTGTTGCACTCTTTTCTGGTCATACTTTCGGTGTGTGCTGCTGCAGGAGCTCATGACAGAGTGGTGCCTGAGGAGGTTGCGAAGTGGCTTGCAGAAAGGGAACACAAAGAGCGTGAAGGCTGATCGAGTCCTGAAGTTCACGCGTGGCGTGCCGATGATGAATGCGTTCACATGTCATGCCCCTTATGACGCCTGTGCTACATGCAATCAATTACACAATAGCAGCATGTAATTGATTTGCCAATAATTGTAAATGCATCGCACACGGCCGCTTCTGGCCAGAACATCTCGCGCGCAAGCATCACCAAGCTTGCATTTTCCAGCGCTCACTCTACCACGCCCGTACGATTTTGCGAAATCAAATGACATGCGCGGAAGCGCCCGCGGAACATCACCAGGGTCCTCAACGGCTCCGCTGAAGTTATGGCTCGATACAGACGCTGGCGTGGACGACGCGCTCGCGCTCGGTGCTGTGTTCGCTGCGGCGGCCGAGCGGCCCGGCAGCGTGCAGGTCGCGGGCATCTCGGTGGTGCGCGGCAACGTGGTACGGACTACGCAGTGGAGGAGGGGGCTGCGGAGCGCCGTGTGTGTGGGAAGGCAGGAAGGGGAGGGCGCTAGTGCCGCAGGGGTCAACTAGGGGGGAGCCGGACGGAATCTCACCACGTGGACCCTCAGGGGACGACCCGCGCACGAAGCGGCACCGATCAGACTACCGTATCAAAACGTGTGTAGCCCACGTCTGCGTCTCTGCGAGGCTGTCCCGTTTAGGCAGCTGCCAACCCCCACGTGCTTTGAATAGCTCGTGCATTAAATTGTATCATCATCAGCAGCTAGCTGCTCTGGCCAGAACGGCAATGCAGTACCCCTGCACATGCGACTCTGCGCCCCCCGTTCTTGGTCGTTTCGCTTTTGGTTTCTGGAATGAACTACCCCCACCCACCCACCCACCCGAACCGATGCAGGCGGCCCCTGACGCGCTGCTGAACGCGGCCCGCGTTATCCTGGCCTATCAGCCGCACCACCTCACGAGCAGCAGCAGCAGCAGCAGCAGCAGCAGCGGTGACCACCGCCGCAACCAGCCCCTCCCGGGCGACGGCGCCAGCGGTCTCGCCCGCAAAAATGTTGCTCCCAGTGGCAGTGCCGGTGGCACTAGTGGTGACGGTGCGGCGGGCGGCGGCGTCAGCAGCAGCGGCGGTGGCGGGTGGCTGCTGTGCGGCGTGCCGCTTTGGCTGGGTGCGGATGCGCCGCTGGAGGCGCCGCCGCAGCGCCTGGGCAGCTACTACGGCGGGCGAGTACTGAGTGGGGAGGGAGGGAGGGAGGGGGGCAGATGTTGCAAGAACGGGATATGGGGATGACGAGTACGGTTGTCGCTGGTGTTCGCGAGACAGGAACACAACCCTAATATATGCGTATGATCGATCCAAACGCCGGAACGGGGGGAATGCATTTGAGAAGCCAAGTCGACCATTGCAAGCGGGGGCTCACGCCTTTCCTTCCGCACTCGGCCCCCCACTCACGCACTCACCCGCAGGGACGGGCTCGGCGATGTCCCCGACCTAGCGCCCAGCCGGCGGCGGGCGGAGGCGGCGCTGGCGGCGGTGCCCGCGCTGCCGGCCCCGCGGCCGCTACTGCTGGGACCTGGCGGCGGCCCTGCTCCTGCTCCTGCTGGTGCTGGTGCTGGTGGTGCTGGTGGCCTTGGTGGTGCTGGAGAGCGGGCGGGGCTGAACGCAGCCGCGGCGGCGCTGGTGGCGGCGGCGCAGCAGGCGCCCGGACAGCTTGTGGTGGTGGCGCTGGGTAGGTCGGGCGGCCGGGCCGCCGCAGGCATCCAGGCCAGTCAAGCACATACCGTACATCTGTTTTGCTGCACCCCCATTGGCTTCCACCTCCCGGAGTTTTGCACCTACGCCATCCCCACCGGTAGCTGGCCCCGCCTGATTTGCGCCCCACTGCCCCTATGCTCATGCACTGCAACTCCCCAACTCCCAACTCCCTGTGCCTACCTACCTACCCACCCACCTATCCACCTACCCGCCCCGCCCCGCCACCCACACGACGGAAGGCCCGCTCACCAACCTGGCGGCCGCACTGCGCCTGGACCCGCACCTGCCGCGGCGGCTGCGCGGCGTGGTGGTGCTGGGCGGCGGCGAGGGGTCGGGCGGCGGTGGAAACGTGACGCCCTGGGCCGAGTTCAATTTCTACCAGGTGTGCGTTAGAGAATGCTTATTCTTATAGTATGGCTCATTGACAGGTGGGGCGTCTCGAAGGCGCTTCTCGGGTGTATTTTTGTTCACCCAAGAAGCGTTGATGGAATGCACAGCACGGATGCACATTCGGCAGGGTGACCACCACCCACCCAGGCACGCGCCCTGACACGCACACGCACGTGCACCGGCGGCCCCACGTCGGCTGCACCATCGTGTATTGGGGATGGCTTCCGGGTTCGCATAGGTTGCGTTTGGAAGACGATCACCACCCCGGTCCAATACCGCCCCACAGGACCCCGAAGCCGCTGCAGAGGTAATGAGCGCCTTTGCCCGCTGCAGCAGCTCCCCTCACGATTCCGCCTCCGCCCCCGCCTCCCCCTCCACCACCTTGCCCGCCTGTGCGCCCGACCCCGCCTGTGCGCCAAGCGCGGCCGACACCGGCAGCCTGCAGCTGCAGCAGCTGCAGCCGCTGCTGCTACAGCCTCCCCGGCTGGCTCTGGTGAGCTGGCAGGCGTGTCAGCGGCACCTCATGGCCTGGGCCGACGTGGACCGCATGTTGACGACGACGGCGGTGATAGGGATGGAGGAGGAGGGGGAGGAGGCAGCGGAGGAGGAGGAGGAGGCAGCGGCGCAGGCGGCGGAGGGAGAGGCGGCGGGAAGGGTGACGGCGGGGCGCTTTCTGACAGGTGCGTTGTGGGTGGTGCGTGCCGGTGTGCGCGGCGGCACGGGGCCCCTAGCTCCGGGATGGTGGTGCTGGCGGCTTCGGCCTGCCCGCGCCCTGCTCCCACCCACCCCCCGCCCGGCCTCGGCTGCTGCTGCCCCGATGGCGGCCCCGGCCCCACCTCAACAGCACACTCAACCAGCGGCTGCGTTTCCCAGCTACAGCGCAGCCATGTTCGCATTTTGTTTCTCACTGGGACTGTTTACCAGTAGCCCCCTAGGCAGGTAGGCGCACATGGGGCCCCTGGGGCCGCACCCTCCCCCTGTCCCCCAGTGGTGGATGTGGGCTCCAGAATGAACCCCTCCCCGCCCACACACTCTCCCTGCCCTGCCCCGCATTGTACCGCGCGCAGGCGTGCTGCGGCCCTTCCTGGCGGCCTGGCGCGCCCAGTCGCCGGCGGGGCTGCTGCTGGGCGACCCGCTGGCCGCCGCCGTGGCGCTGGGCATGGCGGCGCCGCGGCTGGGCGGCGGCGGCAGCGGCTGCAGTGGCGGCGGCAGTGAAGGCGCCAGCGGCTGTGACGGCGGCAGCAAGGAGGCGCCCCGGGGCCTTGAGCGGGAGCTTGGGCGGGGGCGGGATCGGGAGGCGGCTGCAGCCGCCGCAGCAGCGCACGAGGGCCAGGCGGCGGCGGGGCGTGCCGTGAGCGGTGCTGGTGACCTGGGGCGTGATGGTGGTGGTGGTGGTGGTGGTGGTGGTGGCAATCCTGACGATGGCGCATTTTGTGCTGCGGCTGCTGCTTCGGCGGCTGCGTCTTCAGGGCCCACTGACTCGTCCCTGGTCCTGGAGTGGCGGCCGGCGCGCTGCAGCATCGTGTTGGAAGGTGCGAGCTGCACGCTGGCGCGTGGGCATCCGTGTCACGCCTTGTGTCGTGCTGTGCTGTGCCGTGCCCTGCCATACCACCCATAGCCATAGCCACGCTAGGAGTTGCTAGTTCACGACTAAACATCGGCGTATGCGAGCTACGCTCTCCTTGTCGTGCGGCGTGTGCATGCGCCTGCACCCCTTCCGTGCAATCGTCCGCACGCCTTGCCCGCCGCCCTTCGCACTGACTCCTTTTCCTTCCGTGCTCCGTACTTGCATGGCCACTTGCATGGCCACCTTTGCAGGTGAGCGGCGGGGAATGAGCCTGCTGAGGGCCGTGCCATGGCCCCCTGCGGCCGCTGCCGCTGCTGCGGGGGCCGGTGGGGCGGCTGCACCTGGAGCGACGCCACGTGCGGCCGCGTCGTGTGGTGGACAGAACGGCGAGGAGGCGGCGGCGAGGCAACCTGACGCGACAGCAGCAGGATGGGAGGTGGGGGAGGTGGGGGAGGAGCAGGCAGGGGTGGGGGCGCTGGTGGCGGTTGTGCGGCAGCTGGACGTGGCGGCGCTGACGCAGATGGTGATGGGCGCGGCCGCTGCGCGACCCCGGGTGGGGACGTCCTGACCTTTGCCGCGAGCAGGACAGCGGTACCGCCGCGGTAGGGCCAAGGCTGCTGAACTATGGAGGACAAGGGCGGATGGTGCCTTGGAGGCGCCTGGCTCTAGGAATAGGCCTAGCAATAGTGGATGCCCGTGGATGGTCGTGGTGGTGGTGGACTACGCGGCGTGGCTAGCGCGCCGGAATGACGGTAGGCTGGCATGCGGCAGGACGCCGCCCTACTTGGACTAAGCTTAAGTTGTCACGAGTGAGCGATTACTGTGGGGGCGAACACGGGATGACGATCGGGGTGCGCGGGGTAATCGCAGGATGAACCCGCCGTAAGCTGTCAAGGAAAGGCCCAGGCCCCTCGCATACACCATAACACAAGAACCTCACTGGCCTCCGAGTGCGTAACGTTTTTGAAATAACGGCGTTCGCTGAAGCTTAATCCTCATCCGAGCGTGACGCCACCGCGCGTTCACCCGGCCTCGGGCCAGGATGGCTGAAAGTCCAGCACAAAGATGTCTTATTTGTAATGATGAGGTTTCAGATGCCGACTATCGACGGTGAGCCGGGTCTTGAATCCTCCAGCGGCGCGCTGTTGAGGGCGCACTGCGGTCTATGGTATTCGAGGATGTTACAAGTTCGTCAAAGAGTCTGGGACTTGCGCCGAAGGCCTGGGAGGGCCGATTTGACTTCTGCCTGTGACGCTGCGGCCGCCGGGAAGCCTAGGAGGCAGCGTTTGTATTCTCGTTGTAGTGCTTGGATTGCATTAGGCGTTTGGGAAGCTCAGCTTGCTGCGCGGTAGGTCCCATAGCACGGACCAACGTCACGGCCACGCCCTTTGCCCCGCTCGTCCTTGCAGGGAATTGACTTGTTCGTATGTATCTTGTCCAAGTGGCGATCAATCATATCATGAGGATGTGAGTTGGCGGGAACGGGCCATTCTCCAGGAAAGCCGCGCGCTTTCTGCCTCTCGCTGAGACCCCCACCGCCGTGTTGCCCACGCAGTGCATCACAGGTTACCTTAAAAAGATGAAGGTTCCAGTGGATCGACTGGTGAGGTTGGAAACTGACGCGCGGCGTGCAACGTCCCGTGGTCCTGGCTGGTTGCGCATAATCACCCGCAGCCTCCCGACAGCCGGGGGCATGACGATCGGGGACCCGGGGCTTGAGGCGGCGGGGCCGAGCCACTCCTTTCATGACGGGGTTTGCGCCCTGACAGCCACCAGGCTCACGATGTCGGCGGCTCGGAAGAATTCGGCTTGCCTGCTTTGCTCCCCAGCACGCCACCGGCGGCGGTTCTCACACGCCTCCTCACACGCCTCCTCACGCGCCTGCGTAACCCGCGCCCTCCCGCCCACCCGGGCCCCCCATCTGCCTGCAGATTGGCTATCAATGCCCAGTTGTATTGGATAATGGTCGCCCATGCTCGGGAAAGATCACGCGCACGCATCACAAGCAGCCTCAGAATCAAAAGCGCAAGGCTAAGCGTGTGGAGGAAGCCGCAATCGCAGCAGCAGCGCCAAAGCCGAAACCCACGCCGAAAGGAGCAAAGGAGCAAAAGGGTCAGGGCGTGGCAGCCGCCACGGCCGCCATGCGTTCGGGAGGAGGCGACGCCGGCAATGTGCTTCGCTCCACCAGCATCAACATCAATGCAGTCAAGAGCGGTGAGCGGCGAGTGGGATCGGGGGGGGGGGGCGTTGCACAACGAGTGGACGTCCGGAGGGGTCAATGTTCGCATCACGCCGGAGCCGTCCACGCCCCCGCCTCTTAACCTTCCCTACCGCCCGCGCCTGTCGCCTCCTGCCCGCCGGCGCAGCACTGCCCACCGTCAAGGGCCTGCCCCAGGCGGTGGTGGCGCCGGGCGCGGCCGCTGCCGCGCGCATGGGCGCGGTTGTGGCAGCCAACAGCGCCACCGCGCCCGAGCGTGTGGTGCGAAACCGCCTGGCGGCCGCGGCGCCGGCTGCGGCTGCGGCCGGCGCCATTCCGGGCTGGGAGCCGGCTGGCAAGGTGAGCGTGGGCGTGGGGGTGTGTGTGGGTTGGGAGGCGTGGGAGTGGACGTGTGGACACGGGGTGGGCTTGAGCTGGTGGATGGACGAGTTGTAAACGGGCTGTGGGTATACCGCCGCAGCGGTGATGGCGTGTGGCAGTGTGTAGTGGCTGTTTGTGGACGCGGCGTGGGATTGGGTCATGTTTGGGGGGCCGCTGGGCGGATATGCTGGGCGTGTGGTCTCCCGGCTGGCTACCTAGAAGGAGCGGCATTCGAGAGGCATGCACGCATGCTCGGCGCCGTGCCTGCCGAAGTGCTGTTCTACACACCGTCACCTAGCCCGCGGGCCTGCGCGGCGGTTGTGATTCCCGTCACGTGTGTCATGTACGCCGTGTCGTTGTCATTGGCTCCTTGCCCTGCCCTGCCCTGCCCCACCACCACCGTGTGCCTGGTCGTCGGCGCTTTGTTTTTACAAGTCGACCCACACCATCCCTCCATGGATGGCTCCCCCACCCCCCCACACACACCAGGCCGCCAAGCAATCCGCGCTGGACCATCAGCGCGAGCTGGTCGCCAAGCTCAGGGCCCAGGCCCGGGCCGAGGCCGGCAAGAGCGGCAAGGCAGCAGCTACACCAGCAGCAGCAGCAGCAGCGGGCGGCAAGGCGGCAGCCGCCGGAAAGCAACAGCTTCTGGGTCGCGCCGAGTCGTCCTCTGACGTGGTGAGCGGTACGGACCTGCTGGGGCTAGACCAGCAGGGCGGCTGGGAGGCGGCGCCGTCGCCGCCGCGCGACTTTGAGATGCACCAAGAGGACTTTCCCGCGATGGCGGCGGTGGCGGCTGCCGGCGGCTCCAGCGCTGCAGCGGCCGCCAACGGCACCTCCTATGAGTCTGACGGGGAGGAGGAGGATGGCGAGGAGGAGCAGGGGGGCAGCGAGGGCGGCGAGACGGGCACGGCGGCGGCGTCGGTGGCACTGAGCGAGGACCCGGAGGCCGCGGCTGCCGTTGCGGCGGCGGCGGCGGCGCTGGATGAGATGGACCCCATTGTGGCCACCGACCCCGTCTATATGTGTGAGGACGGTGAGCGAAGGGGTGCGGGTGCTGCTGGCGGGGGTGCGGGACAGAGTGAAGATGGAGGCCGGCGGCGGCGGCGGTAGTGTCGATGACAGAGGGCAGATGTGTCTGTCTCTGTCACCGTGGGTTGGGTTAGCGCGCACGTGCTCGCGGGGGCTGGCGGCTCAGGTCAGAGCGGCCGTCAGGGAGCCGCGGTAGGTGCGGCGACCAGCACCCTTTCATAATCCTTGGGTCTCCTACACCTGTTGCGCGCACACCCGCCTCACCGGTCGGCACCGCAGCACCACACGGCTGTCGCGTCAAAAGCACGCCACCCACCACGGCGGCGGCATGGATACGTATGGCTGCATGCGTCCCTCCCCCTCTCTCGCGCGCACGCGCGCGCGCGCACACACACACACACACACACACACACACACACACACACACACACACACACACATGCGCCCACCCACCCACAGGCACGGTGGTGGTGGCGGACGGCGCCGGCAACTTTGTGCGCATGGAGGACGTGTACGGCCCCGCGCCCGAGCTGCGCGGTTTCGCCGACCCCCACACCGGCGCCGTCACCTACGCGGTGGTGCTGCGCCGCTCCGCCGTGGAGGCGCAGCAGGCGGAGGCGGCGGCCGCGGCGGAGGCGATCGCGGCGGTGGAGGCGGCGGTCGCGGCGGAGGCGGCCGCCGCAGCGGCGGTGCTGCAGCAGCAGCAGCAGGCGCTGCTGGACCAGGCTGCTGCTGCTGCTGCTGGTGCTGGTGCGGGTGCTGCTGCAGGTGCTGTTGGGGGTGCCGCCAGCGGCCTACTGCCTTCGGTGGCAGCATTACACAGCGCCCCACCTGATGTGGGGGTTGCGGTGCCTCCCGCAGCCCCAGTAGCAGTGATGCTGGCGCCGCCTGCGCCTGTGCCTGCGCCCGCGCCTGATGCTGGCGCGTATTACACTGCCGGCCTGTACACGCCGGCGGCCGCTGTGCAGCAGCAGGAGGAGGAGGATGGGGATGACGATGATTTGCTGGCGCTGCTGGGCGTGGGGGCGGGGGCGGGCGCAGCAGCAGAGCCCGCAGCGGCCACTGCGGCTGCTGTCCCCGCTTACACGGCAGCAGCAGCAGCAGCAGCAGCGCCGCCGCCGTCGTATCTAGCGCCGGCGGGAGCCGGCGGCTATGGATATGGCGCTGGTGTGGGTCCGGCAGCGGGCGCTGCGGCCCCTGTCACGTATCAGCTGCGGGCTGGCGGCGCGGCGGCGGCGGCGGCTTCGGCGGCGGCGGCTGAGGATGACGTGGACGACCTCATGCAGCTGCTGTGCGTGTGATGGCCAGGAGGGGCGTGTGTGTGGCGTCCGCTCCCCCCTGCGATGGTGCGGGGCTGTGTTGCTCTTGACGACGACGCGTGAGTAGTAGGGTAGCAGCTGGAGAGGCACGTGCGTTTTTGGGGCGCTGCACCACACTGCGGCTCGCTGGCAGGTCTGGTGCTGGTGCTGGTGCTGGTGCAGGGCGGCGGCGGCACCGAGGTAAGGGTTGACTGACACGTGCGGCGGCATTGTGCACAACGTGCGGTGGCGCCTGCCGACTGGTACCGGTACTAGGGGGTGGGGGGCCAGCAGGAGGAGGAGGCCGAGGGAGCCGTTGGGGGAGTGAGGGGCGTGAGTGAGTGAGTGAGTAGTGAGGGCGGGCGGCCAGGTGCTGTGAGGGAGGGCCCATACCGTGTGGCGGCGCCTGCTGCCCGTGCTTCGGGTGGGGGCCGCGGTGGGGCGGGGCTCTGTCGGCTGGGGACGGCGGGCGGTGGTGGTGCTGCTCCAGAGGGGTGCCTTTCCCCGTAGGGTGGCGCTGCTGAATGGGGACCCCAAGTTGGGGCCGTCGATTGCGGGAGGGTGGGATGGATAGCGTTTTGGAGGTTGCGCTGGTGCCGGTCTGGCGGACGATGTTTTCAGATTGAAGCAGGGTACTTGGGGCCTCACGCCGGGGCATGCACTGGGAGCCTTGGTCAACACATGCTGGTGTGGGCGCGGATGAATACAGACTGAGGCTCGCCTCCTTTGTGAAGTGCACTGGGTACCGAGCTTCGCGGTGCACCCGGGTGTGAGGGTTGGCGCTCCGGGCTTGGCGGAGCGAGGGAAACGTAGATCTCGCACTTTTGTGACGCCATGCCGTGTCGGCCCAGCTACACCAGCCCAGAGGTAGACCCGGTCACGCTATTTGTGTTCAAACACTGGCGTAGGGCCCACAACTGCAAAGAGAGCTGCGCGTGCACACGCGGCAGTTTGGCAAGCCGCGCGAGAAAGCTGTAAATATCAGGCCTTGCAGCACATCCCGTGCATTATGAGACCGCTACTATAATGCCGGCGCCAGGGAACAGCGAGGGGCCCTTGTGTGGCCTCTGCAATAAGCCAATCGAAATCGCGCTCGACCATTATCGGTAAGTCTCAACGGGACCGTGAAATTAAAGTTTCAGCTTGTTTGTTGCATATCTATGTAGCTGAGCCGAGGCTGCGAAGGTCGTTGAAGCCTCCCCGGTGACGGCCGTCGCTCTGTCGACCCGCCGGGCCCTGCCTGCCCTTCCGCACGCTTCGCGCAGGGACTTAACCTGTACCTTCCCAGCGTGCCCAGGTCGCGAGTACCATGAGGACTGGTGAGCTCGCCGGCCGCGTCCCGCGCGGGCTCTCGCCTACAGAGTCACCAGCGGGGGGGGGGGGGCGGGCGCAGTAGCCGGCACGTGCAACACCTGGGAGCTCTACCCCCTGGCAGCCTCCCCTCGCATGTTCAGCTTCCCATGCGCCCTTATCTTAGACAGGAAGGGCTGCAAGCGACAACCCCATGTGTGCTGTCGTCTGTTGTTTGCTGTTGCCTGTTTGTGTCGGGGTCGCGCGGACTGATCGCTCCATTCCACCTTGCCACCCGGACGCTCCCCAACAAACCTCCGCCGCCGCAGTATTGAGGCGTACCTGCGGAGACCGCAGCCCAAACGCATCCTGCACGGCGGCGAGCAAAAGGTGAACTGCTGGGTGGGGAATGCTGCTCGTCACACACACGACGGGATGGAAGTGGTAGCATGTTAGGCAGGGCAGGGGGCTAGCTTGCCAGTGTGGTTGTTGGCCGCACTGTTGGCTCCCTCGGGCTCAGCTTGGTGTGCAACTGCCCGCTGCGGTGCCGGCGTCTGGCTCCACTGGCGCGGCCATTGGCACCACCACCTGTGCGCCCGGTGCTCCCCCACACCTCCTCCTGCCGCTCCTCACAACCGCAGACCGGCTACGAGTGCCCCGCTACCCTGAGCAATGGGAACAGATGCAGGTGAGGGCAGGGCGGGGCGGGGCGGGGCGGGGCGGGGCGGGGCGGGGCGGGGCGGGGCGGGGCGGGGCGGGGCGGGGCGGGGCGGGGCGGGGCGGGGCGGGGCGGGGCGGGCGGGGCGGGGCGGGGCGGGGCGGGGCGGGGCGGGGCGGGGCGGGGCAGGGCGGCACGTGAGGCACAGGCAACAGTCACACAGGCACACGCGGCGCTGTGTACGGCTGCGCGATGTGGGTCGACGCGGGTCTGTCCGCAGGTACCGCAGTGCTTGTGGTGGCATATTATGTGCTTACACTGTCCCCTTCTTGTAATCTGCAATCATAGTATGGGACCGCCAGAGCATGTGGACGCCTCACTGCGTATGCGCATAAGACTGCTACTGGAGTGCGGTCCGTTTCCTGACCCCTCGTCCCCGCGCCGCACGGCTCTCCGCTCGCAGCGGTCGCATCAAGAAGACGACCGTGCATGTGCCAACAAACACGAAGAAGAAAGAACAGCGCGTGGAGCATGCCGCCGCCGCCGCCGCCGCCGCCGGCACCAGGAGGCCGCCGCAGCAGCAGCAGCGGCAGCAGCCGGCGCCTGCAGCGGCCGGCGGCGCCCGCCGTGCGCCCCGTGGTGCACTGGGTGCGGCTCCAGCACCCGTCGCCGTGGTGCGGGGGCCGCCGCCGGCGGCAGCGGCCGTGCCGCTGCTGACGCCGGCGGAGCGCATTAGAGGCGGACCCGAAGCTGCTGCCGGCGCGGCGGCCGCTGGTGACGGCGGCGCACGCTGGATCCCTGGCCTCGACCCTGAGCCCGCATCGGGAGCGGGCGGCAGCGGCGGCGCCAAGCCGCGCCGGCGGCGCAAGGGCGCCACGGCGGCCGCCGCCGAAGGCGGCGGCGGCAGCGACGACGCCGCTTCCTCGGCTGCGGGCGGCGGCGGCGCCGACGCCGACGCCGACGCTGCCGCGGCGGCGGCGGCGGCGCCTCTGGCGGTGGACGACGCGAGTGACCCGGTGGTCATGGTGGACCCGGTGTACGAGGACGAGGGCGGCGGCGGGTACCTGGTCCTGGTGCACGGCGACGGCGGCGGCGGGTCGTACTACGCGTACGCGGTGGACGTGTACGGCCCCAATCCGGAGATCGTGTGTATGGATGACGGCGCCGGCAACTGGATCCAGGTGGGAATGGGGTGGCGGTAGGGGAGGAACAGGAGGAGGAGGAGGAGGAACAGGAGGACGAGGAGGAGGAGCACGGGGCATGCTCGAGCTCGCGTGCACCCCATCGTGCCGCTCCACCCACCCCCACAACCGCTCTCCCGCCTCCTCATGGTGTACCTGCTTTCGGGGAGCGGCAGGCTGTGGGGGGCGGCGAAAGATGCCCCGTGGTCTCTCGGTCGCATGCTGGGGCCCGCCGATGGCACCCCGTGGGACCTGTTGCTACACGGCACTAGCGCCAGACGTTCCTGGAATTCACATCACGTGACTACGCTGACAAAACACACACGCAGGGCGTGGCAGTGCGGCGCTCTCGGCACGAGGCGCAGCAGGTGATGGCGGCGGCGGCGGCGCTGCGGCAGCGTGAGGCGCAGCGGCGGGAGGAGATGATTGCGCAGGCGCAGGCCGCGGCGGCGGCCACCGCTGCCGCGGAGGTGGAGGCGGACGCAGTGGAGGGGGCGCTGGCGGCTCTGTCGGCGGCGGCAGGCGCGGCGCAGCGGGAAGCGGAGGCAGAAGGCGGGGTGTTGGGCACCGCAGTGGCAGGGGCAGAGAGAGGCCAGCCGCCGGCCACTCCTGAGGAAGAAGAAGAAGAGGTACAGGCAGCGCAGCTAGCAGGTACGACTGAGCGCCCTGAGGCTGAGGTGCAGCAGGTGGCGGCGGCGGTGGCGCAGAGCCGGCCGGCGGCGGCGGCGGCGGCAGATGACGCGGCCGGGGACGGGGACGGGGATGCGGGCGAGCAGGTGGTGGTGGCGGCGGCTGTGGATGGTGGTGTGAGCGGCGGTGGTGAAGCCAGTGCGAGCGTAGTTGGAGGCGGTGGTGCGAGCGTGGAGGAGCAAGAGCAGGCGCCACAGCAAGAGCAGGAGAAACAGCAGGTGGGGGACAGCGATGATGAGGACGAGGATGAGGACAGCGACCTGGAGGACTTGCTTGCGCTGTGCCTGGGCGGCGGCTAGTGGACAAGCCGGGTGTGTGGGGGCAACCAACCAACCAACCAACCAACCGACCAACCTTATCTGAGCCGGTGTCAGGCAACCTGCCGGCTGCCTGGCTTGGCGGCGGGCCTAGGACTTGCATGGCGGGCACCGGCAAGGGCTGGTTGGGCCGGGCCGGGTCGGGTTGGGTGACTCCGGTCTGGTTCGGTAGTAAGGCTCTGGCCTTGGCTATGGCGCAAAGGCGGGCGGAGCCCCCGCACGTGATGGTGCAGGAGCGAACTTGTAAGCGCTGTGTGTGGCTGCAGCGGCTCGTAGGGAGGGGAGGGGATGCAGGGGCGCACACACGGCTGGCGGCGACGGTGTCTGGGCGGCGGGTCACGCACTGGCACGCGGCACACCCGCATTTCACTATTCCGGTAACAAGCTGGAGCGGCGCCGATTGCGGATTGCACGGCGTACTCTGTTGCATTTGCATCGGCCATGCGGACACAGACACGGGGCACACACACACATGAGGATTATGCTGTCCGACACATGGGCTGAGCCGATGACGGGGGCGCTTGGAAGCGCTTGCTCTGCACAGGTGCAGCAAAGCACACGTGTGCTGGATTACTCATGACTCCAATACCGTAGGCCAACGCTCGGTCACCAATCCACCAGTACCTCCATATGTTTGCACATGGCTGGGAGGTGGCCGCAATCCTTACAGCGAGCCGGCCGTGTGGCACACACACACACACACACACACACACACACATACACACACACACACACACACACCGTCCGTAATCGCACCGCACGCATTGTCCTATGTCTGCTGTTCTGTCCCTTGTGATCTCTAACACACACACACACACACACACACACTCTCTCTCTCTCTCTCTCTCTCTCTCTTTGGGATGCTAGTGCTCTGCCGCTAGCATCGGACAGCGTCTCAGATACACGATTACGTGATCCACCCAGATAGCTGTAAACCCGTTGTTACACACACACACACACACACACACACACACACACACACACACACACACACACACACACACACACACACACACACACACACACACACACACACACACACACACACACACTGCAGCCGTACTGGCGGGGCACGGATATCGTGACGGAGGAGGGGAACCGGCGCTGCGTACACACCATGCAGTAATGCATGCGGCGGACAACTGCTAGGGGCGCGCGCTGTGTGGGTTTGCTTGTTTGATTGGGGATTGGGCCGGTTGTGGCTGCAGGGCAAGGGCTTCGACGGCTAGGATGTTCAGACCTTTTATCGCTTTGTGGCTGCCCATCGGCGTACTCTGCCCTGTGTGAGAAGTGAAGGCAGCCTGTCCTTCGGCGTACTTGTTTTGACGCTGCTATGGCCACGTGCCTGACTAGTAGGTTAGTGCATGCCCTTTGCCAGGCGAACAAACAATGCACAGTGACCACGTGCCGGCTAGTAGTAGTGTTGTCACAGACGGGGTGCGGCTCCTAGGGCCAATCCAGTGGTTTTTTCCGTCTACTTTGCACGTTGCGGCTTGGGAGACACAGACTACCAAACTAATGCGTGATTCTTTGGGATGCTAGTGCTCTGCCGCTAGCATCGGACAGCGTCTCAGATACACGATTACGTGATCCACCCAGACAGCTGTAAACCCGTTGTTACACACACACACACACACACACACACACACACACACACACACACACACACACACACACACACACACACACACTTGTGTTGCGTGCGTGTGCATACCGACGCGGCCACTGCGGCCGCGCGCATCCCTAGTCTCGGTGCTGCCGTGGAGCGGGGAGCGGGGGGCCAGCCCCCGCCAGCCCACGGCGTGCCTCACTCACACACAGCCGCGGTCAGCGGGATCACTGCGGCTTATCGGGTTGGGCGACGCCACCCGGGATTACGGGGGTTTTGCGTGGGGTTTTGGCACGTTCCGCAGCTCTGCAACCGCGCCCGCCACTGCGCCCCATTCCGCCGAGTTGTCTTAAGCGCGCCGCCTGCCCTGCCTCGTCCTCTCCTCCACTAGGGAGGAGAGCCGTTTCCTGGGTTGGGATTGGGCGGGCTGCGTGTCTAGTTAGCTTGCTTGCTGCACGCCGTTAGCATTGCCGCCTCTTTTTCTTTGCCATGCCCGTGACACTTTCGCGCTGCCGCCCTTTGCCTATGCTTCCTCTGCCGCCTGTAGGTGAGACTACGGACAGCGGGCGGGAATCAGGGAATTAGGCGTGCTGGGTAAACGTTTTTAGGCGCATGTCACAAGCATATGGGTGCATGTCGGGGTCGGTTTGCTTCGCGAACGCCCGACGGGTTCCAGGCTATTTCTGCGGGTAAGTATGACTACCGGGGCTACGCGGTACCGTCCAAGAAGTATTTGGTGCGTATCCGTCAGTAACTGCGAGCGATTGCGGGGATTCCTCTCCGTTTCCGTTTACCAACACACACACACACACACACACACACACACACACACACACACACACACACACACACACACACACACACACACACACACACACACACACACACACACACACACACACACACACACACACACACACACACACACACACACACACACACATACTCACACATACACTGGGCCCGCTGGGCCCTGCGTTGTAGTACCAGCAGTAACCCTTCTGAGGCTACTGGCGTGGTCCAGGTTGGTTGGAGCGTCCCCCCGGTGGACTCCAAAGCTTGGCTGCGCTCTGGGCAGGGGAGACGCGTGATAGCGGCAGCGTGTGGCCTAAATGCCTCGCTGTCGCTGGCTGTCCCGAGTACTCGATCACGAGACTCGTCAGGCCGCCTGTATCTTGATAGTCGAGTCGAACCGGAACCATTGCATCCGCAGAGAGCAAAGGACGTGTCGTCTGTGCAATATGGCAGTAGAGGATGATAGGCACGTACTATTAGGCTGCGAGGCTTACGCTGAGATAACGGAGAGCTACGGACTTGCACCAAGTGTGGGTATGAGAACCGTTATGAGAGAGTGGGACCATGGTGTCTGCAAGATACCGTATCTGGACAAGGCGTTGTGAGAGACAGGGGGGGTTGTGGTTACCAGCCCAAACTAAACCAAACCCAATGACCCGAAACATACCCCATGCTTCAAATGGATAGAGCTCAACGAGAGCGTTCAGAATCCGCTTTCAGAATGAAAAATGGGGTACTGGGTGCAAAGATATGGGCCTCCAAAGTTTTGGGTCGGTCGGTCGGTCCAGGGTTTCCCAAGGTTTTGTCACGGTTTGTGCAAAACTTTGTCCCATGAGCCCCAAACGCTTCTGTAAGCCTGCGCGTGCTACTGCAACACACTGTAGCAATGTTTGCAGCGATGGAGGACACTGCAGGAAGCAGGGCAGGAAGCCATGACGTGAAAAGTTGTTGACATGTCGGCATGCCACCCAACCACAGTCCAATCGCGGTAAACCCCAGTCCAATCGCGGTAAACCAACCGAGAGCATATTATTGGTTGTTATGCGCTTAGCCTGTTTCATTGTTGGCTGGGGTGGGTCAGGCCCGGGGACATTTCCATGGATAGAATTTTGCACATGTCGATCGAAGTCACGTGCACGACCGGCAAATCGCACTGCGTGATAGAGCACATCAAGAGCAGTCGATTGGCACCACTCCGGCATTAAATGGAGGGGTAAAACCCCCTGAAACACACGGTTTTGTCCATGGGGGTCGGTCGGTCGGTCGGTCGGTCGGGGGTCCAGGAGGTTTTGTGGCCTGGGGTCAAAAAAGTTTGTTTCTACCCCCCCCCCCCTGTGGGAGATATGCTGAACATCTGTCGCACGGTGTGCCTCATACTGCTGCCACCGGTGTTATCAGAGACGAGGAGCCTTTATGGCTCGTTGAGTCTCGTTACAGGATTCAGGAATGCACACTTCCAGCCTGTAACAACAACTCAACGTCTGCAGTGCGGTAGAGGGCTACAAAATGCTTGGACTTGGTGGCAAGGGGGCCCTTGAATCGCGTGGATGCGGGCGTGTGGGATTCAAGCACGCGTGCCTTGTGCTGACCGAGTCCTAAGCCCCGAGCTCGCACATCGTCGGCATGAGCCTAACGCTCATTCGCTTGAAGCAGCCACCCAGCCTGAATACATTGGGACTCAGCCCATTTTTCAGCTGTACAAAGCTGACACCCCCTTGTCTCACAACCTTCACGCCACCGCAATTACCACTGGCCGAAGGAACAACCAACGTGCAAGTGCATCCCAGACTCGTAATGTGCAGCGTTCAAATGTCTTTCATGTCATATCCTCCCACCCTGGGCTCAGTTCACCAGCCAAGTCTCTCCACAGCCTGCCAGCCGCATTTACTAATTTGAATCACGTTACCGATATGCACAAAAGGTGTATTGGACGCGCGCACGCTTGCGTCAGCGATCTGAGGTTGACGCTAGCGCCCCTATGCTGTACGCACACCAAAGTGGTCGTGTGACGTCACGTTGTAACACAGGCGTTGCGGCCGATGTAGCGACAGCCGCCATCGCCACGCCGCCGCACCTCCTCGCCCGCGTGCACACTGACACCATCAAGTAATCAAAAGAAACACGCATCCATACCCCCATCCATACCCACATACATCACTCTTTCCATCCAAACCGTTGTCGTTGCGTGCAGTACGGTATTCCTTCGTTGGGCTGTGTGCGGCCCCCTCAGGGCAGCGCCACAGCCGGCATGCTTAAGACCGCCGTCCCCTTGGCCACACCCTCATAACTCAACGCCATGCCCTTGCTGCAAACAAATTTCCCAAGTGAGGGTGTGCGCCAATAGCAGCGCGCGCGCACGCGCGCTCTCTCAGTCACTATGTCACTAGCACGATAGGCACACAGCGCAGCCCAGACGAACGGAAGGCAGTCCCATGCGACCCGGCCACCGTTTCGCAAACCGCTCGGCATCCAAAAGCATGCGCTGCTCCGACTTAGTGTGTCGCCAAGTATAATACGAAGCTGATTCCGGCATCCAAAGGCAGTTGGCTAGCTATGCGGCAAGCAGCCAGCCAGCCAGCCAGCTAGCGGCTCCTTATATCCTAGCACCCCCCCCCCCCCACACACACGGTGTCGACCCTTCCTCTCCTTGTGCTTTCCTAACACACACACACACACACCTGACCCGACCCGCCCAACAAGCACCTCTGTTTTTTTCAAGGGGTCAACTGGCCATGCATATGAGCTTATGGCACATGCAGTGTGCATTACGACATGATTCCCCCTCGTACCCACGGATTCTCTCCTGCCCATACGGTAGCCGTAGCAATACTCGGCAGTAAAAATTGGAAGCCAATCTCAAGCCGGTCCGCCGCCGCACTTAAATCCTATGTCGCGATGGCAGGCGCGCGGAGGAGCCGGCAGCAAGTTTTGTTCTGTAAATGAGATACACTTCGAACAGTTCTGTGTCAAGCACCGTCATCGCTATGCGGCAGCAGGCCTAGACATAAAAAGGGTCATAGCGGGATGGACCAGCAGTGGATGCTCTCCGAGACAGCCTTGTGCCGCTGGCACAGGCGCAAACACCGTGTGAGCACGCCTTGAGCACGGCGCGTTTACGTGTAGACCAAGCTATACAGTGCAGGAACAGCTTTACCGCCATGCAAGCGCGAATCCAACGTTTATTAACACAAGTGCAGAACATACGGCAGCCTTAAATGCCTCGCCATATGTAGCTGTCGCACGACAGCGCCTTCACCACGCAGCAGGGGGGGGCCAGCGGCGGCCTATTCAAGTTCCACTCTAGGACATGCAGCACATGCAGTGCAGAACAAACGACGGGATCCGACGCACATAGAGAGATACGGCCTTGAGCTTCAGGTGCGCCCTCCGCGCCATCCCGTGTGGCATAGTTACGCACTCACAGTCAGGAGGAAATGCAATAAAGCCCACGCAGGGTGTGCGGCTGCTTTGCAAAAGAATTTTGTACCATTTGGACTCAAGGAAACGCATGCAAACACCTAACCCACAGCCATTGGACTGCGCATATCACATCAACACAAGGCTAACGTTAGGGGACTTGGCAGCGGCAACCAATGCTGCCGGGCCCCGGGCTACCGCGGGCGGGGGCGCTGGCGGGGGTGCGGCGCCCGGCGGTGCAGGTGTCAGTGGTGGCGGCAGGGGCGCACTGCCGGCGGGCGCACGGTCCTGCTGCTGCCCCTGGCCCTGCTGCTGCCCCTGGAGCCCAGCCGCGTGCCGCAGCCGCTGCAGCAGCTGCTGCTGGTGCTGCTGGTGCTGCTGGTGCTGCAGCAGCTGCTGCTGCTGCAGCTGTCTCTCCACGGCCTGCGAGGCCATCGAGGCGAGGTGAGGTGAGGCGAGGGAGGGGGCAGCATAGTAATGAGCATACGAGCGGTTGCCAATGGTCAGGTGCAGCGGCTAGGACCGGGTGGCAGGGGGCAGTAGCAGGCAGCCGTGTCAGCAACTGCTTGTACTGCTCACAGGCGGACGGGGCGGCGGGCGGCAGGCGGCGGGCAGTGCCGTGCAGGGCCATGCGCGGCCACCCGCAACCTTCCTTACGACAAGCAGCACCAAGCACGCGCCAAGTGGCACAAGGAGCGTTTGGCATCCTGTACATTCCCCGCCGTATGATATGATATGACATGCTGTTCAACCCGAGACACCCACCCTGTGAATTGCGATCAGCTCTTTGACCACCTCCGCGGCCGCCGGCCGCCGCTGTGATAAAAGCAACGCCGCCCATGTCGGTTGGGGAAAGGGGGGTTCCATGCGTTGCAGTTATGACGACAAGGGAGGGGGCCGGGACAGGCGTTGGCAAAGCAGCCCCGGCCAGCGGGGCTCCGCAGCAGCGGCAGCTGCATTTTTCCGGAGCTGAGGCCAAGACCAGACAGACCCCGGCTGCCCGTGCGGCCGGCCACGGCCGCGTCCACGTCCACGTCAGGACAGGCCCCCAGCCCCTCCCCCTCCCTCCCTCCCAGCAACCGCCCCACCTTCGGGTCTTGCTCCCAGCACTGCAGCATCAGCGCCGCCAGGCGCGGGGGGCAGCGGCTTGCCCCGTCCCACGGGACGTTTGGACCCGCCACACCCGCGGCCGCCGCCGCCGCGTCGGCCCCGGGTGTGGGCAGCGGCGGCGCCACCGCGGCAGACGAGCCGCTCCTCGCGTCCTCCAGGTCAGCGCTGCCACTGATGCCCCCTCCGAACGCTTCACTGGCGCTGTTGTCAGACGCGGATGCGGCCGGGGGCCGCGGTGGCGGCGGCTGAACGACTCCCACCAGCGGAAGCCGAGACTGAACACCACACCGTGGGCCGGTCCAGCCCAGTCCAGGCGACACAGTCAGTCAATGCCGGGTTAGTTGCATCAGGCGCGTCTGCTAGCCTGCACCTGTGCAAGCACCCCCCCTGCCTGTGCGTGCCTTCTCGGTGTCTGGCCGCCGAGCTCGGGTGGCATTCCTAGTCGCCGGCGCACCCAACACGTCTTCTTCGCCTACTTCAACCTAACGAGTATTCTGTTGTATCGCCTTAACTGCATTACTGAACTCCACTTCCTTTAGATTGATTTAGTTTGGGCTGGTACCCCCCCCCATGCGCTTGTGCGCACCGCCCCCCCAAGCCACAGCACGCCGTCAGCTCACGCCTCCCGTGCCCTTGCCCTACCCACCTACATCCATGTGAAGCCCCCCCTGCCCTGCCCTCCCCTCCCCTGCCCTAACCCTACCCCCATCCACTGCATCCGAATCCCCCAGCCGCTAAGCCCCCCAGCCCCCTCCTGCCCCCTCCAGCCATCTCAACACCCCCACCCACCGGCACCTCAACACCCCCACCCACCGGCACCGGCCCGCCCACCGAGCGCACCGCACCGCACCCCCTACCCCTACGTCTGTCTTCATCTCCCCCGTCATTGAATAAACATGCATGGCACCCCTAACCCCTCCCCCCTACCCCTCCTCCTTCATTAATTTAACATGCATGGAACCCCCCCCCCCCGGCCCCCACCTTGTGGAAGGTGACCGCCACCGCAATCTCCATCAGGCTTAGGCCCTGCCACGGCACGCAGCCGGTCAGCAGCTCCCACAGGATGACGCCGAAGGCGTACACGTCAGCCCGGTCTGTACAGCACAGCAGGGCAGAGGGCAGGGCGGAGGGCAGAGGGCAGGGCAGGGCGGCGTGGTGTGGCGGCGAGGTGGCGGCGTGCAGCCGTGCGGCACGGGCTGTGTGATGTGGTGCGACGTGGTGCGACGTGATGCGACGTGACGTGATGCGATGTCGGACTCGGTAATGGAGCAGAACGAGACGGACCGTAGCGGCTGATAGACGCATGGAAAGTATGGTGGGCCGCGCCCAATGCGGGCATGTGAACCTAGGCATGCTTGGCACTTGTATTACCGGTATCTCAGCCAACCCGCAAACGCGCTTCAGGGCACATTTTCTTCCGGTGAAACTTCCGCATAAATTGCACTTGATTGCACGCAAGCGATAATAAGCCGCCCGGGTTGCCGGTGTCGGCCCTGTGAGCACGCACTCTCCAGCGCGCACCTCAAGTCACGCACTCCCCACCTAAAGCCACACGCACCAGCACCCATACCAGCACCCACACCAGCACACCGTGCCAGCACACCCACACCAGCACCCACCCGTGATGGTGAAGTTGGAGATCTCAAACACCTCCGGGGCCATGTACGCGGGCGTGCCCACCTCGGGGTTCTGCGTGGCCATGGTCGTGGCGCGCAGCCGCGACAGCCCAAAGTCCTAAAGCGTGTTTGCAACGTGGGGCGAGTGTTAGTGTGTTAGTGTGTGTGTGTGTGTGTGTGTGTTTGTTTGGGTGGGTGGTAGCCGGGGCCCGGGGGGAAGGGGGGTAGCAGCACCCAGGCTGGGTGGCCCGTGGACGCAGCTAGCTGTGTGACGCAGAGGAGGAGCGAGTCAGCGTCACACGGGGAGGGAGGTGGGGCCCGGCTTTCTTTGATGTGCAAGGGAGGCCAGGACGGGAGGCGGATGGACCGGGGGACCGGGGGACTGGGCAACGACACAGCACACCGCCTCGCCGACATGACGACATGCTCACCGTGAGCTTGGCGATTGGGAACTCGGCGCCAGGGTTGTTCAGCAGCACGTTGGCGGGCTTCAGGTCCCTGCAGGTGCGTGCGTGTGCCGGGTATGGAGCGAGGCAGGCAGGCAGGCAGGCAGGCAGGAAGTCAACGCGTCGGCGACCTGTCCAGCCATTTTGCTGGCAACACGGGCGTCCTCGGTTTTGTTGCAATGCTGTGGATATCATGCATTACCACAGATTTTGTTCTGGTATAGGCATGGTGAGTTTAACTTTGGCGCCTGCTCGCAGGAAACCAACATCGCAAAACGATCCATTTGACAATGTGCGCCGGGTTTTGTCCGCCTCAAGCGCGTGAGCTGCCGCCAAGCATACTTTGCATGCGGCATACATAAGCCCAACGCGTTCTGGGCAATCGTACTTGGCGACCGTTTTGGCAGAAACGCCAAAACCCCCGTGCCCGTGCCCGTGCGGCGCGCCTCTGTGTCGTTACGCCGCGCCACGACGCAGGGCAGCCGCACTGCTACCGCCCGCTCACCGGTGCACGATGGTAGGATGCAGGAATTCGAGGCCGCGCGCAATGTCGGTGGCGATGTGCAGCAGCGTGGGCAGCGGCAGCAGCACGCCCGGCCCCGCCCGCCCCTGCGGCCGCAGCAGGGCCTCCAGGGAGGTGTCCATCCGCTCCATCACCAGGCACACGTGCGGCGGGCTGTGCGTGTGGGAATTGACACGTGCGCGTGTGTGTATTGGCACGCACGCGTGTGTGTGGGGGGGGGGAGGATGGGGGAGGAAGGGAGCGGGCGCAGGGGGAGGCAGCAAGGGGCAGGGAAGGCGTGGGTTAAAAAAGCTAGTGGAAGCGGATGCAGGCCGGAAGCAGGTCCCGGGTCCGGCACGCAGACTGCGCAGGCGGGTGTGTAGGCGGGTGTCGGGGCACTGGCAGCACGCAGCGGGCGCCGCAAAGATCCAAGTAGAGTCATGACCACTCCTCTGTTGCTGCCCAGCCGCCGCCCGGCCGCCGCCCCCGACCCGGCCCCCCCCCGACCCCGACCCACATGAGGTTCGCGGCCAGCAGCCTCACGATGTTGGCGTGGCGGCAGCGGCCCAGCACCTGTATATGTAGGCCCGGGCATGTCAGGTGAAGTGAGGTGAGGGGAGGTGAGGTCAGACGGTGAGGTGAGGTGAGCCAGTCGTGCTGGTTGGTTGCCGGTGTGGCGGTGGTGGTCATGTGTTGTGGGTGGCTGGCTGGCTGCGGCGCGGCGACATCACCCGCTCACAGCTCTCGGGACCAGGCCATGCACTTAATTTGCTTGCCCTTGGGGCAGTGATGACGGCACACACACCAGGGCTATGCGGTACCGTCCAAGCGGTATACATAAGTAACTCCGAGCGATTGCGGGGAATTCTCTCCGTTTCCGTTTACTAACACATACACACACACACACACACACACACACACACACACACACACACACACACACACACACACACACACACACACACACACACGATTACGTGATCCACCCAGATAGCTGTAAACCCGTTGTTACACACACACACACACACACACACACACACACACACACACACACACACACACACACACACACACACACACACACACACACACACACACACACACACACACACACACACACCTCGACCTCCTGGATGAACGCCCGCGCCTGCCACACGGAGGACTCAGACGGGCCCTGCGGCTGCTGCGCCGGCTGCTGCCCCGAGCCACGCTTTTGCGGCGGGTCCTGCTTCTGCTGCTGATGCACCGTGAATGTGTCGTCCAGACACTGACACTGTCCATCCACGTCCGCGACGCCGGCTCCGGCCGCGGCGTCAGCCGCCGCCGCCACTTGCATGGCCGACTCGGTGCCCCCGCTGCTGTCGTTCGCGCCTCCGGTGCCAGTGCCGCTACTGCAGTCACCGGCACTGACATTGCCCTTCGCAGGAGGGGCCTCCAGACCCCTCCTCCCGGGCCCCAGGCCCGGCGTGCTGCCGCTGCCTAGCAGTGACACCTGCGTCGCAGCCTGGTAGGAGCTGTAGCCCGTGCCGTCAATAGGCGATAGCTGATGCAGCTGCTGCTGCTGCTGCTGCTGCTGCTGCTGCTGCTGCTGCTGCTGCTGCTGCTGCCACTTTCCGCCAGCGCCGCCGCCATCTGCTCCGCCACTGCTACTGCCGTCCGGCCCCGAGGGCAGCAGCGGCAGCGGCAGGCTGCTGCGGTAGGCGGCGCCGGTTGGCAGTTGGCCGTGTTGCTGCTGGCTGCCGTACAGCTCCAGCGGTACGAGCCCCTTGGCGATTAGCTTGACCGCCACACGCTGGCCGCAATACAGACCCTCCACCACTCGGCCGAAGCCTGTTTTGGCAATGACGGCGGCGGCAACACGTGAGCGTCAGCGCTCGGGGCCAGCATCAGCAGTACCAGGTTGAGGGCTTCCGGGTGCGCATGCAAACATGCACACATGCTAGGAGCAGAAGCAGCAACAGCAGCTGCTGCAGCAGCAGTAGCAGCAACAGCAGCAGCAGTAGCTCTTGCGGCTTGCTCAGCGGCATCACTCACCTCCCTGCCCCAGGACGGTCTGCAATTGGTTGATGGGCACACGCAGGCGACAGACAGGCACACAAGACGAACAAGGACGTGAGCAATCTCTTTGTAACGCAGCAGCCAGACGTCTGGCGCCATGCACTGATGCCCATACGACGCGCTTGTGTGATGCGAGCGAGCCGAAAGGCGTGTGTAGCAGCAAGCACCACAAACCAGCATGACAGCAGCCGCTCTCAAAAGATTGCTGCCACACAAATACGCAGCTGCAGCCATCTAAAACCCTCACCGGCAGCAGCTGCACCTCCGTCGCCGCCTCCGCCGCTGTGGGCAGCGCGCCACCGCTGCCCAGCATCGGCCCGCTCAGCCCCAGCCCCGCCAGCAGGCCCGACGACCCGCCGCCGTCAGCCGCCGCCGCCGCCTCCACGTCAGCAGCCGCCGCCGCCACGTCAGCAGGCGGGTCGGTGGTGCCCGCTGCAGCAGGAGCAGGAGCAGGAGCAGGAGCACGCCGTGCCGGCGGCTGCCGGCCGTCGTGCGCCTGCTGGTGCTGCTGGTGCTGCTGGTGCTGCTGCCTTTGATGCTGCTTGTGCCGGGCGGCGCCGCGCAGGCGCACGCCCAGCACCAGGTCGGGGTTCTGCGGCGTGAAGGGCGTCACCGGCACCGCCACGTCGGTGTGAGCCGTCGCCATCAGCAGCAGCAGCGCCCCCTCGTCCATGGCAGACAGGCTGCCCACGTCAGCGCCCGCCGCCGCCGCCGCCGCCGCCAGTGGGCCGCTGCCGCTCGCGGCAGCGGCGGCGACGCCGCCGCCCGCGGCGCCGAGGCTGGCGGTGGTCGAGGCGGGCGAGGGCCCGGCGACGTGGGCACCAGCGCCAGCACCGGCGCCGGCGCCAGCGGAGGTGACCGAGGCCGTGGACCCCAGCTGCGGGAGCAGCATGTTGGAGCCGGTGACGGTGACGGCGGCGGACACCAGCGCCTCCTCCTCCGTGGTGGAGAGCGTGGCGGTGTCGCGGGAGCGGAGCGTGGCGACCGGGCCGACTGTGGCGGTGGCGGTGGCAGAGCTGGCGCGAGCGATCATGGTTCCTGAGGCGGCCTGCTGGTTCCGCGAGCCCCGCGCGCCGTGTTTGGGTCCGCCGCCGCCGCCGCCCTGCGGTCCCCCCAGGAACATGGCTGCCAGCGCGCCTAGCAGCGGCGGGCGCCGCGGCAAGGCGGCCTCGGCCGTGGTGGTGGTGGCGGTGGCGGTGGTGGTGGTGGTGGTGGTGGCAAGGGTGGTGTCACCGGCGCTGGCCACCGCCGTCGTCAGCGGTCCAGAGGTCCCGTTGGCGCCGCCGCCGCTGCTGGATGAAGGGGGTGCCGGGGGCGGCGCGGCCGAGAGCACCGACTGCACGTCTCGGGCGCTGCTGTGGGGGCTGAGCGCTGCGGCGCCGCCGCGGCTGCCGGCGGCGCTGCTGTCGCCGCCGGAGGGCGCCGCCGCCAGGGAGGGCCGTTGGTGGGTCGGTTCGGCAGCCGAGCCGGCGGTGTCCCCGGCCGCACGGGTGGGGGCCTGCTGGGGCGTGGCGACGGGTGGGACACGTGGCACGGTATGTTGACACGCGCAACAGGTTGCGCACCGGGAGCACGCACACATCCGGACACGCATGGCGAACCAACCCCCCAAGAGTAAAGCGACACACAGCGGTGGTGATCCCAATTGCGTGCACAACCACCACCGCCACCGCCACAACTGCACAACATCACCGATCGCGAGGACCCACCCGGACCGGGTGCCGATGCGACTCATCCATGCTGCCACCAAGCTTTCGGCCGGGTAATGCCGCGTCCGGGTGGATCACGATCCGCGCTTCCGGGTCGCCGCTGCCGCCGCCGCCGGTGGCAGCGGCAGCAGCACCAGCGCCGGCCTCACCATCCCCGCCGCCACCCAGCTTGCCGGTCTCATGCCGGCGCCGCTCCTTGCTCATCCTCTGCCGCCGCCGCCTCAGCAGCACCACCGCCGCCACCGCAGCGCCCAGCAGCGCCACTCCTCCCAGCACGCCACCCAGCACGGCCCCCAGTACCACTGACGTGTCACTGCCGTCAGGCGAAGACGAGGAGCCGCCGCCGCCGCCACCAGCCGCAGCGGTTGCCGAAGCGCCCGACGCGGGCGACCTGGCGGCGGCGGCGGCGGCGGCGCCAGGCGACAGCAGCTCGGCGGCGCCGCTGATGCCGCTGGTGTAGCTAGTGGGTGGCGTGGTGCCGTTAGGGGTGGTGGGCACCGAGTAGAGCCAGCAGCCCAGCGGCCCCAGCTTGGCCACGCAGTCATCGCTCAGGCTGTGGAAGTGGCGGAGTGATTGATTGATTGGTGATTGATGGAACCTCACAAAGAACCCCCATCCCATCTCATCCACCCACCCACAGCCACCCACAGCCTACCCACCTGGTTTAGTTTGGGCTGGTAACCACAACCACCCCAGCCGCCCCCCCCCCCACTTCACCGCTGCTAACCACCCTCATCCCCCGCATGCGCCATTGCCTGCCCCATCCCTGGTGCTTTGCACTTAACCCGCCCCTCTCCCCGACCGCCCCTCTTTTGCCACCTGAGCTCGTGTGTGCGTAGTTAATGCTGTCTATATCCTTTCTTCCTTCTACCGCCGCGCCCCGGCCCCTTCACTGTGCCTTGCCCTTTCAAACCCTGCTTCTTCCCTTTGCATCTATCACGCTTCTGGCCCGGCGCGTGCTACCTGGCGTCGGGGCTGCTTTCCTGGTCGCCAGGTAAGTCATGGTTTTTGCCTCACTGCCTGTGCGTGCCTTCTCTGTGTCTGGCCGCCGAGCTCGGGTGGCATTTCTAGTCGCCGGCGCACCCAACACGTCTTCTTCGACTGCTTCAACCTAACGTATGTTTTGTTGTATCGCCTTGACTGCATTGCTTAACTCCGCTTCCTTTAGATTGGTTTAGTTGGGGCTGGTAACCACAACCCCCCCACCCCCACCCCAGTCACCCTACCTCAGCTCGCACAGGTAGTCCACGTTGGTGCCCAGCGCGTTGTAGCCGGTGCGCACCGGCTTGCCGCTGGCGGGGTCGACGTCGTAGCCGTACGTCTGTACCGCCACGTACCGCCCGCGGTCCGCCCAGCAGCGAGCCATGGCCGGCACTGCCGCTGCCGCCACCGCCGCCGCCGCCGCCGCGGATGACGATGACGATGAGGAGGCGCTGGCGTCGGTGGCTGTGCTGGTGGCGTTGGTGGTGGTGCCGGCGGTGGTGGTGGTGGCGGCGCCGGTGCTGTTGCAGGCCGCGGCGACGAGCGCGGCCACCGCGGGGTTTTTGCTGGTGAGCAGCACGTTGGGCGGCGTGCCGGGCGGCCGCGGCGCACCGGTGAGCGAGGCTTGCTGGATGGTGCCGGGCAGGCAGGCGCCTGTGTGGCGGAGCGTGTGTGGCAGGAAGTGTGTGGCAGGAAGTGTGTGGCAGCGGTGTGTCAGCGGTGTGTCAGCGTTGTGAATGCTAGCAGCAGAGGGGCGCGGATATGGAGGCGTGCGGGCGTCCGGATCAGCAGCTGGGCAACATGCGTCGGGACGTGTTCCGACGCCGAGCCTGAGGGGTTGCTGCATCTTGGGTCATCCCATCTCATCATTCAACGTGATAATTTCATGCTGATCGTCATCATCATCGTCACCATCATCACCATACGGCACCGCTGCAGCAGCATGATGAGTAATGAACAATTCATTACCGTATATGACTCACGCTGGATCATGGCCATGTCGTGCAGGTGCGCGGCGCAGCTGGAGTTCCAGTCTTCCGCCACCACCGGCGTCAGCAGCTCCAGCCCCGGCGCCTGCGTCATGCCGGCCGCCGCCGCCGCCGCCACACATGATATTGTCAATTCAGGGGTCGGTGTTCAAAGCATGTCACGTGTGTGTGTGTGTGTGTGTGTGTGTGTGTGTGTGTGTGTGTGTGTGTGTGTGTGTGTGTGTGTGTGTGTGTGTGTGTGTGTGTGTGTGTGTGTGTGTGTGTGTGTGTGTGTGTGTGTGTGTGTGTTAGAGACCACAAGGGAGAGTACGTGTGTGTGTGTGTGTTGTGTGTGTGTGTGCCCTGCCCTGCCCTGCCCTGCCCGGTTGCACATTATCACCACTTCCGCTCCCGGAACAGGGGTTTCCAGGGCACCCCAAGGCACGCAGCTAGCCCAGCCCGCACAAGCGCCAAGTGAGTAGAGCCAGGAGGCCCCACACGCGTCCTGCAACGCACCCTCCCCCCCCCAAAAAACACACGCACACATACGCACACACCTGGAACTGAGCCCCCTGGCGGAAGTTGACGAGGGCGAGCCGCGTGAGCGCCAGCGTGGCGCCCCCCGTCAGTCTGACCTGCGGCGCAGGGGGAGGCAGGCATGAGGCAGGGAGGGGGAGCCACACAAGATCAGGAGCGCTGTAACCCACAGTGTGATTTGGTCACACGCTAGCACAACATCTCCCCACGTGGGCCACCTCCGTGCCGCGTCTGCTGACATGTGTGTGTCGCAGCTCCGTGCAGCAAGGGTCCGGGGGCAGCAGCAGCTGCTGGAGCGCCAGAGAACGCACAAGGCTGCGGGCTGCCCCTGCCGCACAGGCCGAGAATATCGTAACAAGCTATGTTGTTACACTCCAGACCCGCCTTTCGTGCGACGCTCCCCGAATTCAGGTCCAGCACCGGCCACTCCGATGCGTTGAAAGAGACACCGCTGAGCGTCAAGTTTCGAGTGCGGACCAGCGGCAACGATGATGCGAAGTCGGCAAAATCGCTGGCCTCCAGACGAAGGTCGCCAGGTATCAGGACTCCATCGACGCTGTTATCAGCTATTGCAGCAACCAGGTCCTTCCCAGAAGCAGCCACAGTGAGCTTCAGGGGCGAACAACGCACACAGCTTGCCGCGAGCGACAAAGACAGCACGACTAGAAGCTGCCAGCACATTAAGAGACTCGCCATCCCTCTTAAGGCAAGCTAGCGAGCAGAAAACCGCGGTCCATGAACTATCAACGGCGCGGTCATCGCCATGCGCCCAAAGAAATACCGGTATTCTTATGAGCAAGTGTAAACGCTGTGTAATGGCAGGCCACCTAGGACTTCGCGAAGCAGGTCTTTGGCCAGTTTGGCCTTGACGCTTGTCAAGTCGGCATTGGCATGCACCTTGCGAGTCATGTCTATGTTATGACAAGCTAGCAGTGTTGGCTACAGGGCGTGTGCGTGCGTTTCGCGGAACGCGCCCCAATTTGTGTTCGAGTACGCTGCGCGGAGCACAGGCTCCGAGCTCAACGCCTCTGTAGAGTAACCTTTGCCTTACAATATTACAATAAAACATTGCTGCTACCGGCTTCCCCGTACCTGCGTACGATATCAAACCAGTATAGCGGTCCGAGTTTGCTCAGCTTACAGCTAAAGCTTGAACATGAGCTTGAACCCAACAGCGGATTGGGACGGGCGCGGTGACTCGTGCGCCGCAGCGCACTTCGACATCGGGGTCCGAGAAACACTCCAGACTTGCGCACATGTGGAATGTGTATCCGCCCTCTTCCACTTACGGCCGCTTGCGCACTCGGACCTTGGGAGTAGCTCAGACAGGCGACGCTCAGATATGAGAATCCATCTGCGGCTGCATTATAAAAGGCTCATGCTGGAGGTGCGGGTGGCCGGGCGTCCCTCGGTCATCCCACAGCCCACAAAGCTACCCGTCCTGGTCCATCCTAGCCCACCCGAGTTGCTGCTTTGCGTCAGCTACCGCACCTGGCCAGGCGCACAGCGGTCTAGAACGTCCCTCCTGCCCCCCCCCCCCCCCGCCTCCCCTGGTGTGCGAGCCTGGGTGGCAATTGCGAAGGCGGCTGCCGTCAAGGCGTCAACCTTGCCCGAGACTGAAGTGGTAATCGCCTACTCAGTCCTAGGTTAAGTTTGGGTGGCTCGATGGGCAGCGACTGGGAATTTTGGGTTCGGGACCGGGACTTATCGGGTTGCGGGAATGGTTGCGAGTTTCTCCTCCGTCTCCGGCGACGCGCTAGGCCGCTGGCTACGGAGCCGCCTCCGCGGCGGCACGCTGGGCCTCTGCGCGTCTGCCGGCCGTCCGCCCACACACAGGAGTATTCCATGCGCGCGTGCGCGGCGGCCGCTCCTTACGCCTTATGCCCTGGGGGTCCAGGGGCTCCTTCTGTTTGATGCATGCATCACACCCTACCCGGCCGGCACCGCCACCCTGTGCGGTCGCCGGTTCATGACGGGTGTGGGGAACCGCAATGCGGTCCGCCCCCGTCACTCGCCTGCTCTGTTGCCTCGCCCATGCCGCAAGCCATGCGACCGGGGATGAGCCATGCAGCTCACACGCTGCTCTTTCACTTGACCGCTCCGGTGTCCGTACTTAGTTACTTATTTGTTTCGCTTCCTTTTTTCGTTACTCGTTTTCAACCTCATAGCTCAACCGGCAGCCGCAGCCGCAGGCCCCAGTGCAGCCCGTCCACCCCCAGCCCAGCACCGCGCAGCCTTGCCTCGATAGTTGCGCTTGCTTGCTTGCCCACCCGTTGCCTTGCCTCGCCTCCTTGTCTTCGTTTCCTCTTCCCTTTACGCTCCTTCCCCCTCTCATGCCACGCATGTCGTGCTGGGCACCGGTGGCGCTGGCGATTTTCAGGTTGGTCACACCTCGGGCCAGGCTGCGCCAGCCCAGCGCGCCCTCAGCCCAGCGGTCCAAACAGTATAGCTTACAGCCTCCTGGCGGTATTCGGCCGGCTCATGTCAGAGGTTACCGTCTCTCGGAGGTAATGTGGCCGCGCACTACGCCTTACCGCTCACCCCCTTCTCATGCTGCTTGCGAGGCACGACATCGTCGGGTGGCGTGCTTTCGCTTTCGTTTTCGCAATTTAGCGCATGTCCGTTATGCATTTGGGTTTGGTTTAGTTTGGGCTGGTAATCTCTCACACAAACCTTTGTCAGCATAGGCCACGCTTTCCTCCTCGCTCTTTTGCATGGGTATGGTTAAATTGGGTTGGTATATACAACACCCCTCCCCCGCCGCTCGGATGCGGTGTTGCACGGGCGACTGCAGGCCTGCCCGCCCAGTCGTCCGCACCGCCGCGTCAGTGCCGCGCTGCAATGCGCCGCCGCTGCCGCTGCCGCTGCCGCCGCCGCTGCTGCCCCGCCCCTGCAGCAATCTCTGTCACCGCGTGTGAGCTTCTGAGTCCTTTGAGTGCCGCACAGCCGTGCCTGCTGCGTTTCAGGCTTTCGGCAGCGGGCGACTGCCTGAGGGACTGAGGGACTGACCGCAGCAGGAGTGCTTCCATCCTGCCTCACTCCCACGCTCACTCCGTGGCCCCGTCCACGGCTGGGGAACGGGCCGGCGCTGCGGCCGCTGCGCCTCCAGGTAGGGAAGAGCGAATCAGAGAGTCTGTGGAAATCATGAAGCGCACTGACGAAGAGAATCGTACGACCACCCCAGCGTACGACAGCGCTCATCACGGCGCGTGCAGGGCCCGCCACCCTAGGGCCTAGGACCACCGAGGTTCCAGACTTCCAGTGCCGAGGGGTGCTCACCGCTCGCTTTTCAGGGGCAAGCACGCATGTACGCACGCTGTCAGCCGCTGCTGCTGCTGGCTGCTGATGCCAGGGAGCCGCTGCACGGCTTCCGTCACCGGCGAGGGCGGCGGCTTGCCAAACTGACTGCCGGCGGCACGTGTGCGCAATGTTTCCAGTACTTGTACTTGATAACTTGAGCGAGTGTGAGTAGGTGTGCGGGCACGGTGTGCGGTGCTAATGGAGCCCGGACGGAGCAGTCCGCTCCAATCGCCATTGAAACGCCAGCTGGAACGCGGTCAGCAATTTGCACGCAACGTCGTCGTTCATGTCCACATACCACGCACCACCTTGTAACGACACACACACATATTAGCATGAAGTCTTGCCTGCTGTAAGCGTCACCGCGTCAGGCCGGGACGGTACCTCGCAATCAGGCCCCGGCGCCAAAGTACCGCCGCAAGCCTCATGCGCAATGCTGCTGTCATTAATGGCCCTGAACCAACCAACACCTGCTGGACACCGCCACCACTCATCCGTTTGCCGTGCACCCAACAGTACAGTACCGCGAGTGGGGGTGCGTTCAGCTACCAATGCCCAACGCCGCTGCCTGGGTTATCAACACACGCGCTTCGTGGCCCGTGTGCGCAACGGCTCTGAACCTGGGCCCACGACAGTACAAAGCAGCAGTGCAACCGCGCACTGCCAAGGCTGGCCCATGGGGGCTCATGCACAGGACATCCGTGCTGACTGCTACAATCCCAAAACAGCAATTAAGCCACGCGCGCGGCAGTCAAAGAGACTCTTACGCTTTTCAGGCTCTCAGACTCAGTTGTCGCAGCCGCACGTTTGCTTGGTTGGCCCGAAGCCGCCGCCCCCACATCGCTATGAAGCCCATGCAGCGGCACAGCCCAGCCCAGCCATGACGGCACATGCATGCATGCGTCCATCTCGTTCGTTCCTTTCCTCGCCCCGGCTTGATCGCCACTGCTGAAGGAGCCATTGCACAGCCGTCTTCAGCCAACGCAGCCCAGAAGCGACATGAGGCCGCTCAGCTCCGAGTCCGCCGCCGCCGAGGACCCGGCTGCGGCCGAGGGACCCGCCGCCACCGCCGCCGCCATGCTCCCCGCCGCCGCGCCGTGCACCTGCTGCAGCGGCAGCGGCGGCAGCGGCGGCACGCCGCCAGTCGCTGCCGTCGCAGCCACAACCAACGCGCCACCTCCGCCGCCGCCGCCAGAGCTGACGTACGGCGGCTGCACGGCTGTGGCGGCGCCCTGCTGCCCTCCGGGTCGCCCTCCGTACGGGTTGTACGGGTTGTACGGGTGTCCACTGCCTGCCGCCGCCGACGCGGTCTGGGTTGGCTGCAGCTGCTGCTGTAAGGGAGGATGATGCTGGGGCCGCGTTTGCGGCAGTGCGTACGGGTTGTTCACACCTGCGGGCGCCTGCGCCGACAGAAGCTGTGCCTGCTGAGGCGGAACGACGGCGGGTGCCACCACCACCACCGACGGCTGCGCCAGGGGCACGGGCGGGTGCGCCGGCTGCAGCAGCAGCTGCTGCTGCTGCTGCAGCTGTTGCTGCCGCTGCAGCTGCTGGTAGTGCTGTGCAGGTGTGATTGTCGCAGCAGCGGTCGTGGGCTGTGGAGGCGGGTGCGGCGGGTGCAGCGGGTGGACGTATGGGGCCACGGGCGCTGCAGCCGGCGGCGCAGCGGGCCTGGCGGCGGGCGCGTATGGGTTGACGGGCTGCGTCTGCGGCTGCTGCTGCGGCGGCGTCGGGTGCGGTGCTCCCATGGCGCCTGCGGGCACAGCTGCGTGAGGGGTTGTGGGCTGGGCCGCGAATGCATAGGGGTTGGCGGCCGCTGCTGGCGGTGTGCTCGCTGCGGCCACGACAGCGACGGCGGGGCCACCCGCGGCAGGGGGCGGATGCGGGGGCGGGAACATGTGCGGCGCCGGTGTGGATTGGTGCTGGTGCTGGTGCTGGTGCTGCTGCGCTGGTGCCGGCGGCGGTGCCGAAAGCTGCTGCTGCTGCTGCTGCTGCTGCTGCTGCTGGTAGGGACGTTGCACCGCTTGCAGCGGCAGCGGCTGCTGCGCCTGCGCCCGCACCTGCTGCACCTGCTGCGGCGCGGTTGTGGCCGGGTGGGTAGAGCCGGGCAGTGGCGCCGCCACCATTTGCGGGGCGGCCGCCGCCACCACTGGCCTCACCAGCAATGGCTGTGGCTGCGGCTGCGGCACCGGTGGTGGCGGTCGCATCACGGTCTGCGGCTTCGGCTGCAGCTGCGGCGGCTGCTGGTAGGGGAACTGGAACATGGGCTGGGGCCGCGGCTGCAGCTGCAGCTGTGGCTGCGGCAGGTGGTGGGGGTGGGGGTGGGGTGCAGCCGGCAGGGCCACGGGCGTGGGCGCCCGAGCAGCCGCCGCAGGATGCATGACCACGGCCGGCTGCGGCTGCGGCTGCTGTGGCTGCGCCGGCAGTGTGGACGGCAGCTGCTGCGGCTGTACGGCTGCAGCCACCGGTGCCAATGCCGTTGTCCGGGCCGCTGCCTGCGTTATCGGCATTGACGCGAAGCCGGGCGGCACGCGAGGAGGAACCGCCGCCGCCTTCGGCTGCATTGGCACCACAGGCGGCGCCACTGGCGAGGGCTGCTGCTGCTGCTGCTGCTGCAGCGCAGGAGCCGGGGCCACCACCGGACGCATAGCCGGGAGCGGAGCAGCCGCTGCTGCGGGAACACCGGAAAGCGTCATGCCCGCCGCCTCTTTCTTCGCAGCAGCAGCCGCCGCCCCAGCCGCCCCAGTCGCCGCGGCCTCCTCCCGCCCGTGCCGCGCCCGTGCCGCCGTCGCAGCCGCCGCCGCCTGCTGCCGCAGCTCGTCCCGCCGCCGCGCATCGGCCTCCCGCAGCGCCGCCGCCTGGCGCGCCACCAAGTGTGACTGCCGCACCGCCACGCCCGTCACGTGGCCGCCACCGCCGCCGCCGCCGTCGGCGGGCAGCTCCATGGTGACCACGTCCAGGTCTGGTCCGTACACGGACTCGGCCGGGACCAGACGACCAGACGCGTGGTCCGCCGGGTCTGACACCAGCAGCCCGCCGCTGTCCGGGTCGCGCCAGACGGGGTCCACCATCACGATGGGGTCGATCGCGTTGCGCTCCTCCAGGGTCAGGTCGGCGCCGCCACCCACGTCCAGCGCCGCCGGCTTCGCAGCGCCCGGTTGGTCGGCGCCGGGCCGACCGCCGGCGAGGGCTTCGCCCGCGGCGGCCGCCGCGGAGGCGGCCGCGGGTCCCGGCGGCGGCGGCGGGCCGCGAAACCATGACGAGGGCGAGGGTGGCAGCTCCTCCGCCTCCGCCTCCGCCGCGGCCTCGCGCCGGGACTCGGCCACTGCCCGGCGGAGCGCGCGCAGCTCCTCCCGCGGCAGACCCGCCGTGTCGCCGCCCGCCGCCTCCCGGACCATGTCATCGAGCTCCGGGTCCTCGCCCTCTCCAGGAAGGCCGTCGTCGTCGTCGCCGTCGTCGCCGTCCGCGGCTCCACCGCGGGCTGAAGCGGCGCCGACGACTGCACCCGAGGACGAGGATGCGGCACGGCCGCGCCCTGCGGTCGCGGCGTCCTGCGGCCTCCGCTGCTGCTGCTGCTGCTGCGTCGGCACGGGCGGCAGCGGCGGCCGCCGCTGCTGCGGCTGCTGGCTGGGCGCAGCGGCGCCGCCGCCACCGCCGCGGCGATTGGGCTTCCTGACCGCCACGCACCACTCGCCGTCCTCGCCGTCGCCGTCGTCGTCGCCGCCCCCGGCTTTGTCGTAAAAGGCGGCGGCGGCTGCAGCCGCGGCGTACTCCTCGGCAGTGAGGCTGGCCAGCCAGGCGGCATCGGCGTCAGACGTGCTGTGGTTGTTGCGGCCGGCACCGCCCGTGAGCGCCTTGCCGGAGGAGGAGGCGCCCAGCGGGCCGCCGTGTGCCTTGGCGCCCGCTGCGGCGGTGCTGCTGCCGCTGTTGCGCAGCGCCTTGGCTGCCTGCACGGCAGCATCAGCATCAGCATCAGCATCAGCACAGAGCGGCAGAGTGAAAAGCGGCCGGAGCGCAGGCTGACCGCAAGGGCTCTTGCAAGGGCCAAGCATCCAGATCTTGATCCCACGCGGTGATGTGGTGTACCGCCGGCGTACACGCCACACGCGCTCCCCGTGCACAACAGCCACAGCCAGCCGCGTGCCATATTTATACACACCCACCCACCCACTCACCCACCCACCCACCCACCCACCCACCCACCCACCCACCCATGTGTCTGCTCACACCGTTGCCGCAACTCAACCCACCTGCGCGGCTGTGGCATCCGCGTCATCCTCCCAGCCTGGAATAACGGCCGGGCCCTCTCCGCTGCCGCAGCCGCCAGCCCCGCCGCCGCCGCCGCCACCGCCCAGCCCCAGCCGCGCCGCAATCGCCGCGCCCGGCCGCACGGGCAGCGCCGCCGGCGCCAGCACCACCGGCCGCCGGATCACTGCCGCGCTGGGCACGGCGATGGGCCCAACGGGCCGCGGCCGCTGCTGCTGCTGCGACTGCGACGGTTGGGCCGCTGCACCGCCCCTGGCGCTGCTGGTGCTGTTGTTGTTGTTGTTGTTGGCCCCCTTCACGCCGCCGCCGCCGCCACCAGTGGCGCCAACCGCCAGCGCCGCCACAGCCGCATTCTTGCGCTTCTCCTTCAACTTCCCGGGTGCGCGCACCTGCGGCCGGCGGCATGCACAGCACCGGTGCGCGCCGCGGCGTACCGTATGTAAGTTGGATGGGTGGAGAAGGGCCCCACAACGGGCCACGCCACACACTGTCACTGCCCCCCCCCAAACCATCACCGCTGGTCACTTCATCAGCTAGTCACCCACCGCCTGCAGCCCCCTCCCTGCTGGTCGTAGGCGGAAGGTACGGCGGTAGGTGCACACAGTACAGCACGCCCGCACGTCAGCCTGGTTTATAGGTCAGGCTAGGCTAGGCTGGGCTGGGCTAGGCTAGGCCTCGCCAGGCCAACCAACAAATGAACAACCCAACTGCTGCCCACCTGGCTCTTTATGATGGAGCCGGGGCAGGTTTTGCCGTTGTCCAGGGTGGCATAACTGTGGCGGTTGCGGGTATGTGTGTGTGTGTGTTTGTGCGTGCGTGCGTGTGTGTGTGTATGTGTGTGTGTGTGTAACAACGGGTTTACAGGCGGCCTGACGAGTCTCGTGATCGAGTACTCGGGACAGCCAGCGACAGCGAGGCATTTAGGCCGCACGCTGCCGCTATCACGCGTCTCCCCTGCCCAGAGCGCAACCAAGCTCTGGAGTCCACCGGGGGGACGCTCCAACCAACCTGGACCACGCCAGTAGCCTTAGAAGGGTTACTGCTGGTACTACAACGCAGGGCCCAGCGGGCTCACAAACCTCTAGGCTGGAGGGCCAGCACCGCAGCAACACGAGCACCGGACAGACGACACAACGCACGCAACAGCACAGCGACAGGTGGCTACGGGGCTGAGTCCAGCGACCCCGCAGCCTTTCACAGCCTCGACAGCAACCTAACCAGCACACGACGCCAGGGCAGACTATGCCAAAGGGCAGCCACAAACGCGTCAGACTACCAGGCCGGTCTTGGCCGAAAAACGCCCGGGGTGCTCCGGCACCCAACCCACCCTCAGCTCCCGTGACCCGAAACCCTGGCGCACACTCCCCTTGACCCTCGCAACCCTTCCCAACCCTGCTGGTCCCTAGATGCAGCCACTATGTCCGCGGCTCATTGCTATGGTGATTCTTCTACTCGATAGGGCTGATCCCGGTCACTCCTCCAGCTCCAGCTCCATAACTTGCGGAAGCGCGCAGAGCAGCATCCCGTCCACCACCGCTAGGATCGGGTGGGTGGCGTCAACACCTTCCCAGCCCTTTCGGGGCACACCGAGTTGCGCGAACTGCAGCAGCCGCGACCAAAAGTCCGCGACTGCGCGAGCGCACGCAAGCTCGATGGGGTTGACTCCTGGCTGCGGCGGCGTCAGCTGCGTGGGCGGGACCTCATCCGGGTCGGCGTCCGCCCCCGCTGCTGCCGCCGCCGCTGCCTCGGTGGGTGCTGCCGCCGCTGCCGCCCCTTGGTCTCCCTGGGCCGCTGCAGCGCGCGTCATCCCGCGCAGCCGCACCCGGCCGTGTTCTATGGCGGCAAGCGCCGCCATCGCCACCACATCCCACACGCACTGCTGGATGCCCGAGAGCGCCTGCACTAGCCACAGCTGGGCTTGGCTGACGGGCTGGGGCCCCGGGGCGTGTGCGTTTATCTGCGCCACCACCGCCTTTGCCACTGCGCAGCCCCAGAAGTGGTGCTGCCGTGGCGCAGACGGGGTGGCGGCGGCTGGCCCTGTTGTGGCGCTGCCATGGCCGTACTGCCCACAGCCGCACGGCTCGCGTCGAGCCGTGGGCATGTGAGTGTTGCCCGGCAGCGGCACGGCGTCGATAGCCAGCCGCCACAAAGTCTCGAAATGGCGCCGCTCCCACCGGACGTGCTGCCACAGGCGCGCAAGGGTGCCCCGAAAAGCGCCGAGCGCCGCTGCGTAGCTTCAGGCAAGTCCTCACGCCGTGCCTCGGAGCAGGGCGGCAGGCCGAGGGCCGCCCGCTCATAGTCCTCATGGAGTCCGGCACGGCGTGCCGCTATGCTGTCCAGCTGCAGGGTTGTGGCCATGCGGACGGTCAGCTTCTCCAGGGGAATTTTGACGGACTCGGTGCCGGGCAACACCCATCCCATGCGCGGCATGATGATGGTGCTGATGACGGAGGAGGTGGAGGGGGCGGGGGGCGGGGCGGGGCCGAACCCCGCAAGCTGTGCGGCGTGGGCCCGTGCGGCGTTTATCCACGATGCGGGTATGTGTGTGTGTGTGTGTGTGTGTTTGTGCGTGCGTGCGTGCGTGTGTGTGTGTGTGTGTGTGTGTGTGCGTGTAACAACGGGTTTACAGGCGGCCTGACGAGTCTCGTGATCGAGTACTCGGGACAGCCAGCGACAGCGAGGCACTTTGGCCGCACGCTGCCGCTATCACGCGTCTCCCCTGCCCAGAGCGCAACCAAGCTCTCCACCGGGGGGACGCTCCAACCAACCTGGACCACGCCAGTAACCTCAGAAGGGTTACTGCTGGTACTGCAACGCAGGGCCCAGCGGGCTCACAAACCTCTAGGCTGGAGGGCCAGCACCGCAGCAACACGAGCACCGGACAGACGACACAACGCACGCGACAGCACGGCGACAGGTGGCTACGGGGCTGAGTGTGCTGGTAAACGGAAATAGAGAGGAATATCCGCAATCGCTGTGTGTGTGTGTGTGTGTGTGTGTGTGTGTGTGTGTGTGTGTGTGTGTGTGTGTGTGTGTGTGTGTGTGTGTAACAACGGGATTACAGGCGGCCTGACGAGTCTCGTGAGCGAGTACTCGGGACAGCCAGCGACAGCGAGGCATTTAGGCCACACTGTGTGTGTGTGTGTGGGGTAGATAAGCACAAGGAGAGGAAGGGTGTGTGTGTGTATGTATGTATGTATGTATGTATGTATGTATGTATGTATGTATGTGTGTATGTGTGTGTGTGAGTGTGTGTGTGGTGGCCTTGGTGGTGGGCGCGGCGGCGGTGTTAGTTCGGTGGTGGTGATGGTGGCGGTGGTGGTTGGTGGTGACGACAAAAGCTTGCCTTGCACCCGGTGTACCAGCCGGCCCGGTACCCCCATGGCGTAAAGCCCAACCCTTTTTGCCGGAAAAAGCTTGCCACCCCGCCCCACCCCGCCCTGCCGCGCCTCGCCCCCACACGACACGCCCACATGCACCGTACTACGGGACGACCACCACCACCACCACCACGCACCAGTTGAGGCCGTTGCCGTTCTTCTGCACGCCGTCCTGCAGCCGCCGTAGGTTGGAGGCTTTCCTCAGGTAGCCTGCGTGTTCGTGCCAGTGTGGGTGCGCCGGTGCGGGCAGGAGGGGGCAGTTCATACCAGTTCCCATGTGGGTTGCAGCGGGTGTGAAGGAAGGTGGCTGAGCAGAGCCACTTGGCAAGCCCTAGCGGGCACCTATGCGCCTGGAGACCAGTCCCATGGCGGCAGCGACAGCTCCAGAACCCCGGGCTGCCGCAACTGCCCCCCGCCGCACCAACGACACACTGCTGCTGCGTGCGCCACCCTTTCACCCGCGAGCGTCACATGCTTCCCGACTTCCTGGCCCCTGCCTTCCTTGCCTGTCCAGCACTCCTCGTGACAAAACTCCCCCGGGCAGCGAGGGAACGTGCACTGCACCTCCCTGGTGGGACAAGAAAAAAGAGAGGTTGAAGGGAAGGGGGATGGCAGCGGAGCATGGCTCAGCGCAGGGAACAACTAGGGTGGAGCGCTGTGTTGTGCAAGGCCAGGGGCCTGCGAGCGGGCCCAGCTCGCGCGCGTTATGCTTCGCAGCAGCTCTTCGTGACCAGACCGGCCGGGGCATGTCCTTATAGCGCCTTCGGCGCTGAGAGCCTGCTGAAACACGCGCCAGCGACTGCGAGATGCAACACGTCGCACTTTTGCGCGGCCTCACCGGTACTCATCATCCGCAGTGCTGATGTCCTTGAAGCATACACCGCATTTCAGCGTCAGCGCCATTCAGGCTTCTGGTCTCGACGAACTGGGGCCTACATGCAAAACTGTCAGACCAAAGCGCTCTAGCCCATGCCTGAACCGATCGACCAAAAGCTCCGGCTCCAACAACGCCCGCTCGCATACATGTATACTTGTGCAAACTAAAAGCAAGCGCCGAGACTGGCTCGATCGACAGAGCGGCCGCTGACCTTGACCACCGCGGCGGAAAGGAAACCGGTGCACTCCGACCGAGCGCAATCTTAAATATCTGTGTCACAAGAATTGCACATTGGGACGTTGCATTTTCGCTGCTTCAATCTGCCCAGTTATTCCGCGCCTACAAGCTTCGGTTTATGCAACCCCGGGCGAAGCAGCAGCAGCCCTGCGCTTCTAGTCATAGTCATATTGTGGTTGGATACCATAATCAAGAGACAGGCTACCCACAGACCTCCAGCAGCTTAGCTGACAGTGAAGAAAACAACGAGATGCAGCAAGACGTGCGCTCTGGGCCCGACGACCCGGCCGACCTTAATGCATGGTCGCAGCCTCCCAGGCTTGGAGGTGGAACCGCCTTCGCGGCCGTTGGGAACCTGAGCGACTTCGAGTCTGAGGGCGCTGATGCGAGCGCAAGCTTAAGCAGCCGCAGCTTCCGCAGCCCTACATAACCGAGAAGGACAGCCTCATGCAGCTGCTCAGCCTGCTGGAACAGAGCGAGCGCGACTCGGAGCTTGCTCGCTCCCAACGCGGCCCAGCAGACCAGCACGAACCTCGCAGCCCTGCCGCCGCCCCAGCCCCGGGGCCCACCGGCGCCCCCGCAGCCCTTCGTGCCCCCCCGCGGCGGCTTGACCAGCCACCCCCTGGCCGGCCTGCACCACGGTGACGTCAGCAGCAGCGGCTACGCTGCCATCGCGGCCATGGTGCTGGCGGAAGCCGACGCCGAGGATGCGGCAGCGGCCACCGCCATCACCAACACCGCCACTACCAACAACAACGGCACCACCACCAGTAGCATCGCAGCCCATGACCACCAGCAGCAGCAACAGCAGCAGCAGCAGCCGTCTAAGCAGCCCGAAGCCAACGATGACATCGGCGGCAGCGGTGAACTGCCCACGCTGGACTCAGATGCCCTGCCCAACATTCCCTGCCTGCTGCAGAGCCTGTGCTCCAAACCCATTCCGTGCGGTCTGGGGCTGCCCGTACCGCAGGACGTTATCGCGGCGCAGATGGCGGCGGCGGCGGCCGCAGTGGAGGAGGAGGCCGCTGCGGTGGCGGCTGCGGCGGCGGCCGTGACGGCTGCTGCCACCACGGCAGGCGGTGGCGAAGATGTGGAAATGGCGCCAGCGGAGCAGCAGCTATCTCGTTATGGATACTAGGGAGGTGACAGAGGGCGGGCGCTGGGGTGACCCGGCCTGGGCATGGTCCCTGCACCGAACTCCAACCAACCCCCGCATACATGTTCGACAAGGGGAGAGGGGTGCTGGAGGCTAGAGGCTTATGCAGATGGCTGTCCAGCTGCTGTGTGAGCCTAGCGTGAGGGCCCACGAGTACCGGGCCAGAGGGGGCAGGGGCGCAGGTGGGCACTTTGTTACAGAGAGTGAGAGATAGGGGCAGAGTTCCCCGGTTGACTTGTGTGCGTGTGCATGCAAGTCTGGGTCTGGTAACTGCGGGAAAGGGGGTGCCTTTTATACTGACTGTACGCCCACCATCCCTACATGTGTGTGTGCCTACTAGGCCGCCACTGACGTGCTCAGTAGCATAGTCGTGTTGAGCTCTCATCGCAGCTATCATCAGCTACCAGTCAAAATGCATCGTACATGGGGGCATGGTCATCCCAGTCCTGCAAATTTAATCGCAGCTTGACACCAGCGTCGGGGTTGGTCCTGGGGTTGGTCACCCGTCCAAATGAATTCAGCTGATAGGTCCACTGCGCCGCAACAGCTTTAGCACCGCCGCTTTTGTCAATTGAAACACTCATCGCTACCGCAATAGCGCTTGGCGCGTACACGACTTCAATGTAGCTCAGGAACTCAGCAGTAATCTCCCCCAATCATACCCTGGTACCCAAAGCACTCGTGCAGGTGACCTGAGAAGATGAGGGCAACGGGGTAGTTCTTCACGGCGTTGTTCATTGTTCCCAAGGTTGGTAACACCATCACTGTGATGCAGTAGTTTTCGTCATGTTTGCGCACCCACGACCGAAAACACGACCGACAGCTTAGGGCGCGCTCTCAGCCTCCCTTCCGAAGTTGCAGCTTTTCTCCTCTTTATCAGCTACGCTTCCTCACCTCCGGTTGTGATGTTGGCGTGTTGCACTGCATTCGTTCGCCCGCCATACCGTACACCTCGGGCCCCTTCTTCTGCCTTGCCGCGCCCTGTTTTTGCCCTTGCTTTGCGCACTGTCGCCCGGCCATTGTCTTGCTGCACGCCGCTCGCATTAACTTGACCCTCGGCCTAGCGCTCATCGGTGGACGCTGGACTCCTGCCTGCAGGTGCGACTCTTCCATTTGTCTCGCGCTGCGTGGCGTCGCATTGTGTGTGGTGGCATCGCCTGGCCGGGCGCCCGGAGCGTGAGGAATGCGCAACAGCAAAACGCTCCAGCAACATCGGCCAGCTACCTCAGTCGGTACAGTCACAGCGTGCAATTTTGCCTCTGTCCCGACTGCTCATGTATTGACGGTATTTGGGGGATGGGATCTTCTGACACTCGAGGGATGCCGCACACCTGTTCCCTTGCTTGCATCACTGACGTTTGCACACCCACCAAGGCTCTGCCCCCTGTCCTTGCGTCCCTCTACTATTATCTCTTGCTCGCACGCCCAGAATCGCTTCCTAGACTGAGACAGCAGGAAGCTATTGTGGACCTGCAAGAAGGCATGGACTGGAAGGCATGGACTGGAAGCGCATTACCAGGATTCCATCTCTTACGCACATTTTCAGCCGCACACTGTGCAACCAAAGGAGGGTTCCCTTTCCTGCACGTGTGACAGGAACACTTACGCGTGCCTTGATGTAACTTGCCACTCTACTCTTCATCCACTACCTGTCCCGGGGCCTGTCCGGCCCAAACACAATTCACCCCGATAGGGGCAAGCCCTGGTACTGCGTAGCGGTAGAGGTTTGCAGCAGCTTCCGACGGCCCTTGTGTGCTTGCACACTCCCAGCAGGTACACTCGGGTTGTCCCCTCTGTAATTTCGCAACCATAACTAGCGGGCAGGGCTATTACCTTAAAGATGTTGAGCTTTATTTGGCCATTTTGGCCGGTTTCTGAGCTTTACGGCTGGCCCTTAAAGCTCAGATTTTAGCGCTGTTACGCGTCCACGGAGGCGGGGGAAGCTTGGCCCCGGTGGGGTTGGGGGCCACAGAACCATCAGACGCCAGTGTTTTCAGCTGTTCCGGGGCCCAAACAGCTGCGTGTCAGCGTATGCGACGATTCCCTGACCACTTGATGCCCCACTGACCATCAGAAAGCCTATCCACAAGTGCCCGGGAGTCCGCCCAAGTCCGCCCCCTGAGCTAACTTCTGGGCGTTTTAGCTTGCTAAAGCTCAGGCTGAGCTTTCCCCCCAAAACAAGATAAGAGCCCTGCTAGCGGGGCACATCATGAATACGCCAGCGAGCACACGGTAGTTCCTGACAAACGGTCAGCGCCCCGCCCTGTGCTCTTGCCTATGGCCGTGTCCATATGTGATAATGTGATAGGGATGGGCATGCAATATGGCTGGGCGGGTGCAGTTGTAAGAGGGAGCCCACCAGTCCGGCCAACGCGGCTAACCAGGAGGGTGGGAAATCCGAGAAAGTGCGCCGGGCCTCTGGTCCTACAGATGCGCGCGCGGGGGCTGCCGGGGTATCTTAGGTGGATGGGCGGGGTCTGCCCAGGCACCTGAGATACACGCGCGGGGTCGCCCCCCGCACCTGAGATGCGCGCGCGGGGTTGCGCCCGCACTTGAGATGCGCCGGCGGGAATTGGAAGATGCGCCGGCTAACTACGGCTAACCCTGGCAAGGCTGTCATGGTCCATGACTCATGCGAGCGAGCATACATGCGAGCGTGCTACTCCTTGCTCCCCTTGCATGCGGCATGGTAGGGCATGGCGGGCTCAAGTTGCTGTGGCGTAGACCACACACATCTTCGTCTGCATAGCGGCGAGGATCTGGCGGGTTGGCGTGCCCCGGTCCCAAGGGGCCGGGCCACCCATACGTTTCAGTAGAGGGGGTCGGTGTTGGCTTGACCAAACGCCCCTCTTTCGCCCCGCCGACGCCCATAATCCGTTGCATAGCTGATTTGCTATGTAGAACCGGTGTACACAAGAGGAGAAGGGCCCCAGCGACCGAGAACGATTTGCGCGCGGAGTCTGCTGGTTGTATTCGAAAAGCCGCTTAAACACCTACCGCTACGCAGTACCAGGGCTTGCCCCTTGCGGGGCCATGGGGTGAACGGGCGAGGGGGGCCAGCGGGGCGAGGCTGTTGTACCGAGTGACTCTACTCATAGGGGTAGTGGTAGGGCTTTGCTGAGCATGTTACATCATGGTGCCTGTGCCGCGCTGCTTAAATACGATCGGCGGATGCAAGCGATAAACAAAGGAACACGGCGGTGGTGATTATTGCAGCGACAACCCAGCGAGAAAGCGATACAGCGATATGGCGATATAACGATATAGCGTTACAGCGATGTTATGACAAGACGATACAGCAAACAAGCGAAACAGGGGACTGGAAAGTTGCAATGCAAGTGGTGAGTGCCACAAGCCACTACTGAATTTCCAACCTTCTAGTAGCCTCGTGGCCACAGCAATGGGTCCTGTAGGACGGTTCGGGTCTCCAAAGTGTTGGGGGGGTCCTCTCTGGAAACGATCCTGTCACCCTATGGCGAACGGATCGCAGCATCCTATTGCACCAGTCCAATGATTTGTTCCCCTACATGTAAAAGCTTAACCATTGCTATTTCGCTTGAACCTTCAGTGCTCAGAGGCCGCGTCGTTCCCATTCGCAACAATCCCATTTTCGTCGTCGTCCTCGTCCTACATCTACACGTGTAACTCCGCAGTGCATGCAACATCACTTTGCTTCCTCTTTTATACAAATGCTTTCGGCCATGGAGACGACAGGAACGTAACGTTACTGCACTGAAACTGCGATAACCGAGGGACCCGCCCTGGCACCGATCGAGGTGACCGCAATGGCTTCCGCCCCTCCCCCTTCGGGGGAAGGGGCAAGCCAACTGATTGTTTGCGGCGGCACATACCGTCTCGCCCTTTTCCGTTCCCCTTGCGCGGCAAAGGAACATGGCAGCAGCACGGATACTAGCCACACAGCTGTGGTGCCCACATACACACGTGTTGGATTTTATTCCCCGCGGGTTGGTGCTGTTAGTGCTGTAGTGTCCCCTGCCCCCGCACCTGTGGCCCATACCACACCGTCATATTCAGGAGTGTTGCCTCCGCCCCAACTTCCCAGCCTGCAGTATGACAGGGGCTCGTTCCTTGACGTCCCTGAAGTACGGGAGTGTGGTATTCAGCAGATTGGTCAGGCAAATCGCTCTGATCCAGACATTCGGCGGGAAGCCGCTCAGACCAAACAATGGGCTGACGCATGCACCTGCATTGCACGCTGGAATACTACTCACACCCCCAGCGACCTGGGTTCAATGAAGAGCGCACTTGCTGCCGTGATTCCCATTCTAACCCGCCTTCAACGCCAAGATCTGGGCCCAGCTGCACGACTGCAACGTCTTGACACCGCACTTGCATCCTTGGGGCTGCAGCGTGATGCTAAATACAAATACATTGCAGGCAACTGCATGTATGACTCCATTGCTGCTGCAGCCGAGCGCACATTTGGCGGCACTTGGAATGCTACAGAGATCAGAAGCAGGGCTGCTGCATTCCTGCAAAATCGGGGGGAACAGCATCTGTGCGGACATGAAAGAAGTGAAGCCATGCAAACAATCCTGCAAGCACTTGCACACAGGCCAGCGGTGCCGGCGGCGCCGGCGGTGCCGGCGGCGGGCAATGTGCCAACTGCCAACCAGCGGCCGCCAGCGGTGCCGGCACTGGCAGCGCCATGGAGGTAGAGGCCTCGGGTGGCGTGCTTACGTTTTCGTTTCGCAATTTAGAGCATGTCCGTATCACGCCTCCGCCCACGCTGCCGGCTCCCGGCAACTTTGGTGGGCTGCACACTGGTGGTGATAGCGATGTTCAAATGACGGAGTAGACGGCGGCTTACCTTCAAGCTCACCCGGCGCCTGAATGAATTTAGGTGAGCTTCATATCTGCAACTGCCTCCGTGGGGAGCGGATCTCAGCAATGTCATCACTGAAGCTGAGCAGGGTTCAGCATGGGTACGCTGCCAAATCGGTTTGGGCCCTGTGCTGTCTGCTGTTTGCCTTACACCCTGTACAGCACCGCACCGCGTTACGAGCACATTTACTTTAACCCCTCTAACACTCAACTCTGATTCGCCCCTCGCAATGCATGCGTCAACGTCTAATTCACTCTCAGGTCTGCTGTTTGGCTGCTGGCGACACGTGTCCATGGCGGCTGGCGGATGGCGCTGCGAAGTGATGGGATGAGAGAGGATGGGGGTCTGGTTGCCCTCCGGGCGGTTCACGGGCGAATGCTCCCTGCCGTTCTTTACGGATCGGGCTGGAGTTGGCGTGTCGTTGTGCTGGTGGTGCCAGGCGGCGGCTGTGTTACTCCCTGGTGCTCCAAACCCCGGTCGGAGCCACAGGGTGTTAGTGTTGGGGGTGTGTCCTGTCGTGCGGCGCGTGGCTTGCGGCGCTAGGCTTGCTTGCGCTGCCTCTCCAAGCCGCTTCGTGTCAAGTTAAAGACATGCTCTAAATTGCGAAACGAAAGCGAAGGCACGCCACCCGATGTTGATGTCGTGTCTCGCAAGCAGCATGAGACGAGGGTGAGCGGTAAGGCGTAGTGCGCGGCCACATTACCTGCGAGAGACGGTAACCGCTGACATGAGCGGGCCGAATACCGCCAGGAGGCTGTAAGCTGTACGGTTCGGACTGCTGGGCTGAGGGCGCGCTGGGCTGGCGCAGCCTGGCTCGAGGTGTGACCAACCTGAAAATCGCCAGTGCCACCGGTGCCCAGCACGACATGCGAGGGAAGCGCGAGGGAAGAGAGGAAGAAGCGTAAAGGAAAAACCACGGAAGCCACCAAGCAGCAGGCAAGGCAACAAATCGCTCAAAGAACAGGCGAGGAATCAGCGAGGCTGTGCGGTGCTGGGCTGAGGCTGCGCTGCGGGGCGGCGGGTGTTGACCTAAAACTAAGGAAAGGCACTGAGAATGAAGTCATGCAAAGAAGGATTAAAGTACTGACGCGGGGCGGCCAACAGAAAAAGAGCAACGCGCGCGTTGCACGGCGCAATCCCGGTCGTACGTCATGCGGCATGGGCCATGCGAATGCGGAGCCGTGCAAGGACGGGCACGATGGACAGTAAGCAATAGCAGGACAGCGACGGGTGCGGACCGCCTTGCGGTTCCCCACACCCGTCAGGAACCGGCGGCCGCACAGGGAGGCAGCGCCGGCCGGGTGGGGGGTTACGTGCATGCAGGCAAGGTGATGCAGCCCCAGGATCGGCCGGATACCGGTGTCATCTCCGGGGGGGGGGGGGGCGGCGACGAAGGGGTTGGGGGCTGGCCGGCGCACACGCTCGCAAATACTCCCATTTGTGGGTGTGCGGCCGGCCAGCCTGCGGGCCGCCGCGGGGGCGACGGCGCGTAGGCACAGTGTGCCGCCGCGGGGGCGACGGCGCGTAGACACAGTGTGCCGCCGCGGGGGCGATGGCGCGTAGACACAGTATGCCGCCGCGGGGGCGACGGCGCGTAGAAACAGCGTGCCGCCGCGGGGGCGACGGCGCCAACCGGCGATCGCGGCCACGGGGGCGGCGGCGCGTAGGCGTAGAGAGCCGCCGCCGGGGGCGGCGATGCCGCGCCAAGTGTGCTGCCGTGGGGCGGCAGTGTTGGGGTTGTGACAAGTCGTGCAGCGCTTTGCTATCGGGATTGAGCTGAGCTGTGCTTGTAGTTGTGGTGCCAGGCGGTCGCTGGGTTCCTCGCTTGTGCTAGGATACCGGTGCCGTGTTTGGCCTGGCACCCTTGCCGCTTCTCTTGCTGTTGGGGCACCAGGTCAGAGCCATGCGGTGTCGGTGTTTGGGTTGTGTCCTTGCGTGCAGCGTCAGGCTGCCGTGTGCTGTGGCTCTGAGTCCTTCCTTTGGTGCGCTCTTGTGTTGTTGGCTCGCCCGGCGTGGCCTTGTGCCAGCTCAGAGTGTTGCTCCTCTGCAATGTAATGTGTTACAGCCCGCGCTCAGGTCACGTCATCCGCTCCTCACAGTCCCTGTCCCCTGGTCAGCCGTACGCCTCTGTTTCAGTCTGCGACGTGCATCACAGACTTACCTCGTCAGCCTTAGCCACTAAAATTGGGGCACGCCCTATGACCGCCGGGGCGGCCGCTAGTTTAGGCTTGGCTGTGGCTTGCTGTGCGCGGAGTCACGCGACCTTGGCTGCGGGAGGGTTTGCGGCAGCTTCGACGGCCCTTGATTGTGCGCATGCGCGCTCGGGTTGTCCCCTCTGTAATTCCACAATCACCCCCAGTCCACCACACTGGCCAACTATTACAGGGGCCGACGGCAACAACCCCAACGATCCACGTGAACTAGACGCAGACACACAAGGGCAAGCCCGCGCCCTCCACATGATCGCCTGCGCACAGCTCCGACAGCACAAGGAGGAACACGCCAACGATCCCAAGCCTCTGAGAAGGTGGCGGTGCATTCGAAACCAACTCCTAACTGGCCAACTGTCGTGGCCCAAACAAGCGCACCACATCCCCCAAGCGGCTAACCAACTTATCTTCTCGCTATACAACGAAGCTGAGGAAATGTCACACATCGTAGCGGGCCCGGTCACTAAGGCTGTCACGGCCCCCAAGCGAGGTGAGAGCCTCCATACCGAAAAGTACTATGAAGTGGCCTGGATGGACTCCGTCATCGTTAAAGGGGCCAAAGAGGCGTACAAACGCATGAAATACACAGGCGAGGCAACCCCGCACCATGGCTACGGCACAGCCTGCAGCCGGTACTTCACACGCATGAAATGGGCCCATACTAATGAACCCATCGACAAATGCCCGACTATAGAAGGCTGGGACCGGGCCATCGCCGCCCACCTACAGAAACTCTCCAAACCTCAAACACCGAAACCCCCTCCCCTTGCCCGGGACAACCGCCTAACCCCAGCCCAACAGCAAGGACGCTGGACGGAACCCGACTTGACCGCAGCGCACACCCGACGCACGGTCCGCCAGAACACACGCATCGACACTAACCCGTGCAACCCATACCTTGACATCCGCCCCACCGGCCAATACCATATCCAGGTCCCCGACACCTACACAGACACTAACACCCTTGCGCACGTTTACGGACCAACCGGGCGGCACATTGCTTCCATCACCCTAGGCACCCTCCTGACCCTTAAAGCCCGATACGACCACGCCCTCGCCACATACCCCGAAGCCACCCAACCTCACAGGGCCAAGGGTGGCTTCCCAGAAGACCTGGCTAAACTCCTCATCCGCACCAGGGTAGACAACAACGGCAAAAGCTGTAAGGAGGCACCCCCTCGGGAACGCTCGCTCCCAGAACCTTTGGTAAGAGCGCTGTATAACTGCCTCACCTCCACGCAACCCGACAACGGCCAGCCACCCCAAATCACTGAGCGCTTTGCCTCCCCACTTAACTGCACTGGGAAAGCAACGAGCTACTACAGCCACCACGCCGCCGACATCCTCTTTGGGGCTTCGCATGACGCATATACAGCCCCCTTCGACGGTCTCTCCCTCGCCCACCCAGATCCCGAACCCGCCTCCTGCGCCAAAGCACTTGCTTGGGCCACCGCGTCTATTGAACACCTGGAAAACCGAGCCACACCCGCAATTACGCTCATGATAATCCCGCAACACAGTGGGCCAGCCATGCGAGGCCTTGCCAGTGCCCACGTCACCCCCCTAGCGCACATCCCCGCCGGGACACCCGCTGCGGCCTTGCTTGAAGGGCTCGGGACCACGGCCACCACGGACTGCGGCAAACGGGGCTTGCTACTTCTCCTCATCGCTAACACCACCGGCGTACAGGCGTTAAACTCTAACGGCAACCTTGCGCGGCTTCAGAAAGCCCTGACCGACCTTGGGGCCACACCCCCGACACCCCTTACAACACCGACACAGCGCACACCCGCCGCCTGGCCGGCCCGGGCCACCCTCCCCCGCGACCGAACCCCCAACGTAACCAGACCTTACTCTCACCGCGCCAAAACCCGCGCCCAACAACTAACCAGCTGCAACGCGCCCCCACGGCGTAGCCTCTGCACCTGCCCTGCGCCTCCGCCCACCCTCTCAGCCCTCTACGCCGCGCGCGCCGACTACCCCGCCACCTCCCCATACCTGCACAACTCAGACGAAATCATATGGACGGATGGATCGTGTATCAAAGCGGCTGCGGGAGAAGATGGCCGCGAAATGAACCAACTGGGGGCATGCGCATGGTCCCAACCAACAGGACACGTTTACATCGAACCGGGCGGCCTCAACAGCACTAACACCATCCAGAGGGCCGAACTCTCCGCTATACTAGTAGCCCTCGAGCATTTTAGGCCCCGCCTACAACTCTTCGGGTACACCAACCTGACGATAGCCAGTGACTCCCTTGTCTCCCTCTATCTCATCCGCCGGGCCCTGCATGCGCCGGAACGACTCCTGCTCTCCAAACACAAAGGGATCTTAGACCGCATCCTACACGAGCTACAGCAATACGCCGAGGCAGGCGTCCCTGTCCAGCTACTGAAGGTACGCTCCCATACCGGGCTCCACGGAAACGAGGAGGCAGACAAGGGCGCCGCCGACGTAGCAGAACGCAACGCCAACGCCATGGCACAAGCCACCCACCTTGAACAGGACGAGCCGTGGACCAAAATATGGTGGCCCAAACGAAACCATGACGACTACTACCTGAGCGACCTCAACCGTGGCGTTCTGTCCTCCTTACCCATCCACGCACAAGTGGGCTTCACCAACAACACACCCGTGCAGGCACGATGGGAAGCCGCGGCTGCGAGTATGTGCCCTAGACTCAGCAACCGTACCCTCTCGAGCAAAACACGCCACCCCTGGCTCATCAAACAGATCCTCTATGCCAGATACGGATACCTCTTTAACGCCCAGCTCAAACGCCGTTACCGACTGGGAGGGAACGGCAACTGCCCGCTGTGCCAGACACCAGACTCGGGAAGCCACATACTGGGAGGGTGTACACACCCCAAAATGAAAGGAGCTTACATCAATCGCCACAACTGGGCCGTTCAAAGAGTCGCTAAGTGCCTGTCCAAAGGCAAATTTAGCGGCGGATACATGCATGGTCATGGATGCAGGCCCGCTCGCAGACCTCCCAGCCTACGCCTCGGCCCAGCGCCCGCCCCCCTGGATGTTTCCCCCCAACACCCCCGCGACCCTCATAGACAAACTCCGCCCGGACATACTCTTCATACCCAACCTCTCCATCCACGATGCCAACCAGGAGGACTACCGTCCACCCCGCAACAAAGGGGGAATGCCCGTCTACATCATCGAAGTTGGGTACAGCTCAGACATTGGGAACGAAGACAAAAGCAAAGAAAAAGCCCGACAACACCGCGAGCTTAAACAGCTGCTGGAACAAGCTGGCTGGACGGTCCATTACTCCGTGGGCGAATGTTTGGCATTTGGCTTTACAGGGGCAATCCCCCTAAACTTGACCTCCCTCCTCACTGACCGCCTGGGTGTGACCAAAGCAGCAGCACGCACATGCGGCGAAAAACTCCACGACAACGCGGTCAGTACTGCCGGCGGTATCATAAAAATGCGCCGGATTATGGAACGGGAGCTACAGAAACGAGGGGGCTGAGGCCCCTCCCCATTTCCTCTGTGCCCCCGGGGTGCGTGGTGAGGTGAAAGCGCGAGGGGGGCGGGCCCCCTTGCCCTAGTCACCTTGCCCCGTTAATCCACGCCAGGCCCTACGGGCCGGCGTTTCCTTATTATTATTATTAATTCCACAATCATAACTTTGGCGATAACTTTGGCGATAATGCTAGTAGCTCAGGTGCGCGCCGCGTGTGCTAGTGAACGAGGAGCGAATAATGTCTGAGCCCTTGCTCCATCACTGACCGCTTGCCCCGTTAGCTCCGCTAGCACCAGCTTCATAGCATTTAATATGTAAAAGGCATAGGCGCGGCTTCAGGGTCTCGAACCTGTGGGGACAACGAGGGACATTATTGTGCAGTTAAGCGAGCAGGGCCCTCTTGCGCTAAGTGCTGGACACCATATGGATGCGTAAATAGCACTTTACGCCTAGTGACACAACAAACTTCCAGTCTCGGACTCAAAAGTCGCAGCCTGCAAATCGGAGCGAGCTAAAGCCTAAGGAAACCCACGGTTTTTCGCAGCCCAGCAACCTGGCTGTGTAGATCTAAGTCGCAGCTACGTATTTCTGCTTTCGACAGGGCAGATAACCGCGGGTTTCTTTGCGCTCCTTGCGTTCTAGCCCCGATTTGCAGACTGCGACTTTGGAGTCCGGGACTGGAAGTTTGTAATGCGAATCACTATAATACTTAAAACTAGAATTTGCAGCGATAGGTGCGCAATTTTGGCTGTCGCTTCGCTGTCGTTCGCCTTCCTCGCTCGCTCGGATCGAAGGCTTGGGCTAACCCTACATAATGTAGCATAGTGAGAGCTATTGATATGTAGTAATAACCATCTAATGGTCGGGAGATAGTTTCCATTACCAACGTTTCCTCAACGTACGTGTTTTGTCGTCGTTGTTGCTTGCTGGGCCGGTTTCCTTATATGTCGTGTACGCGATGTCCGCGTTAATAAGGAGCATTGCAGCGGCGTGAGTGGCCTTCCCAGACTCGGCCCCAGAATCGCTCTTCACGTCTGTGACTCCAGAGTCTGAGCCATAAATTCATTTACATTTTTCTTTGAACTCTGTTCCATTTGCAAGCATCAGCGACCACAGCGCTTCGCGTTTCAGACAGATTGATGGCAGCAGCGCTTCAGGCAGGGTGGACAGATTGGACAGAAGAAGGGGCTGCGCGGACATTGACGTCGATTACATAGCGCATTGTATCAAACCTAAATGCTTCATAGGGCGAACACCTCCTGACTGTAGTGTGCAAGTCGTTCTCGGTCGCTGGGGCCTCGTTCGTTGTGCGTACAAATTGTTTGTGTAGCTGTTTACATATACGTTCGTGGCATTTTGGTCGGCGGACGCGAAGAGCCTAGATGGGCTAGACCAACCGACACGCGTATATATTGTGGGTGGCCAACTGGCGGGCGAAACAGCAGCAGCCCTGCGCTTCTAGTCATAGTCATATTGCGGTTGGACACCATAATCAAGAGACAGGCCACCCACAGACCTCCAGCAGCTTAGCTGACAGTGAAGAATACATACGACGAGATGCAGCAAGACGCGCGCTCTGGGCCCGACGACCCGGCCGAACTTAATACATGGTCGCAGCCTTTCAGGTTTGGAAATGGAACCGCCTTCACGGCCGTTTACGACCTGAGCGACTCCGAGTCTGCTGAGGGCACTGATGCGAACGCGCTGAACTTTGCTCGGCCGCAAGCTAAGCAGCCGCAGCTTCCGCAGCTTCCGCAGCCCTACATAACCGAGGAGGACAGCCTCATGCAGCTGCTCAGCCTGCTGGAAAAGAGCGAGCGCGACTCGGAGCTGCTCGCTCCTAATGCGGCGCACCGGACCAGCTCGTCCGGGCCCACGACCCTCGCACCCCTGCCACCGCCCCAGCCCCGGGGCCCACCGGCGCCCCCGCAGCCCTTCGTGCCCCCCCGCGGCGGCTTGACCAGCCACCCCCTGGCCGGCCTGCACCACGGCGACGTCAGCAGCAGCGGCTACGCTGCCGTCGCGGCCGCAGTGCTGGGGGAAGCCGACGCCGAGGATGCGGCAGCGGCCACCGCCATCACCAACACCGCCACTACCAACAACAACGGCACCACCACCAGTAGCATCGCAGCCCATGACCACCACCACCACCACCACCACACCACCACCACCACCACCGCCACCACCACCACCACCACCACCGCCACCACCACCACCAGCAGCAGCAGCAGCAGCCGCAGCAGCAGCAGCCGCAGCAGCAGCAGCAGCAGCAGCGGCAGCAGCCGTGTAAGCAGCCGTGTAAGCAGCCCGAAGCCAACGACGACATCGGCGGCAGCGGTGAACTGCCCACGCTGGACTCAGATGCCCTGCCCGACATTTCCGACCTACTGCAGAGCCTGTGCTCCGAACCCGTACCGTACAGTCTGAGGCTGCCCGTACCGCAGGACGCCATTGCGGCGCAGATGGCGGCGGCGGCGGCCGCAGTGGAGGAGGAGGCCGCTGCGGTGGCGGCTGCGGAGCAGCAGCTGCAGCAGCAGCAGCAGCCGCAGCAGCAGCAGCCGCCGCCGCCGCCGCCGCAGCAGCAGCAGCAGCAGCAGCAGCAGCAGCAGCAGCAGCAGCAGCAGCAGCAGCAGCGGGAGCAGCGGGAGCAGCGGGAGCAGCGGGAGCAGCGGGAGCAGCGGGATCGGGGCCCGGCGCACCAGGGCTCTTCGGTCGCGGATGCTGCCGGCACCGCCTCGTCTGCGGCCCCAGCCGCAGGCCCCGCAGACCCCGCGGCCCCATGCGCTTTGGCGACCGCCTATGCTGCCCCTGGCTCTGCCGCTACTGCCGCTGCTGCTACTGCCGTTGTTCCCGCCCCGCCGCCGCCCGGCCTGGACCCCGGTAGCCCACTGCACATGGACTTGCTGAGCGCGCTGCGCTTCACCACCGCCGCTGAGCGGCAGCAGCAGCTGACACACCCGCCCCAGCAGCAGCAGCAGCAGCAGCAGCAGCAGCAGCAGCAGCAGCAGCAGCAGCAGCAGCAGCAGCAGCAGCAGCAGCAGCAGCAGCAGCAGCAGCAGCAGCAGCAGCAGCCCCAGCTGCAGATGTCAGTTTACGAGCAGGGCGCCGGCGGCGGCGGCTTCCGCGGCTCTGCGCGCGAGAGCCGCGCCAGCGGCACCGGCACCAGCGACGACACGCCTGGGCTGCCGGCCATGGCACCGGTGGACGGGGCGCCCGGCCTGCTACAGCCGGCACTGTACGGCGGCGGCGGCGGCGGCGGCGGCTACAGCCGCGCGGCGCAGCTGCAGGGCAGCAGCCGCGCGTCCATGGATCCTTATGGAGGCGGCGGCAGCGTCAGCGGGCCGGCGGCTGCGCGCTCCAGCTACAGCGGCATGAGCGACGGCGGCGGCGGCGGCGTGAGCCTGACCCCGTACGGCAGCGGCGCCATGCCCAGTGGCGGCTCATGCGCGGCTTCCGCCGCCGGCACGCCGCCGCTGTCGCCGCGCAACTTCCCTGGCATGATCTTTGGCCAGCAGCAGCAGCAGCAGCAGCAGCAGCAGCAGTACCCTGCCGGCGGTGCTACTGCCGGGGCAGTAGCGGGGCAGGAGGCGGGTGGGTGGCCGTACTGGTCGGGCGGCGGCGGCCAGCAGCTGATCGGCGTCAGTGTGCCGGCGGCCGCCCTGGGGCCAGCTGTGGCAGGAGGCGACTACCACGCCCGCCGCAGCAGCTACCTGTACGGCCCGCGGGAATGCAATGTCAGCACCGCCACGACGCTCAGCGACACGGGGCTTGGTGGCGGCGGGGATCGCCGCACCAGCGTCACCGGCGTGCCGCTGCCGCGCGGCCTGACGTCGCTCAGCGGCGGCGACGGCAGCGTCGTGACCGGCGCCGCCGCCGGGCCGTCGTTCTCCGGCCTCAGCGGCCTCAACCTCGGCGGCGGCAGCGTCAGTACCGCCACCACCTGCGGCGCGGTGGCGCTGTCCGGCCAATCCAAGCGCTCCCACAACCGCTCCAAGTCCATGACGCCGCCGCCGTCGGCGCGCCGCGCCTCCGCCTGCGGCGTGCCCGCCACCACCTCGGGCATGCTGGGCTCCGGCCTGGGCGGCGTCGATAACGACAACGACAACGAGGACGGAGCCAGTAGCGGCGAGGAGGGCGGCGGCGGCGGCGGGCGCACGTTGCGGCCGGAGGAGATCCCGGGGCCGGTGACGGTGATGGTGACGGGGCAGGGCAAGCCGGGCCAGCCGGACGCCGAGGGGCAGCGCGCGTGCATCACCGTCAGCGGCGTGTTTCACCCGGACAAGTACCTGGCCAAGCAGGTGGGGAGGGGAGGGGTGGCGTTGGGGAGGGAGGTGTTGGGGAGGGAGGTGGGGAGGGAGGTGGAGAGGGGAGGGGAGGGGAGTTGGGGAGGGAGGTGGGGAGGGAGGCGGGGAGGGAGGTGGTGCGCGTTTGCGCATGTGCGCGTACACGTGCGCGTTTGGGAGGGGCAAGGCGGGTCAGGTGGGGGCGGGGAAGGCGTCGACAGTGCGGGAAGTGCACGAAGGCGTGTGTTAGCACTTCAGGTGATCCGGGTTATACAGGCCTGCCCGGGGCTGGACACGCGCGCTGCCCGCACACCGCTGTGCCGTACGCACACGCCGCTGAGTCGCATGACACCCCCCTCGCCTCGCCAGCCCCCGAGCGAACCACCGTCTCACCTCGCCGCGCCCCCGCTCTCCGCACCGCCCGCCTCATAAATGAATAAACACCATTCCCCTCATTATTGATTAAACACCATCCATGGATGGCTACCCCCTCCAACCCGTCTCCTCAAAACCCGCATCGCTACCCCCTCACGCCCCCTCACCACCGCCCCCGCCCCCTCACGCCCCCGCCCCCGCCCCCGCACCACAGGACTGCATCTGGTGGAACAACCAGTTCGTGAGCCGCTCGCGCTTCGAGAAGGAGGGCGGCAGCACCGCCGCCAAGTGGTACTGCTCCATCAAGGTGGGTGGGTGTGTTAGGTGGTGAGCGGGGGGAGGGCGGGGCTGGGCGGTTAGCGGGTGGGGGCAGCGAGGAGGGCGGAGAGGGGGCGGGCCCCGGGAAGAAAGGTTGAGGGGACCGGAAGGAGGGGCCCCGGGAAAAGCGGCATGGGAAGCGGGAAGAGAGAGTGGCATGGAGTAATTGACCGTTCAACGCATGCCGCCGCTCCACCCACCACTCACCACTTGGCGCCTCTCGCACCACTGCTGCGGCTGCGCACAGGTACACGTACACACGTGTTTGTGCGTGTGTGTGTGTGTTAGAGATCACAATGGAAAAACAAGCGTGTGTGTGTGTGTGTGTGAGTGTGTGTGTGTGCTAACAAGGACGAAACACGTGTGTATATGTGTGTGTGTGTGTGTGTGTGTGCATGTAGGTGGCGGGCGACAACACCGCCCTGGGCAACTGGCTCACCGCCCGCGGCCTGCCCGTCCTCAAGGTGGGTGGGTGGGAAGGTGGATGCCGGACGAGTGTGCGCACGAGTGTGTGTGTGTCGGGGGCGGGGGAAGGGGGGGGTATGTGGGGGCGGGGAGTGGGGACAGCGAGGCGCGGGGGGGCGGGGATCACCCCCTCGCGGTGGGGACTGTAACGATGATTGTTGCACAAGGGGGGTGGGTGGGTGCTGGCACGGCACGGCACGGCACGGGGTTCGCCATGCGCCACCCTCGGCATGCGTACGGGCCTGTGCGGTTGTCGGTTGGCGCCGGCGGGTGCGACCCATGCCCGACCACAAGGGTGCCACGTGTCTGTTATGCCGTTGCCGTCACTCGCTCCACCCCAGCCCACCCCCCACTTATTACAAGCAACCCAACCAACCAAACCACACCAAACCCAAACAAACAGGGCTGCGCGCGCAAGAGCAAGAAGCAGCGCGCCGCCGAGGGCCGCATGTCCGCATCCGGCGGCCCCGTGTCTGGCGCTGGTGCCGCTGGAGGCGCCCCCGGCGGCTCCGCCACGGGCACGCCCGCCAGCGGCACCCCCAACAGCACCAGCAACGGCGCCGCGGTCGGCGCTGGCGCCGCCGCCAGCCGGCCCGCCGGCCCCGGCGCCTCACACTCGGCCAAGTCGCTGGACCTGGGCCCTTCGCCGGGCTCGCACTCGCAGCTGCCGCTACCCACCACGACGACCGGCGGCGTCGGCGGCGCCGGTCACGCGGGCCCTAACAGCGCCGGCGGCGGCGCCCACCCGTCCGTCGTGGTCACAACCTCGAGTGCCCCCGGCAGCGCGCCCAGTCACGGTCATGTGGCGGTTGCGTGGGGACCATTCGCGGCATCCATGCAGCAGCAGCCTCCCATGCAGCGGCAGCTGCCTATGCAGGGTCAGTCAACGTCGTTCGTGCATGATGGAATGTCGGCGGCGGCGGCGGCGGTGGAGTCTGGGCCCAACTCGACCTCGGGACACATCAGCCCCGGCGGCGGCGCCGGCCCCAGTGGCCCTTCATCTGCCGGCCCGGTCTTTGGCGGCGCCGGCGGCGGCGGTGGGCAGGAGCCGTCTGGCGGCAGCAGCACCGACGGCTTCGGCTTTACCAGCGCCTACCAGCAGCAACAACAGGGGTACCCGTACCCGTACCCGCAGCAGCCGCAGCAGCAGCAGCAGCAGCAGCAGCAGCAGCAGCAGCAGTTACAGCCGCCGTACCCCGCCGCCTCCCCGCCGCAGCAGCCGGGCTCCATGGGGCCCCCCTCGCCTCACTGCTTCCGGCCCTCCTCCCACAGCCCCCACACGGGCTCCAACCCCACCGCCCAGTCGCACTCGCCCCTGCAGTACGGCGCCGGGCCCAACTACAGCGGCGGCAGCAACAGCGGGCAGCAGAAGCTGCTGCAGCTGCTGCCTGGGAGCGGTATGGTTTCGTCGGCGTTTGCGGCGGCGGCTGGCGGCGGCGGCGCAAGGCTGTCGGGCAGCAATGTGGGCACGACGATGATGGATGGTGAGATGAGGGCTGAATTGATTCATTCAAGGGACATGCCAAAGGCGGCACTCATGAGGCCCAAGCCCTCAACCTCTGTCGCTGACGTGCTGGGCTTTTATTGTTTTATATTAAGCATCCCTGCGGCTCGATTACATTCGCAGACGAAAACTTTGGGCTGCACGCGGCCGCCGCCGCCAACATGTCGATCATGACGTCAGCACCCGCCACCCTGCTGACCGAGGTGATCAACCGCTCCGCGGCGGTTGACGGTTACCACGACGGCGGTTCCGGCGGCGCGGTGGCGCTGTCCGGCCAATCCAAGCGCTCCCACAACCGCTCCAAGTCCATGACGCCGCCGCCGTCGGCGCGCCGCGCCTCCGCCTGCGGCGTGCCCGCCACCACCTCCGGCATGCTGGGCTCCGGCCTGGGCGGCGTCGATAACGACAACGACAACGAGGACGGAGCCAGTAGCGGCGAGGAGGGCGGCGGCGGCGGCGGGCGCACGTTGCGGCCGGAGGAGATCCCGGGGCCGGTGACGGTGATGGTGACGGGGCAGGGCAAGCCGGGCCAGGCGGACGCCGAGGGGCAGCGCGCGTGCATCACCGTCAGCGGCGTGTTTCACCCGGACAAGTACCTGGCCAAGCAGGTGGGGAGGGGAGGGGTGGCGTTGGGGAGGGAGGTGTTGGGGAGGGAGGTGGGGAGGGAGGTGGAGAGGGGAGGGGAGGGGAGTTGGGGAGGGAGGTGGGGAGGGAGGCGGGGAGGGAGGTGGTGCGCGTTTGCGCATGTGCGCGTACACGTGCGCGTTTGGGAGGGGCAAGGCGGGTCAGGTGGGGGCGGGGAAGGCGTCGACAGTGCGGGAAGTGCACGAAGGCGTGTGTTAGCACTTCAGGTGATCCGGGTTATACAGGCCTGCCCGGGGCTGGACACGCGCGCTGCCCGCACACCGCTGTGCCGTACGCACACGCCGCTGAGTCGCATGACACCCCCCTCGCCTCGCCAGCCCCCGAGCGAACCACCGTCTCACCTCGCCGCGCCCCCGCTCTCCGCACCGCCCGCCTCATAAATGAATAAACACCATTCCCCTCATTATTGATTAAACACCATCCATGGATGGCTACCCCCTCCAACCCGTCTCCTCAAAACCCGCATCGCTACCCCCTCACGCCCCCTCACCACCGCCCCCGCCCCCTCACGCCCCCGCCCCCGCCCCCGCCCCCGCACCACAGGACTGCATCTGGTGGAACAACCAGTTCGTGAGCCGCTCGCGCTTCGAGAAGGAGGGCGGCAGCACCGCCGCCAAGTGGTACTGCTCCATCAAGGTGGGTGGGTGTGTTCGGTGGTGAGCGGGGGGAGGGCGGGGCTGGGCGATTAGCGGGTGGGGGCAGCGAGGAGGGCGGAGAGGGGGCGGGCCCCGGGAAGAAAGGTTGAGGGGACCGGGAGGAGGGGCCCCGGGAAAAGCGGCATGGGAAGCGGGAAGAGAGAGTGGCATGGAGTAATTGACCGTTCAACGCATGCCGCCGCTCCACCCACCACTCACCACTTGGCGCCTCTCGCACCACTGCTGCGGCTGCGTACAGGTACACATACACACGTGTGTGTGTGTGTGTGTGTGTGTGTGTGTGTGTGTGTGTGTGTGTGTGTGTGTTTGTGTGTTTGTGTGTGTGTGTGTGTGTGTGTGTGTGTGTGTGTGTGTGTGCTAACAAGGACGAAACACGTGTGTACATATGTGTGTGTGTGTGTGTGCATGTAGGTGGCGGGCGACAACACCGCCCTGGGCAACTGGCTCACCGCCCGCGGCCTGCCCGTCCTCAAGGTGGGTGGGTGGGAAGGTGGATGCCGGACGATCGAGCGCACGAGTGTGTGTGGGGAGGGGGGGAGCAGGGGCATGTGGGGGGGGGACAGCGAGGCGCGGGGGGGCGGGGATCACCCCCTCGCGGTGGGGATTGTGACGATGATTGTTGCACAAGGGGGGTGGGGGTTGCTGGCACGGCACGGCACGGGGTTCGCCATGCGCCGCCCTCGGCATGTGTACGGGCCTTTGCGGTTGTCGGTTGGCGCCGGCGGGTGCGACCCATGCCCGACCACAAGGGTGCCACGTGTCTGTTATGCCGTTGCCGTCACTCGCTCCACCCCAGCCCACCCCCCACTTATTACAAGCAACCCAACCAACCAAACCACACCAAACCCAAACAAACAGGGCTGCGCGCGCAAGAGCAAGAAGCAGCGCGCCGCCGAGGGCCGCATGTCCGCACCCGGCGGCCCCGTGTCTGGCGCTGGTGCCGCTGGAGGCGCCCCCGGCGGCTCCGCCACGGGCACGCCCGCCAGCGGCACCCCCAACAGCACCAGCACCGGCGCCGCGGTCGGCGCTGGCGCCGCCGCCAGCCGGCCCGCCGGCCCCGGCGCCTCACACTCGGCCAAGTCGCTGGACCTGGGCCCTTCGCCGGGCTCGCATTCACAGCTGCCGCTACCCACCACGACGACCGGCGGCGTCGGCGGCGCCGGTCACGCGGGCCCTAACAGCGCCGGCGGCGGCGCCCACCCGTCCGTCGTAGTCACAACCTCGAGTGCCCCCGGCAGCGCGCCCAGTCACGGTCACGTGGCGGTTGCGGCGGCTGGCGGCGGCGGCGGCATCGCCGCCGCCGCCGCCGGTGCGTGGGGACCATTCGCGGCATCCATGCAGCAGCAGCCTCCCATGCAGCGGCAGCTGCCTATGCAGGGTCAGTCAACGGCGTTCATGCATGATGGAATGTCGGCGGCGGCGGCGGCGGTGGAGTCTGGGCCCAACTCGACCTCGGGACACATCAGCCCCGGCGGCGGCGCCGGCCCCAGTGGCCCTTCATCTGCCGGCCCGGTCTTTGGCGGCGCCGGCGGCGGCGGTGGATGGGCGCCGTCTGGCGGCAGCGGCACCGACGGCTTCGGCTTTCCCAGCGCCTACCAGCAGCAACAGCAGGGGTACCCGTACCCGTACCCGCAGCAGCAGCAGCAGCAGCAGCAGCAGCAGCAGCAGCAGCAGCAGCAGCAGCAGCAGCAGCAGCAGCACCAGTTACAGCCGCCGTACCCCACCGCCTCCCCGCCGCAGCAGCCGGGCTCCATGGGCCCCCCCTCGCCGCACTGCTTCCGGCCCTCCTCCCACAGCCCCCACACCGGCTCCAACCCCACCGCCCAGCCGCACTCGCCCCACGGGTACCACGACGGCGGTTACGGCGGCGCGGTGGCGCTGTCCGGCCAATCCAAGCGCTCCCACAACCGCTCCAAGTCCATGACGCCGCCGCCGTCGGCGCGCCGCGCCTCCGCCTCCGGCGCGCTCGGCGGCGGCGGCGGCGCCGCCACCACCTCCGGCATGCTGGGCTCCGGCCTGGGCGGCGTCGATAACGACAACGACAACGAGGACGGAGCCAGTAGCGGCGAGGAGGGCGGCGACGGCGGCGGGCGCACGTGGCGGCCGGAGGAGATCCCGGGGCCGGTGACGGTGATGGTGACGGGGCAGGGCAAGCCGGGCCAGCCGGACGCCGAGGGGCAGCGCGCGTGCATCACCGTCAGCGGCGTGTTTCACCCGGACAAGTACCTGGCCAAGCAGGTGGGGAGGGGAGGGGAGTTGGGGTGGGAGGTGTTGGGGAGGGAGGTGGTGCGCGTTTGCGCATGTGCGCGTGCACGTGCGCGTTTGGGAGGGGCAAGGCGGGTCAGGTGGGGGCGGGGAAGGCGTCGACAGTGCGGGAAGTGCAAGAAGGCGTGTGTTGGCACTTCAGGTGATCCGGGTTATACAGGGCTGCCCGGGGCTGGACACGCGCGCTGCCCGCACACCGCTGTGCCGTACGCACACGCCGCTGAGTAGCAGGACACCCCCCTTGCCTCGCCAGCCCCCGAGCGAACCACCGTCTCACCTCGCCGCGCCCCCGCTCTCCGCACCGCCCGCCTCATTAATGATTAAGCACCATCCATGGATGGCTACCCCCTCCAACCCGTCTCCTCAAAACCCGCATCTCCACCCCCTCACGCCCCCTCACCACCGCCCCCGCCCCCTCACGCCCCCGACCCCGCCCCCGCACCACAGGACTGCATCTGGTGGAACAACCAGTTCGTGAGCCGCTCGCGCTTCGAGAAGGAGGGCGGCAGCACCGCCGCCAAGTGGTACTGCTCCATCAAGGTGGGTGGGTGTGTTCGGTGGGGAGCGGGGGGAGGGCGGGGCTGGGCGATTAGCGGGTGGGGGCAGCGAGGAGGGCGGAGAGGGGGCGGGCCCCGGGAAGAAGGGTTTGGGGGACCGGAAGGAGGGGCCCCGGGAAAAGCGGCATGGGAAGCGGGAAGAGAGAGTGGCATGGAGTAATTGACCGTTCAACGCATGCCGCCGCTCCACCCACCACTCACCACTTGGCGCCTCTCGCACCACTGCTGCGGCTGCGTACAGGTACACATACACACGTGTGTGTGTGTGTGTGTGTGTGTGTGTGTGTGTGTGTGTGTGTGTGTGTGTGTGTGTGTGTGTGTGTGTGTGTGTGTGTGTGTGTGTGTGTGTGCGTGTGTGTGTGTGTGTGTGTGTGTGTGTGTGTGTGTGTGTGTGTGTGTGTGTGTGTGTGCTAACAAGGACGAAACACGTGTGTACATATGTGTGTGTGTGTGTGCATGTAGGTGGCGGGCGACAACACCGCCCTGGGCAACTGGCTCACCGCCCGCGGCCTGCCCGTCCTCAAGGTGGGTGGGTGGGAAGGTGGATGCCGGACGAGTGTGCGCACGAGTGTGTGTGTGTCGGGGGCGGGGGAAGGGGGGGGTATGTGGGGGCGGGGAGTGGGGACAGCGAGGCGCGGGGGGGCGGGGATCACCCCCTCGCGGTGGGGACTGTAACGATGATTGTTGCACAAGGGGGGTGGGTGGGTGCTGGCACGGCACGGCACGGCACGGGGTTCGCCATGCGCCACCCTCGGCATGCGTACGGGCCTTTGCGGTTGTCGGTTGGCGCCGGCGGGTGCGACCCATGCCCGACCACAAGGGTGCCACGTGTCTGTTATGCCGTTGTCGTCACTCGCTCCACCCCAGCCCACCCCCCACTTATTACAAGCAACCCAACCAACCAAACCACACCAAACCCAAACAAACAGGGCTGCGCGCGCAAGAGCAAGAAGCAGCGCGCCGCCGAGGGCCGCATGTCCGCACCCGGCGGCCCCGTGTCTGGCGCTGGTGCCGCTGGAGGCGCCCCCGGCGGCTCCGCCACGGGCACGCCCGCCAGCGGCACCCCCAACAGCACCAGCACCGGCGCCGCGGTCGGCGCTGGCGCCGCCGTCAGCCGGCCCGCCGGCCCCGGCGCCTCACACTCGGCCAAGTCGCTGGACCTGGGCCCTTCGCCGGGCTCGCACTCGCAGCTGCCGCTACCCACCACGACGACCGGCGGCGTCGGCGACGCCGGTCACGCGGGCCCTAACAGCGCCGGCGGCGGCGCCCACCCCTCCGTCGTGGTCACAACCTCGAGTGCCCCCGGCAGCGCGCCCAGTCACGGTCACGTGGCGGTGGCGGCGGCTGGCGGCGGCGGCGGCATTGCCGCCGCCGCCACCGGTGCGTGGGGACCATTCACGGCATCCATGCAGCAGCAGCCTCCCATGCAGCGGCAGCTGCCTATGCAGGGTCAGTCAACGGCGTTCATGCATGATGGAATGTCGGCGGCGGCGGCGGCGGTGGAGTCTGGGCCCAACTCGGCCTCGGGACACATCAGCCCCGGCGGCGGCGCCGGCCCCAGTGGCCCTTCATCTGCCGGCCCGGTCTTTGGCGGCGCCGGCGGCGGCGGTGGGCGGGCGCCGTCTGGCGGCAGCGGCACCGACGGCTTCGGCTTTCCCAGCGCCTACCAGCAGCAACAGCAGGGGTACCCGTACCCGTACCCGCAGCAGCAGCCGCAGCAGCAGCAGCAGCAGCAGCAGCAGCAGCAGCAGCAGCAGCAGCAGCAGCAGTTACAGCCGCCGTACCCCACCGCCTCCCCGCCGCAGCAGCCGGGCTCCATGGGGCCCCCTCCGCCGCACTGCTTCCGGCCCTCCTCCCACAGCCCCCACACGGGCTCCAACCCCACCTCCCAGCCGCACTCGCCCCACGGGTACCACGACGGCGGTTACAGCGGCGCGGTGGCGCTGTCCGGCCAATCCAAGCGCTCCCGCAACCGCTCCAGGTCCATGACGCCGCCGCCGTCGGCGCGCCGCGCCTCCGCCTCCGGCGCGCTCGGCGGCGGCGGCGGCGCCGCCACCACCTCCGGCATGCTGGGCTCCGGCCTGGGCGGCGTCGATAACGACAACGACAACGAGGACGGAGCCAGTAGCGGCGAGGAGGGCGGCGACGGCGGCGGGCGCACGTGGCGGCCGGAGGAGATCCCGGGGCCGGTGACGGTGATGGTGACGGGGCAGGGCAAGCCGGGCCAGCCGGACGCCGAGGGGCAGCGCGCGTGCATCACCGTCAGCGGCGTGTTTCACCCGGACAAGTACCTGGCCAAGCAGGTGGGGAGGGGAGGGGAGTTGGGGTGGGAGGTGTTGGGGAGGGAGGTGGTGCGCGTTTGCGCATGTGCGCGTGCACGTGCGCGTTTGGGAGGGGCAAGGCGGGTCAGGTGGGGGCGGGGAAGGCGTCGACAGTGCGGGAAGTGCAAGAAGGCGTGTGTTGGCACTTCAGGTGATCCGGGTTATACAGGGCTGCCCGGGGCTGGACACGCGCGCTGCCCGCACACCGCTGTGCCGTACGCACACGCCGCTGAGTAGCAGGACACCCCCCTTGCCTCGCCAGCCCCCGAGCGAACCACCGTCTCACCTCGCCGCGCCCCCGCTCTCCGCACCGCCCGCCTCATAAATGATTAAGCACCATCCCCCTCATGATTGATTAAACACCATCCATGGATGGCTACCCCCTCCAACCCGTCTCCTCAAAACCCGCATCTCCACCCCCTCACGCCCCCTCACCACCGCCCCCGCTCCCTCACGCCCCCGACCCCGCCCCCGCACCACAGGACTGCATCTGGTGGAACAACCAGTTCGTGAGCCGCTCGCGCTTCGAGAAGGAGGGCGGCAGCACCGCCGCCAAGTGGCACTGCTCCATCAAGGTGGGTGGGTGTGTTCGGTGGGGAGCGGGGGGAGGGCGGGGCTGGGCGATTAGCGGGTGGGGGCAGCGAGGAGGGCGGAGAGGGGGCGGGCCCCGGGAAGAAGGGTTTGGGGGACCGGAAGGAGGGGCCCCGGGAAAAGCGGCATGGGAAGCGGGAAGAGAGAGTGGCATGGAGTAATTGACCGTTCAACGCATGCCGCCGCTCCACCCACCACTCACCACTTGGCGCCTCTCGCACCACTGCTGCGGCTGCGTACAGGTACACATACACACGTGTGTGTGTGTGTGTGTGTGTGTGTGTGTGTGTGTGTGTGTGTGTGTGTGTGTATGTGTGTGCTAACAAGGACGAAACACGTGTGTATATGTGTGTATGTGTGTGCATGTAGGTGGCGGGCGACAACACCGCCCTGGGCAACTGGCTCACCGCCCGCGGCCTGCCCGTCCTCAAGGTGGGTGGGTGGGAAGGTGGATGCCGGACGAGTGTGCGCAAGTGTGTGTGTGTGTCGGGGGCGGGGGAAGGGGGGGGTATGTGGGGGCGGGGAGTGGGGACAGCGAGGCGCGGGGGGGCGGGGATCACCCCCTCGCGGTGGGGACTGTAACGATGATTGTTGCACAAGGGGGGTGGGTGGGTGCTGGCACGGCACGGCACGGCACGGGGTTCGCCATGCGCCGCCCTCGGCATGCGTACGGGCCTTTGCGGTTGTCGGTTGGCGCCGGCGGGTGCGACCCATGCCCGACCACAAGGGTGCCACGTGTCTGTTATGCCGTTGCCGTCACTCGCTCCACCCCAGCCCACCCCCCACTTATTACAAGCAACCCAACCAACCAAACCACACCAAACCCAAACAAACAGGGCTGCGCGCGCAAGAGCAAGAAGCAGCGCGCCGCCGAGGGCCGCATGTCCGCACCCGGCGGCCCCGTGTCTGGCGCTGGTGCCGCTGGAGGCGCCCCCGGCGGCTCCGCCACGGGCACGCCCGCCAGCGGCACCCCCAACAGCACCAGCACCGGCGCCGCGGTCGGCGCTGGCGCCGCCGCCAGCCGGCCCGCCGGCCCCGGCGCCTCACACTCGGCCAAGTCGCTGGACCTGGGCCCTTCGCCGGGCTCGCACTCGCAGCTGCCGCTACCCACCACGACGACCGGCGGCGTCGGCGACGCCGGTCACGCGGGCCCTAACAGCGCCGGCGGCGGCGCCCACCCCTCCGTCGTGGTCACAACCTCGAGTGCCCCCGGCAGCGCGCCCAGTCACGGTCATGTGGCGGTTGCGTGGGGACCATTCGCGGCATCCATGCAGCAGCAGCCTCCCATGCAGCGGCAGCTGCCTATGCAGGGTCAGTCAACGGCGTTCATGCATGATGGAATGTCGGCGGCGGCGGCGGCGGTGGAGTCTGGGCCCAACTCGGCCTCGGGACACATCAGCCCCGGCGGCGGCGCCGGCCCCAGTGGCCCTTCATCTGCCGGCCCGGTCTTTGGCGGCGCCGGCGGCGGCGGTGGGCGGGCGCCGTCTGGCTGCAGCGGCACCGACGGCTTCGGCTTTCCCAGCGCCTACCAGCAGCAACAGCAGGGGTACCCGTACCCGTACCCGCAGCAGCAGCAGCAGCAGCAGCAGCAGTTACAGCCGCCGTACCCCGCCGCCTCCCCGCCGCAGCAGCCGGGCTCCATGGGGCTCCCTCCGCCGCACTGCTTCCGGCCCTCCTCCCACAGCCCCCACACGGGCTCCAACCCCACCTCCCAGCCGCACTCGCCCCTGCAGTACGGCGCCGGGCCCAAGTACAGCGGCGGCAGCAACAGCGGGCAGCAGAACCTGCTGCAGCTGCTGCCTGGGAGCGGCATGGTTTCGTCGGCGTTTGCGGCGGCGGCGGCTGGCGGCGGCGGCGCAAGGCTGTCGGGCAGCAATGTGGGCACGACGATGATGGATGGTGAGATGAGGGCTGAATTGATTCATTCAAGGGACATGCCAAAGACGGCACTCATGAGGCCCAAGCCCTCAACCTCTGTCGCTGACGTGCTGGGCTTTTATTTTTTTACTTGAAGCATCCCTGCGGCTCGATTACATTCGCAGACGAAAACTTTGGGCTGCACGCGGCCGCCGCCGCCAACATGTCGATCATGACGTCAGCGCCCGCCGCCCTGCTGACCGAGGTGATCAACGGCTCCGCGGCGGTTGACGGTTACCACGACGGCGGTTACGGCGGCGCGGTGGCGCTGTCCGGCCAATCCAAGCGCTCCCACAACCGCTCCAAGTCCATGACGCCGCCGCCGTCGGCGCGCCGCGCCTCCGCCTCCGGCGTGCCCGCCACCACCTCGGGCATGCTGGGCTCCGGCCTGGGCGGCGTCGATAACGACAACGACAACGAGGACGGAGCCAGTAGCGGCGAGGAGGGCGGCGGCGGCGGCGGGCGCACGTTGCGGCCGGAGGAGATCCCGGGGCCGGTGACGGTGATGGTGACGGGGCAGGGCAAGCCGGGCCAGGCGGACGCCGAGGGGCAGCGCGCGTGCATCACCGTCAGCGGCGTGTTTCACCCGGACAAGTACCTGGCCAAGCAGGTGGGGAGGGGAGGGGAGTTGGGGTGGGAGGTGTTGGGGAGGGAGGTGGTGCGCGTTTGCGCATGTGCGCGTGCACGTGCGCGTTTGGGAGGGGCAAGGCGGGTCAGGTGGGGGCGGGGAAGGCGTCGACAGTGCGGGAAGTGCAAGAAGGCGTGTGTTGGCACTTCAGGTGATCCGGGTTATACAGGGCTGCCCGGGGCTGGACACGCGCGCTGCCCGCACAACGCTGTGCCGTACGCACACGCTGCTGAGTAGCATGACACCCCCCTCGCCTCGCCAGCCCCCGAGCGAACCACCGTCTCACCTCGCCGCGCCCCCGCTCTCCGCACCGCCCGCCTCATTAATGATTATACACCATCCCCCTCATGATTGATAAAACACCATCCATGGATGGCTACCCCCTCCAACCCGTCTCCTCAAAACCCGCATCGCCACCCCCTCACGCCCCCTCACCACCGCCCCCGCCCCCTCACGCCCCCGACCCCGCCCCCGCACCACAGGACTGCATCTGGTGGAACAACCAGTTCGTGAGCCGCTCGCGCTTCGAGAAGGAGGGCGGCAGCACCGCCGCCAAGTGGTACTGCTCCATCAAGGTGGGTGGGTGTGTTCGGTGGGGAGCGGGGGGAGGGCGGGGCGGGCCGGTTAGCGGGTGGGGGCAGCGAGGAGGGCTAGGAAGGCGGAGAGGGGGCGGGCCCCGGGAAGAAGGGTTTGGGGGACCGGAAGGAGGGGCCCCGGGAAAAGCGGCATGGGAAGCGGGAAGAGAGAGTGGCATGGAGTAATTGACCGTTCAACGCATGCCGCCGCTCCACCCACCACTCACCACTTGGCGCCTCTCGCACCACTGCTGCGGCTGCGTACAGGTACACATACACACGCGTGTGTGTGTGTGTGTGTGTGTGTGTGTGTGTGTGTGTGTGTGTGTGTGTGTGTGTGTGTGTATGTGTGTGCTAACAAGGACGAAACACGTGTGTATATGTGTGTATGTGTGTGCATGTAGGTGGCGGGCGACAACACCGCCCTGGGCAACTGGCTCACCGCCCGCGGCCTGCCCGTCCTCAAGGTGGGTGGGTGGGAAGGTGGATGCCGGACGAGTGTGCGCACGAGTGTGTGTGTGTCGGGGGCGGGGGAAGGGGGGGGTATGTGGGGGCGGGGAGTGGGGACAGCGAGGCGCGGGGGGGCGGGGATCACCCCCTCGCGGTGGGGACTGTAACGATGATTGTTGCACAAGGGGGGTGGGTGGGTGCTGGCACGGCACGGCACGGCACGGGGTTCGCCATGCGCCACCCTCGGCATGCGTACGGGCCTTTGCGGTTGTCGGTTGGCGCCGGCGGGTGCGACCCATGCCCGACCACAAGGGTGCCACGTGTCTGTTATGCCGTTGCCGTCACTCGCTCCACCCCAGCCCACCCCCCAATTATTACAAGCAACCCAACCAACCAAACCACACCAAACCCAAACAAACAGGGCTGCGCGCGCAAGAGCAAGAAGCAGCGCGCCGCCGAGGGCCGCATGTCCGCACCCGGCGGCCCCGTGTCTGGCGCTGGTGCCGCTGGAGGCGCCCCCGGCGGCTCCGCCACGGGCACGCCCGCCAGCGGCACCCCCAACAGCACCAGCACCGGCGCCGCGGTCGGCGCTGGCGCCGCCGTCAGCCGGCCCGCCGGCCCCGGCGCCTCACACTCGGCCAAGTCGCTGGACCTGGGCCCTTCGCCGGGCTCGCACTCGCAGCTGCCGCTACCCACCACGACGACCGGCGGCGTCGGCGGCGCCGGTCACGCGGGCCCTAACAGCGCCGGCGGCGGCGCCCACCCCTCCGTCGTGGTCACAACCTCGAGTGCCCCCGGCAGCGCGCCCAGTCACGGTCACGTGGCGGTGGCGGCGGCTGGCGGCGGCGGCGGCATTGCCGCCGCCGCCACCGGTGCGTGGGGACCATTCGCGGCATCCATGCAGCAGCAGCCTCCCATGCAGCGGCAGCTGCCTATGCAGGGTCAGTCAACGGCGTTCATGCATGATGGAATGTCGGCGGCGGCGGCGGCGGTGGAGTCTGGGCCCAACTCGGCCTCGGGACACATCAGCCCCGGCGGCGGCGCCGGCCCCAGTGGCCCTTCATCTGCCGGCCCGGTCTTTGGCGGCGCCGGCGGCGGCGGTGGGCGGGCGCCGTCTGGCGGCAGCGGCACCGACGGCTTCGGCTTTCCCAGCGCCTACCAGCAGCAACAGCAGGGGTACCCGTACCCGTACCCGCAGCAGCAGCAGCAGCAGCAGCAGCAGCAGTTACAGCCGCCGTACCCCGCCGCCTCCCCGCCGCAGCAGCCGGACTCCATGGGGCCCCCTCCGCCGCACTGCTTCCGGCCCTCCTCCCACAGCCCCCACACGGGCTCCAACCCCACCTCCCAGCCGCACTCGCCCCTGCAGTACGGCGCCGGGCCCAAGTACAGCGGCGGCAGCAACAGCGGGCAGCAGAACCTGCTGCAGCTGCTGCCTGGGAGCGGCATGGTTTCGTCGGCGTTTGCGGCGGCGGCTGGCGGCGGCGGCGCAAGGCTGTCGGGCAGCAATGTGGGCACGACGATGATGGATGGTGAGATGAGGGCTGAATTGGTTCATTTAAGGGACATGCCAAAGACGGCACTCATGAGGCCCAAGCCCTCAACCTCTGTCGTTTACGTACGTGCTTGACTTTTATTTTTTTACTTGAAGCATCCCTGCGGCTCGGTTGCATTCGCAGACGAAAACTTTGGGCTGCACGCGGCCGCCGCCGCCAACGTGTCAATCATGACGTCAGCGCCCGCCGCCCTGCTGACCGAGGTGATCAACCGCTCCGCGGCGGTTGACGGTTGCCACGACAGCGGTTACAGCGGTTACGGCGGCGCTGCGGTGCAGCACCAGCCCATGCAACCGCCGCCCGCACGGCAGCCCAGCCTCATGCTGCGCGACTCGTACGGCGGTACGCCCATGCTCGAGGCAGTTGGGGTGGTTGCGTCGTTTGGTCGTTGGGTGGAGCAGCCGGAGGGCGGCGCCGCCGCCGCACCGCCACCCGGCGAAGGCGGCGGCGCAATGTACGGCACCTGATGAGTGGGTGGACCTCATCAGGGCGGCTTATGCGTGTGTGTGTGTGTGTGTGTGTGTGTGTGTGTGTGTGTGTGTGTGTGTGTGTGTGTGTGTGTGTGTGTGTGTGTTGAGGGCGAGAGCGCTGCTCACATATAGGGGTGCGGAAGCGTAATGCGGAAGTTATAATAATCGAGATGTGGAAGATGCTTAAAGTGCTCGGAAGCTGCTTAAAGTGTAGGGAAGGTGGGACGAGAGAGAGGAGGGTGGGACGAGAGAGGAGAGCCGGGAGGAAGATGTTGCATGGGTCATGCCGGTATTCATATTTAAGGCAAAATTCTGGGCTAAGCTTTTTAGACCAGGCAATGAGGCAAGACCTGTTTACACAGAGATCAGGCCGTAAGACCAAACTGAGGCAGTAAGCCCTGCGCTCTCCTCCTCTATCTCTGATCACGGGCCACTGCCCCCGAGTCCCTCTAATTGGGCACCCTGTAACACACGAGCGTGGCTTGACCTGTCCCCTCGTGTTCCCCACTCTGCGCCGAGCGCGCCGTGCCTCCCTAGCGCCTGAGTCCGCCACCGGCAGCGTGAGGCCCCCTCTCCCTGATTCCGGTGCAGTCCCTTCAACCCATGCGTAACCGTCTCGATAAATCTCGGACCAATCCCTCCTCCTCCTCCTATTCCATTCCCTCTTCCCCTCCTTCTCCCTCTCCTGCGGATCCCAGAAGGCAAGGGTTCGTGTGGACCGTGTCAGTGGTTGACACGCTTCGGTGGAAGACGTGCCAGGCCCTCTCCCCGTTACTGTCAGTGCCCGTATCTAACCTGGGCTGGTAACCACAACCCCCCAACCCCCCCCCCCCCCCCCCAAATTTCTACCCTCCCCCCTCTTTTCCGCACCAAAACGTGCCAAAACACCTACGCCGGCGAGCACGCCGGGAAGCGTGCCGGGAAGGGCCCAAACGCCTGAGTCCAGAGCGCGCTTCATCAAAGCCCAAGAACGCGAAGTCAACCTTCTGACATGCATGTGTGTACATTTGTAGTACTTGTTTTGGCAAACCCCGTGGGCAGAGGCCGGCCGCAGGCGGTCGCAACTATCAGTATCTCAGCAAACATGGCAAACAAAAATTTACTGTGACCAGTATTTATAGTCTGCAGAAATAAAGTTAATGCAATTTACGGTGTGACAAACGGTGCAGAAATGAGGAAGCGAGGACCCCTGCACCGACCATCGCGCGGGTTGGTCTCCGGTCATTACATCATTTCCGCACATCGCGCGCTCTGTCAAATTGCCAACAAACGCTGCCGAAGGTCAGTCTGACGCGGGCACAAACCTGAAATCCCTAAATGCGATTTGTCCACGACCAGGGGTCAACAGTACATTCATCCAGTAAACAACGCCGTAGAATATGCACTGGATTTATTTTCCTTCCATAAGCATGCGGCCGGAGTGAAAGCGGGTGTAACGTTATGAAACGTTTTGTAAAAGGGCCATTTTAGGCGAAGGACCCAGGAGCTTGCCGACTGGCCGCAGCGTAAAATAAGTTTTGAAGAAGGGGCAAGTGTGGGAGCGGGAGGCGCCTGTTGAGAGGGGGTCAGGGCCAGGGTTCGTGTGTCGTTCCGCGTTATTCGTGTTGCGGTCCTAGCCTTTTCTCTGCTGTAATTTCTCTGGCGTTCGCTTTTGTTTGTTGATATAGCTCGGAGGTCCTATTTGCTGTTCCTCCTCTGAGCTTGAGCTCGTAGCAGTTTAGGTGGCTGCGTGCGCGCGCTGGCGCTCTCTTCTGTTTCTTTGTGTCTTGCTTGGATGTACGTGTGATCGGTAAGCTGTCGAGGCCACTGGGCGCGAAATTTTGTAGTGCACGCAGGTCTCGGCGCCAGGAGATCGCAGCTCGGTGCGAGCAGCAGCCAGCGCGAGCCAGCCCAGAGCAGTTCAGGGCTTGATCAAGAAAGCAGAGGGGGCAGGAACTCGGACCGTCATGGCGTAGCAGGGTCGAGGGCAGAACTCTGCGGCCGCAGACCCAGGTGGAGTCTGGGTGACGAACTCTCCCAGGTGGAGTCTGGGTGACGAACTCTCCCAGGTGGAGTCTGGGTGACGAACTCCCCCGCACTGGGTGACTGGCGCCCCAGGTGGAGTCTGGGTGACGAACTCCCCCGGCAGGAAGTCGCCCGGGTGACAAACGCCCCCAGCTCAGCATCTGGGTGAACAACTGCCGACCCTTGACGGAGGACCCGATGGGAAGACGCGGCCGCAGACCACCAGCACAGCAAGCAGGCGGGGCGGGGGTCGCAACAGCTGGGGCGGCGTAGTGCTGGCGGCAGCGGTGCGCACGGCTGCAACCTCTTGAATGCGGGATTTGTGGGGGGGCCTGGCCACGTAGCTGCGGCGGTGCTCACTGCCGCAGCTCTGGCGCGTGGCCAGGGGGAAGGCGGACCAAGGGGGCTGACGGCGCGCGCGTTGGCAGCTGCGGCGGTGCTTACTGCCGCAGCTGGGACTGGAGCTCCCCGGCTCGTTGGGCACGCACACAGTTGCTAGGACTGGCGGCGCACAGGAGCAGCAATGCAGTACGCAGGATGTGGGGTGGGGGGTTACGCCAGCAGACGGCATGGTGGACGGGCGTATGCTCCCCGCCATGGTTTTTCCCGTCTGCTGGGGGAGTGTGGCTTGTGTGTGTGTGTGTGTGTGTGTGTGTGTGTGTGTGCGTGAGCAGTTTGCTGTAGTTGGTAGTTTCCTGACGATTGGAGGGAATGGGTGAGGGGGGTGGTTGCTGCCCGGGGTGTGGACTGAGTATCCAAACCGGGCAGACCAAGTGTGAAGCAGCAGCCTGGTTGCTGCTTGCCTACGGCCGGTAAGCTTGAGCGCAAGCGGCCTCAAGTCTTCGGACCGTCGGGCATTATCCCCCTTTATGAATTGCCCTCCCCCGGACAGTGTGTGGTGTGGTTGTGTGTGCGTGTGTGATTGCTTGTGGTATGTTTGTTTTCTAACCGGTGTTGCTCAACACCATCGTGCAGCTCGGTGGTCCGCCGCTCTGCGAAAGACACGCCCCTATCTCAAAGGGCCATTTTAGGCGAAGGACCCAGGAGCTTGCCGACTGGCCGCAGCGTAAAATAAGTTTTGAAGAAGGGGCAAGTGTGGGAGCGGGAGGCGCCTGTTGAGAGGGGGTCAGGGCCAGGGTTCGTGTGTCGTTCCGCGTTATTCGTGTTGCGGTCCTAGCCTTTTCTCTGCTGTAATTTCTCTGGCGTTCGCTTTTGTTTGTTGATATAGCTCGGAGGTCCTATTTGCTGTTCCTCCTCTGAGCTTGAGCTCGTAGCAGTTTAGGTGGCTGCGTGCGCGCGCTGGCGCTCTCTTCTGTTTCCCCGCCCACCCGCCCCTCTTTTCCTTGCTGGCTGTTGACTGGGTGGTGTGAAGGGTCGGCCGTGTGGCCTTGGACTCGTTTTTGGTGCGAGAAGTATGCTTGTTGTTTTGTTGGTTGTTGTTGGTCGCTGGTCCGGGGGGGTGGTTGCTGCCCGGGGTGTGGACTGAGTATCCAAACCGGGCAGACCAAGTGTGAAGCAGCAGCCTGGTTGCTGCTTGCCTACGGCCGGTAAGCTTGAGCGCAAGCGGCCTCAAGTCTTCGGACCGTCGGGCATTATCCCCCTTTATGAATTGCCCTCCCCCGGACAGTGTGTGGTGTGGTTGTGTGTGCGTGTGTGATTGCTTGTGGTATGTTTGTTTTCTAACCGGTGTTGCTCAACACCATCGTGCAGCTCGGTGGTCCGCCGCTCTGCGAAAGACACGCCCCTATCTCAAAACTGCAAAAACCGACGGGGCCCCCCCTGCACCGATCGAGGTGACCGCAAGGGCTTCCGCCCCTCCCCCTTCGGGGAAAGGGGCAAGCCAACGTCGACCTCCCGTAGACGTGCGCCCCACCAAAACCTGAAAGCTTCTACGTTTGGGGCCGAAAAGGGGCAAATTTCTACCGGTTGAAGGAAGATACTGGCACTGGTTACCGTTGCCCACGAGGCCCCTGCCTGGACAAGTGTTCCCCTGTGTCAGGGAAAAGGGGCTGAGCCCCTCCACAGTCTGAGGCCGAACGTCCTCATCGCCCGGACATAGCCGGGGTCGGTCTGAACAGGCACCGAGCCAACCAATGGTGCCTAGCTAGCAGTCGCACACCTAGAGTACCTTGGCATCGCCCTTGAACCGGCCAGTGAACCGGCAATCCGAACCATCGACTCACCGGGATGGTGGCAAGCCAGCCCCCGGCCCCCGGCTTCCATCTTGTACGGGGCCCCCCGCGTTGACCAGCAAGCAAGCAGCGAGGTCGCCAAACTTGCTAGCTATTATTCCTTTGCAATATTAAAGCGTCGCAGAAGCCTAGCAATCACCCGCGCGCTCTCGCTTTCACATGCAACTCGCAACATCCGCAAGTCGCGACCGAAGTTCAGGTTCTGCTGCCCCAAACAGCTTTTTCTATGCACCCTGATAGCAAGATGGTACTCGTGGCTGAGTCTCGGTCGCTCTCTTGCCGATTCCAACCTGTCGAGAAGCAAGCGGACGGCTTCAGGAGCGCTACCGGCTCGCTGGCGAATTAGAACATATTCTGGTGCCCAAAGACAACATCCTTCGGCTGGCCGGTGCTGCTGTAGGGCTGGCTTGCGGGATGGTGACCGCGCTCTAGGAGCTCTTGGCTGCGAGCAAGAGTGCGTGCGTCGTGAGCGTTATACAAAGGCGTTTGTGTTGGGGGACGTCTTTGTCGCGACTCACCGGTGTTATGGCGGTTTTCAGAACAAAGTTCCACGTCGCGATTGGACTGCGGGGTCTTACTCGGCCTTACTCGGGCTTACTCGCTTACTCGCAGGGCACACTCTGCCCTGCTTACTCGCCGAGTAAGCTCAGACCGCACGGTAGGCAGTGCTGACAGCTAGTATATAATTTTTGTGCTACAACATATTGTTTATGCTTTGGGGGCGAGGAAAAGCACGCAGGATTGGGTCAAATTTGCGAGTCACCCATGCCGCCCAGCCTGTGCACGGGCCCCCAGCGCAGGGAAAGTGTCTAGAAACGATCGGGAGGATACAATAACAATATTAGAGCACAGGGCACACAAGATAAAGCTCTTTGGCGAGTAAGGCCGAGTAAGCGAGTAAGCCCGAGTAAGGCCGAGTAAGCCCTCTGGAGTACAATCGCGAGAGGAATTTTGTTCTGAAAACCGCCATAATACACCAGCTGGGTGGAGGTGAAAAAGGGCGTGAACGGGCGAGCTGCAAGCATTCATGGCGGTCGCTTCGATGATCGCGCTATCTTTGCGACCTCACGAAAGTCAATCGTCCATGGACGCGCAAAGGCACTTCTCGCTCCGCCCGAATTTTTCCTGCCGCCTATTTGCGTGCGATAGACAATAGCAAGTACTAATACGTGGCAGTCGCAGTTTGTGCCAGTATGATACTTTTTGCCGACGCAGCCACGAACGAACGAAAGCACGCACGCACGGACAGGGGTGTTTTGGGGGGGGCTTCGTCCCCCCCCCTCCGGGACGCTTCGCTGGGGGGGCTCAGCCCAAAAACGCACCGCCCGCCGGACGGCAGGCCCCAAAGCGCCACGCTCACCACTGGGGGGGGCCTGCCTGGAAAACACACCAGGGATGCATTTTCTAAATTTAATATGGGTTACAGAGTTGACTGACTTCTTGTGAGGACCACGTTTCCTGGTCTCACTCTGCCCATCTTCAACCGATAGGTGGTAGTTTTTATTGCGGCTGGCGACGGCGTGGCGGTGGTGGGATTGTTTGCGCTGCACACGCTGCACGCCTGAGGTATCGCGCAGACTGCGATGACAGATTGAAGATGATTACACCGGGCACATCTGATTGCAACTGGCCGCAGGGTCGTTGGTGCTGGTGCCGGCAATCGGGAGCCTCGCATGCATGCGCCTGGGGGCTGGGGATGTCGAATTGACGACCGCACTGCCTCCATCCAGGTCCCCCGGCGGTGTAACGAACCGTAGCGCGCTGCATGCGTACAGCATGGCTACCTCACCTGCTCACCACCACAACAGATGGGAACTACTGCACCCTGCCACCCTCAATCACGCACAGCCGCGCCATGCCGCCTTGCCATATGCCGCATGTGAAGTTCGCTTACGAGAGGAGGACCATGTTTCTTCGCCGGGGGCTTTGTTTAACGTCCTATGGTCGCCTTTATGGTGCTGCGGAAAGGCGTGGCGATTAACGGGGCCTGAAAAGACTGCATAGGACATGAATGTTATCACAGCATGGCTTCAGTGCAGGGCTTGAGTGCCAGTTTATTTATTGGCAAGCTGGCTTTCATCCGGGCTCAGCACACACTGCAGGGTGCGCCGGCCCCAGCTGTTCGTAAGCAGAAGCCCGCACTAGCCGACTGTCCTTGTGTCTGCTGCTGGCCTGCTGCCATCTCGACCGTGCTCGGCATACATGCTAGCGCCTACTCATCCCTCGTCCCTGCAGCATCCTCCTGCGAGTCCTCGTCATAGCCGGCTTTTGCCGGAGACATGCAAAGCCACGGTCCTGCCTCGTGTCAAAAAAAGCACGCCTTCCGGCGGCCCTCCGCTCTCCCTACCTCTCTTTAACAGTTATGTTCGGGTCCGAGTACACGCACACGCCGCCCATAACGCACACACGCGATCAAGGCAGCACACGGACGCTCCTGCCCCAGGCAGCTAGCACAGTACCCAGCTCAAAAGCCCCAAGCTGGACTGCCCAGCATCTTTTCCGTCCGACCGACCAGGCCTGGTACTGCTACTGTTACTATTACTGGCAGGCATGACGCCGCGCTGTTGCAATTAAACAGGGGGGACGTGCACCCGCCAGATGGGCCCTTCGCATGGCGGCTCCGGACCCAGCCTCAAGCTGCAGCCTCCGGACCCAGCCCCAGGCTACAGCCTCCAGCTACTGCCCCAGCCCCAGCAGCGACAGCAGGTCATCCAGCTCCTCGGGCTGCTGCTGCTGCTGCTGCTGGGCTGCTCCCGCGGTCACCGTCACCGCAGCCGCTGCAGGTGGTGTTGCGGTGACAGCTGCTGCTGCGGCGCCACCGCCACCGCCACCGCCACCGGCGGGGTTGGCCTTGCTCGCCATCATCAGCGCAAAAAGCGGGTGGCCAGGCGGGTAGACGGAGGCGACAGGCGGCGCCGCCGGCGCAGCCACCTGCGGCTGCACAACCGCTGACGGCCGCTGCATGGTGATCGACACCTGTTGCGGGCCAGAGACAGGCGGCGGCGGCGGCGGCGGCGGCTGAGCCTGTGGCTGTGGCTGCTGCTGCTGCTGCTGGTGCGCCTGTCCGAGGGCCGCGAATGCGGGGTTCAGAGCCGCAAGCATTGCCGCTGCCGTGCCCGGGCGCTGCAGCGGCGACGCCGCCGGCGCGGCCACCGCCACGCTGGCAGCGCCGGCAGCAGACGGCGAGGCCGGCGCAGGTGCGGCGGCGGGGCGCGCAGCAAGGTGCGCCATGAAGGGCGGGAGGTGCGGCAGCGCCAGGGAGACCGGCTGCGGCGGCGGTGTTGGCACCGGCACCGGCATCGGCACCGGTACTTGCACCGGCACCGGCACCGGTACTTGCACCGCCGGCTGCTGCGGCTGCACCGCCGCCGCCGGCTGGGCCACCGCCACCGCCACCGGCACCAGCTGCACCGTCGCAGCGGGCACAGGCACCGGCAGCGTCACCGGCGCCGGCAGCGTCACCGGCACCGCCGGCTGCTGCGGCTGCACCGGCACAGGTTGCGGCTGCGGCGGCAGCACAGCCGCAGCGCCAGCAGCCGCTGCGGTGCCGTTGGCTGTTGCCGCGGCATGCGTCACGACTGCGGCGGCACTTGCTGCGGGCGTGGCGGCGGCTGGTGCCGAGGCAGCAGGAGCAGCAGCAGCAGCGGCGGCACCATAAGCCGCCGGGGCCGACGAGGATTCACCGGGCGCAGCGCCGGGCGGCGCAGGACATGATGAGCTGCTGCCGCCCGCCGCGGCGCCCGCCGCCTTGCCCTCCTCCTCCTGCTTCTGTTTCCTCTCCGCCGCCTTGGCCGCCCGCCCAGCCTTGAGCAGCCGCTCCTGCTCCGCCCGCTCCTTCTCCGCCTTCTCCTTCTCCGCCTTCAGCCGCTCCTTCTCCGCCTTCTTCGCCTCCTTCTTCTTCTCCCGCTCCGCCTTCTTCGCCTCCGCCGCCTCGGCCTCCGCCGCGGCCACGGCGGCGGCCTCCTGCTCCGCCTTCTTCGCCGCCTCGGCCTCCGCCTCCTCCGCCTTCTCCTCGCGCCGCCGCGCCGCCTCCGCCGCCGCCGCCGCCTCCCGCACCAGCGCCTCGCGCCGCTCGCGCTCCTGCTCACGCAGCCGCGCCGCCGCCTCCACCACCGCCTCGTGCTCGCGGCGGCGCGCCTCCGCCTCACGCGCCTCCACCGCGGACTGCCGGATGGCCACACCCCAGGAGACGCCGCCGGCGCTGGCCTCGTCAGCGTACTGCACCAGCTCCGGCGCGGGGCCGTAGCTGTCGGTGGCGGCCACGTAGGTGCCGGTCAGCGAGTCGATGACCAGCAGCACGCCGTCCTCGTTTTGGAACACCTGCGAAAGGGGGTTATGCGGACGGGTGTGGGTGGGTTGCAAAAATTACTTGGTAGAATAGGTAGGGACAATATTATCCCATTTCCCAATTGTGGGGTTCCGTGCGTGTGAAGGAAGTTGACAAGCGCTGGTGCCGGCATGCAGGCAGGGGGGGGGTGTAAAACACCAGCCCAGTAAGAGGGGGGGGGTCCTATGCATGTTAGGGGGGAAGACAGTGGGGGAAAGTGCATGGGAGGTCATATCGCTTATGAGAGTCCGGCGTCGGGACAGGAGACAGGAGCCCTTGCACTTGTGCGTAGAGCTGCCCTTGCGTAGGGTACGGCGCGAGCTCGGGCTGTGGAGCGACGGAGATACCGCGCGAAAGGCGTGCGAGCACTGCTAGCACATGTACTGTCCGTGCGCCCTAGCAAACTGCTGTGCTCCAGAAAACGGCCCTCAGCCCCACGCACCCACAGCCCACAGCCCCACCGCCAAAGGCGCCCTACCGGGTCGATGTACACAATGGGGTCAGGGTCCGCATCACCCTCCACAGCGGCACCAGCCGCACCACCAGCCGCAGCCGCGTCGGCCGTCTGTCGCTGCTGCTGCTGCTGCTGCTGCGCAGCGCCCCCGCGTGATGTGCCGGCCGCGGTCTGCGCGGGCGCGTTGGTGGACCCGGCCCGGCTCATGGCGGCGCCGCCCCGCGCCCCTGCCGCTCCTGCCGCCCCTGCCGCGGCCGCAGCGCCCCCGGTCGCCGAGCTGGCGCCGTCGTCATCGTCCAAGTCCTCCGTGTCCCCGCCCGTAGCCGTGGACCCGCCGTCACCGCCCGCGCCAGCGCCGCCGGCCCTGCCGCTGCCGCCGCCGCCCGCCGTCGCCCCCCCTGCCTTGCCGGCCCCGGGCGCGAGCTCCTGCCGCAGCGCCGCCACCAGCCTGCGCTGCTCCTCCAGGCTGAGCGTGGGCTGCGCGCCCTTGCCCTTCTTCTTGCCCGCCCCCGCCCCCGCCCCCACGGCCCCCCCTGCCGGGTCCTCGTCCAGCCCGGGAATGAACCGCTGCCGCACCACCCGCTGCGGCGCCATTGCCGAGTTGGCGGCCACGGCCGCGGCCAGCGAGCCCGCGGGCGCCGCGCCGCCGCCGCCGTCGCCGGCCATGCGCGCTGCCGCCGCGGCGCCGGGCGCGGCCGGCCCCGGCGCCTGCCGCCCCCGGCCGGCGGCTGCGCCTGCTGCTGGGGCTGCTGCCGCGCCCTGGGGATGCTCCGGCGACGCTGCGGAGCGGGGTGCGCACGCAGAGCGCGGGACTCAGGTGTGGTAGGCTTGGGAGGTACACACGGTGATCCAAAGCCGCAACAACCGCAAGATTCTGGGCCCCATGCCTCAGCATCCCGAGGCTTCCGACGCGTACTTATGCTCCACCCCCAGGTGCCACTAGCGCCCGGCCACGCTCACCTGCGCGCGCTTGCGTCACAATGGAGGGCGGTGCACGCGCCCAAGCCGACACCGCCGGCACCCCGCCAGCACCCGTCCGCTGCTGCACCGCCGCCGCCGACACGACCCGCACGCCGCCCGCCCCGTTGTTGCTGCTGCCGGCCGCCGGCGCGGCTCGAACCAAGACCTTTGGTGCCGCCGCTACCGTGGGCCGAGAGGCAGCCGGGGCTGGCGCTGCTGACGCGGAGGGGCCTGCAAGACCGCCCGAGGGGTGCAAGCGCTATGAGCTCGGCCCTGCGGGTGTGTGCGGCTGCGTGGCCCTGCAAGCGCCCGGCTGCCTCGCCCCCCAGAGGTCACGCCCCCAGCTCCCCAGCTCCCGACCCAGTTGGGCGCAGCTCCCGACCCAGGTGAGGCATGCATGAAAGCTGCTCACACCAGCTTATACCCGGTTGCCCAGGCCCCCAGCCACGCCCACCCACCCGAGGCCGGGGGGCCCGCCGCTGCGTTGAGCTGCGCGTTGACCGCCACCGCGGCCTCGCTGCGCGCGTCCCGCTTCTGCTTGTTGGTGGGCGCGCGGTTGTGCGTGCCGCGGATGGTGCCAGGGCAGTTCTTGCCGTTGTCTGCACGCAGGGAAGGAGTGTGACACACACAAGCACACATGTACACATACATACAGAGCAGCAGCCGCGCGCCGCACGGGGGTTGCAGTGACCCGGTGCGACCGGCCGGATGTACGACTTGCTGATGAAGCACTGCAGCTGTGGCTGCAGGTGCGAGGAGTGCCCTGCTCCCCAAGCTGCTCAAAGGCTGCAGAGTGCGCAGCGCTCCGGGATCCATGCAGCCGCACCCGTAGTCGCAGCCCCGGGCCCACCCCCACCCCCACCCCCACCCCCAGCCCGAGCCCGAGCCCGAGACCCCTCAGCGCCCCACGCATATGACCCCAAAGGTCCCGGCCCAGATGGCGGCTGATGCCGGTCGGCTCCTCACCGAGTGTGGCCGGGCAGGGGTATTTGGTCTGTTGGGCGCACACAGACAAGGGAGGAGCAGGTTCAAGCAAACATGGGTTATTAATGGCATATGTCAATGAAGGCAATTGTGCAGCGGGCGACGGGCTTGGACGCGGCGACATGTCGTCAACTGCTCAACCATCGACCATTCAATTGCCTAGTCCGTCAGCAAGGGGCGGTTCCGGCAGTGCTCGTCGCACACATCCACAATGCAGCCGCTGCTGGCGGAGCTCCCACGCTTGTAGCTGGCCCTAAACAGGACTTCGTGGCAGAGCTGGCGCTACCGGCTCCGTCAGCCGGCTGCTGACCCTGGCCCCGCAGCTCATCTGGGTCGACTGCCCCTGTTCGCAGCCCTCTGCAACTTGGCTTGAACCCACCTGGGTTGAGCCCGCACCGGCCTGCACATAATGTCTAGCGTAACCCGACCCTCCCACCACTCTCTGGAGTCTTGACTACTGCATTCCCCTTGGTTCAGGAGTAAGCAACCCCATAACACACCATGCGGATGCCCTGAACCTCCTCACCCGCTGCTCCGTGCCTTGCCGCCCCTTCCGCCGCATGTACGGCACCATGCAATCGTCGTGAAAGGTGGAGCAAGGGCATGACGGGAACGTGCAGTCCAGCTCCCTGCAACGAACAGGGGCCAGCAGCGAGGCCAGCGGGGGCGGAACGCGTTGAAGGGGCGGGTTCGCGGGAAGCTTCGGGGAGTGCCAATCCCTTCGCAGCGGATGCCCGGCCAAGCTACGATCTCGAACATGATATACCATATTCCCATATCGCACGCCGCGCCAGATACAGCGATCAGCGGCTGCGAGGATTTTGGCGTGCACAATCTGTGTCTGCCACCGTTGACGCATCCCTTGCTTACTTGTAATGCTCCGTGTCATGAATATCTTTTTGGCACAGGCCACATGAGCCAACAACGTTCTCCGAGGCCATTGCAACTCTGGCCAGACGCCGACGGTCACAAGCCCCAAATTGAATTCATAATCCGAGAGAAATATCACATACTAAAATATTATTCATAGCAAACTATGACTGGTCGTCAGCAAAAAAAGCCAAAGCCAAAAGTCAACTCAGCAGTTCGCTGTATTGTGGAGCTGATACTCGTGCTGCTACAATAGAAAGAGCAAACAAATTATCACCTCAGCTCATAGCCGGACTTAAGCTGCATTGGAAGCCCCGCTCATTCAGGCTCATTGGCACGAAACCCAGGCAGGAGAGCTTGTCGGAGAGCGCCGTCCCCCCCGAAGGCTACTGGTTCCCGATTCCCACGTATAGAGCCATCACAGCCGCCCGCTGTAAAGCAGATTGCATTGGTTACAGGAGGGACCTGCTGACGCAGTTCGCGAGCCAGCGAAAGCGTACTGGAACTAGTACGAACACCCTGCTCTAGACCTCAGGGGCGTGCCACCTGCAACGCCGACAGCCTACTCTGGGCCTTGGGCTAGTAGGCCTTGCTCCCATGGGAGCTCCACCACTTCACTCATCCAAATCCTCCTCAAATGTAATATACGCTGGTTTGTTCAGTCTCATGCTGCCATCCTCCCTTCTTTCAATCCAAGGGTGACCTGGTGGGGTTTTATCCCACCCCCTTGGCTTGATGCCCAGGCTCACGTACGATTGCAGTCTTGCCCAAAAGTCTGCTATCACTTGTGTTTTAACTCTAGCCAGTGTCGCCCCGTTCCCTACGTATCCTTGCTCATTCCTAGACGCAAAAAGCAGTCTCCTTCCGTAGTCCATGGCCGAAATCGCCGCCAAGCATACGACATCCCAAATTGCCTGTTGAATTGTTTGGTGAGGCGGTGCCAGTAGCCACAGGTTTCTACGTTCCACAATTATTTCAAACAGGCTATCCTCATCACCAATGTCCGCAGAATCTTGTATATGTGTCCTCAACGCCTTCGCAATTGTGCACGTACTGAAGTGGTGTACGCGGTCGGAGCACGCATCTGCCCTTCCACACGGGCAATTATGGCCTTGTCCTCGGTGCATGGAGAAGCCCGAGAAGCCGCCGACCGCTAGTCTCCAATACGCTTCTTTCTGGTCGGCTTCCCACTTAATTTTCCATAGCCGCTTGTATGTGCTCGAGATGTAATTTCTGTCTTCCGTTGCCACCACCTCTGTATTGCCCATGTCCTTCGCCTCTCGAATAAACTCTTCGTGTTTCACTTTTAATTTATCAAACGCTTCATTCATCTGTAGGTACGTAGCTTGCTTCACTGTTACTGTCGCCAGCGGTATTGGTATGTTGCTCAACTTCCACCCCAGGCACCCAACGATGTGGTCAATCATAACTGCATACCTTTCTACGGCATTTGCATTTCCTGCCTGCCTTGCTGCCTCTTCCCATCCCTCCGGTAGGTGGCCAATGAGGCTTTCCAGGCGTCTCAACGCGTCTATCCCGTTCCTCAAAGCCCTAGGCATCATTTCTATTCCCTGTCCTCCGAAAAGGCCCGTGTCGATCACATCTTCCTTATATATTCGTGTACATTCGCTCCGTATCCGAGGCGGAGCTCTGTCTGTGGTTCTCAGGCCCCCTAGTTTCTCCTTCATCCGTGCAAAAGAGTCCAAGGCCCTCACTGCGTCGCCAACTGTATTAATTGAGCCTAATTGAACTACATCCGAGAACCCGTTCTCCAGTGTCACCTCATTGCCATTCCGCTGCCTGCATTTTAGAATGGGGTTGCCCCATAGTGGTGCCTCTGACACCCACGGTTCTGCTGTAAGCCTGCTGGCATCAATAATTGTTGGTTCCGGTAGGTGTGTAATAGCCAAGCATACTCTCTCAATTAATGCACAGTCCGTATCAATTATTTTCCCCATAACCGTCGGCTTCCCTGTCGTGGGGTGCTTGCGTGCCGTCAAGAGCGCCAGGGGTTGCGCCGCCGGGTGGTGAAGGCGTACTGCATTTTTCAAGTTGAGCGCCCAAGGTGGGTTAAATTTTAGGAGGGTGCAACCACCTCCCGCTACGCCTCGAATCCCTAGCACTGCATGGCGAGCCCGCACGTGTTGCAGCATTGGCAACATGCCGAAACCGCCACATTTGATTGGTAGACTTAGAATCGCAGTCCCCTAGGCCCTCTCCGCCTTGCCTGGTTAACGTATTCCCGAGGCCCAACTGACGGTGGAGTGACATGTTAAAGCCTTCTGTATGCTCACCGAAACGCGCTCACGCAAAGGACAGCAGTGCATTTATGAGTCGCGCGCTTTGAGGTGATGATGTTCGACGTGGGCTTGGCGGGCATTTGCCTAGCTTCCAAACGATTGCGCAGGTGTGAGTTGGGTCGGCACTCGGCAGCCACGCCGGGGTGGCGGTTGGCTGCGCTCTTTGGAGCGGTGGTTCACCGGTTCCCCTGTGCCACGACGGTGTTTACTACACTGTCCCCTTCTTGTAATCAGCAATCATATCACCGAAACGCTCAGAAATGCGATTCCTACATTCCTACATGATGACCGTTATGTCTGACCGCCGCGGCACTACCTTCCCGAATCCGTGCGTGTGCAGACGCGCGGCTTGCAGACGGTCATATGGTTCGCGTGTCGGTAGCACAACATACATTGCGTGTCTGCCTCCTTCTCTCCCGCCAGCAGCCACTGCTTGCTCACACCCGCGGGGTCGGGCCCACCAGCCACCCGGGCTGCGCACACACATACCGCTGCCGTCACCCTCCCACGCGGCGAGGCCAACATGCATTATTCTTCAGTCGAGCGTTTCCTGGCGCGGCCCACACCATCTCATCGAGCAGCACGATCAGGACGACACACCGCGTGCCTTCACCAGCAGGCGAGGCGGTGCGCGTCTCAAGCTAGCACCATCAGATCTGCATGCTGCAACTCAATCCCTCACATGAATGATATGTTTGCCGCCTGTCGCCTTTTTATACAAACGAACTTGGGCGCGTTTGCACCCTTACAGCCGCAAAATAACAGCATCCATCACAAGGAAAGCAAAAATCGGCATCCGTTGATACTATGCCCGACAATACGGTACTTGCTGCCATCTTAACTGCACGGCCCTCGCCAGCCTGGTGCGGGTTCCCGCGTGCGCCAGCCGGGGCCACACCATTGCCTCCGTATGGGATAAGGTTTATGAATTGCACCCACCCGTCCCCAGCAAAGGCCCGAACATCATAAAACACAGTCCAACAGTCTCACGCGGCGCCCGGCTCCAAAGCCTGCGACTGCGTGCGCGGTAGGCCGCCCTACCTACTGACTGCCCATTGGCTACATACCCGCCCACAAGTAGCCATCATAAGCAATCACCAAATCCTTTGGTGACACAGCCTCCAAACCACAAGTCTGCAAGACGCCCAACGCACCAGAACTCATGGCTGGCACCCTCAACACACCTTGACACCCACGCTGCTGACAGCTTATGTTTGAATGCTTCTATTTATTCAATACACACACACACACAAACTACATGATTAACGGCCATTGCTGCTTTAAGGTTAAATACTGCAGGAAAAACATCCGCGCTCCGTATGCGACAACATTTATGTGGACCCTGACACTATCGCGGCTGTGTGGCATCCGCATCCGGTGTGGCCCCCACATTGCCCTTGTGTGTGTCATCATGGGCGTAAACGTGCACACGGCCATGCACGGCCAGTAGTACACCCACCGATCCCGTTCGAGAGAGCGCTCTGAACGTCCTGCTCACGCGACGTCAGCATTCCTTCCCACGTACCATCAAGCAGCAACTCCTAGCGTGTTTTGCTTTCCTCCCCCTCTCCAAGCCTTGTGATGTTGCATAATTTTATTGTTTGCAACAATCAGTAGCATCGCACTTCACCACGTATGTGCCAGCACGGTGGACGCAGCTCACATAGCTCGGGGTCCACCTGGATCAAGCAGGAGGAGGAGTGTCCATCCGCCAACCCGGCGCGTGACCCGCATAGCACCATTTGCCGCGTGTATGTGTTTGACCAGTTGGACGCCACCAGCCACCCGGTAACCGCAGTCGTCCCCGGTTGGTTTGGGTGTCACCTGGCCTCTCCGTCAAACATGCATGCATGCTGCCCCCATGCATGCACCAAAATGCGTATCGTCGCCCCTTGCTCGCTGCCACCTACTACACCCAAGAATAGTATCCCACGACCCAAGCCCAACCCAGGTCCGCCGTAATCCTATCATGGGACTGGGTATCGCACGCGCAGGCAGCCTTTTGCAAATAAAACCATGCCTCACAAGGAAATGCAGCGCTCCCCGCCATACATCACCGAACGTTCATGGGAATTAACATTATTATCTTAACTCCATGTTTAAGGTTCGGGCCATATACGCCATTGGTCATACCGTTTGTGCACGCAAGCACCAGTACGTATATCAAGTCGGCCCCTCAGTGAGACCGCAATCACATCAAGAAAGGAAGGCCACCTCCCGCAATCTGGTCGTCGGTCGCTCGGTCCGGCGTGCCGCCATACCACGCGGGCGCAGGCTCCATCATCAAGCAACCAACCATAACACCACGGCAAAGAGTATATGTTTTTTTTGGGAAGGGTTCAGCATGGCCCCATACATCGACAAGCTCTTTGTAATTACCACAAGGCCCACAGCAAGATAACAAGTAAGGCTCTGTACCGCTTGTGGCGCGGTACAGTGCGGAGCCATGCAAGCCTTATTCAGAGCCAGGCACACAGGCAAGAAGCATACAGCAGCCAGCCCGCTGACGGCGGCAATGAAAGACGCATGCCCGGATGATATGTCAGTCTGGCATTGCACTGACAGGCACGGACGACGACTGGCCAACATGGCCCCGAACTGGATCGGCCGCGTTGCACTGTTGAACAATTGCGACACGGCGCTTCATCACCGCCACATGGTACGTACGGCAACAGCAGTGGTGGCGGTCCGCGTTCGTTTGTTCGTTCGTTTGCTCGCGCAGCAAAACTTCTCAAGACGGTCAGTCGTTGTGACCGCTGGGAGGGCAGACAAGGCCACGGGAGCCCACACAGGCATGTATGGTGATTAATGGTGGCCCAAGCCAAATGCGACATGGGCCTCGAGGTGTCTGCGAAGCGCGCTGCACAATCGATAACGTACAGGAAACTTTGAGGGCGGCACCCACAGCCCCGCTGCCGCTACCAACGCTACGTGCTACTGCGCGCTTGCCCCCGCACCAGAAGCACAGCGCGTGCAAAGGCGGTTTGCTGCTGCTGCTGCTACTGCTACTGCTGCTGCTGCTACTGCTGGCGCTGGCGGCGCGTCGGCACTGGGAAGTCGGGGTCGGAGGGCGGCGGCGGCAGGTCGGAGGTGGGCGTGATCTGGAACTCGGCCAAGATCTGTGTGAGTGAGGTAATGAGGGCAGGGGAGGAGGGAGGTGGTGGGGTTCCATGCATGCAGTAAGTTGGTAGGGGGGTCATGAAGGGGGAAGGGGCCGGGTGAAGCCCGGTGATGCAAGGAGGCGGGCGGGTGAGCAGTACTAGCTACTACTGGCAGGCAGGGAGCGAGGCGCGTTGAGCAGTGTGGGAGGAGCTGGGGGCCAGCCAGCAGTGCCAGGTGAAGGGGAGGCAGGCAGGCAGGCAGGCAGGCCAGCAGGCAGCAGCCGACAGGGCAAAGAGAGCAGCATTAAACCCACGTGGACACTCTTTGCCCCTGGCCTGTGCGTTGATGGCGTGTCGCCGCGCGCCGGCCGCCGTACTATTAACCCTGCTGCCCCCTGCTGGCCCCCGCCTAGCAAATCCGCCACCGCCTGCCGCTCCCCTGACGCCAAGCTCGCCCATGACGACGCAAAGCACGCAAGGCACGCAAGGCATGCACAGTCGCATGCAAAGCAAAGCCCCCATTCGCGCCCAAGTCACACATCCCACCTCCTGCTCCAGCATCTCAGTGTCCTCGCCGGCAATCACGGCCTCCACGCCCTCCTCACAGTAGGCCGCCTCCATCGCGTCCACGTCCACGTCCGGCACCATCTCATCATCCACCGTAATGCCGCCGCCGCCGCCTGCAGCTGCCAGGTTCGCGGCGCGGCCGCCACCGCCGCCGCCGGGAGCCCCCGGCGCCAGCAGCCCCAGGCCGCCGAGGCCGCCGCCGCCGGGGCTCAGCACCTGCTGCTGCTGCCCCACCATGACGCCACCACCGCCGCCACTGGCGGCGGAGCCGAAGCCGCCGCTGCTGGCTGCCGTTGCTCGGCTGCCGCTGCCGCCGCTGGGGCCGCCGTGACTCGCGCTGCTGCCGCCGCCGCCGCCGCCGCGCGGTGTGCCGCCCGCCATGCCCATGTCCAGCGACACGGCGGCGGCGCTGGCGCTGCCGCTCCCGCTGGTGCCGCCGCCGGTGTTGGCGGAGGAGGGCTGGCCGCCGCCGGCTCCGCCGCCGGTGCTGCTGGCGGCGCCGCCCGTGTTGGCGGAGATGGAGTTGCTGGTGCCGCCTTCCTCGCCGGAAGGGCCGGATGAGGATTCGGGCACGGGCGGCAGCATGCCAGTGCCGCCGCCGCCGCCGCCGCCGAGGAGCGTGCGACCGCTACTTCCCCCTGCTGCTGCCAGCGGGTGATGATGCTGATGGTGATGGGAGTGGTGTTGATGCGCTGCGGGGCTGTGGTGGTGGGGGGGGTGGTGGGGGTGCTGGCTGTGGCCGTGCGGACTACTGGGGACCTGCAGCGGGTGCAGGTGATGAAGCTGCTGCTGTTGCTGCTGCTGCTGCGGGAAGCCGCCGGCAGCTGCAGCGGCCAGGTAGGCGCCTTGCTGCTGCTGCTGCTGCTGCTGTTGTTGTAGGTGTTGTTGTTGTTGTTGTTGCTGCTGCTGCTGATAGGGGGAGGAGGAGGAGGAGAAGACTTCGAAGCCACCTCCCACGGGGCTGACGGCGGGCGCGGGGCCCACCGGCGAGGGGGCGGCGCTCTGCCCTTGCAGCGACAGGCCCTGTAGATAGATAGGGGAATTGAAGCACAGGTAAGCAGGGAGGTGAGGCGCGGGGACAGGTCCACGTTCCAACAAACTGGGACCGACCGACAGCCATTGGCATAGATCTGCATACAAGATCCAAGCAAACCAGCCCAACTAGGCCGACTGGGTAGCAAGCAGGATGGAGGGTCCATGCATGTCAGCCGGCACAAATAAGGTGGTGGTGGGATCCTAAAGCACAACGACGCAAAGCAATTTCAGTCGTCTGCCGCACGGTTCCCGCCCCCATTGTCCTGCATACACCCTGCCGCTGCTGCCGCTGCTGCTGCTGCTGCTACTAACATCGCACTGCACACTACTTGCATGATGGTGCATGAAGCAGCCGCCGCCGCCAGCAGCCACGCACGCCGCACCTACCTGTATGCCTTGAAGGTTACCGAACAGGCCGTACGGAGACGGCTGCGCACTGCTGCCGTAGGGGCTGGGGCTGGGCGTGTTGGAGGTCGAGCCGCCGCCGCCGGGTGCGAAGCTGCCACCGCCGCCGCCAACGTCCAGGCGCAGCGGAGGCGGGGGCGGCGGGCGGCCGCCCAAGGGCCGGGCCTGCTGCTGGTGTTGAGCATGCTGCTGATGCGAGTGTGGGAAAAAGTGCTGCTGCTGCTGCTGCTGGTGCTGCTGGTGCTGTTGTTGTTGACTGAACAGTGGCGACTGGGCTGGTGACGGCGCGTACGCGAGCATGCCGCCCACACCCACACCCATACCCATACCCATCATCATGCCTGGGGAGCCGGCGGTGTTATTATCGGCAGTAGCAACAGCCTGCTGCTGCTGCTGGAGGTGCAGCAGGGCGTGCTGCTGCTGGTGGTGCTGCTGGTGCGGCGGCGGCGGGTATGCGCCGATGCCGCCGCTACTGCCGGGGTGCAGCAGCTGCTGCAGCTGCATAGGCACCGCCAGGCCCCCGCCGGCGCCCCCGCCGCCGCCGCCGCCACCGCCAGGCGCGTGCAGCTGCGGAACGGAGTCGCCCGCGCTCCAACTGCCGCGCAGGCCGCCGCCGGCCCCAGCCCCTACGCCCGTGCTCGCGGCGGCAATCAACCGAGACACGGTTGCGTTGCCAGCGACGCCGCCGCCGCCCGGGCCGGCGCTGCCCCAGACACCGCCGCCTGCCGAGGCATACATACCAGCATGACTATGGCTGCTGCTGCTGGCGCCGTTGAAGGGCGCCGCCGCCGCCGCCGCGCCCGGTAGCCCCGCCGCTGCGGCCGATTGCCCCGCACTCCAGCTGCTCCGCAGGAAGGCCTCTCCACCGCCGCCGCCGCCGCCGCCTCCACCCATTGCTGCCGCCACGCCTGCTGGAGTAGTCGCCGCCCCGCCGGGCGAGATGACACCGCCGCCGCCAGCGGCCAGCGCCGCAGGCGAGCCCCAGACACCGCCGCCGCCGCCACCACCACCGCCGCCCAGACGAGTCGGCATTGTGAGGTTACGCAGGATCGCGGGCGGCCGGCCGCCGCCGCCGCCGCAGCCAGGAGCAGACGCCAGCTCGGCCACAGCTGCTGCTGCTGCGGCGGCGGCGGCGACCGCTGATGAGTTGCTGCTGCCGCCAACCGTGCGGCTCCGGGTGAGGCCGACAACGCCTGCTGCACCTCCCCCTGCGCGGCCACCTCCTCCTCCGACGGCTGCTGCTGCTGCGGCCGCCGCCTCCCGCACCTGCACCGCCTGCGCCGCCAGTGCCATGCATACCACGCAACGAGAGGTTGTCACTACTCCAGCGAAAAATTAGACACCACAAAAGCGCTAGATAAACGAACGCGGCACTGCCGCCGTGTGATGCCCTCTGCAGCTCCATCTATCCCTGCAACAGCTTCAGCAGCAGCAGTGAACCCCACCTTACATCCACTCGCTCCACGCACGCACACACACACACGCACGCACCTTCAGCGCTACCAGCTGGTCGAAGTTGCTGACGCCGCCCGAGGACGGGGCGGCGGCGGCGGCGCTGTAACCCTCCGCCACACCAGCAGCCTCCGTGCCGCCGCTGGCAGCAGCAGCGGTGGCCGCCGCGGCGGCGAGGTCGTCTGGGGGCGTCACCATCAGACCGCCGCCGCCCTCCTCCGCCGCTTGCGGCAGGAAGGGCGAGGACGCGTGCATGCTAGCACGCGGCGACTTGGCCTGCAAGCCACATATGTGCACGTGCTGCACATTCATGCTAGTGTGTAACTTAACGTGCATGGCGCAGCACCGCCCCTCAGCACTGCTAGCTAGCTGGATGAAGCGGCGCTAATAGTGGTAGTAGTACCACACCATCTATCTGTTTGCAAATACCGGTAACCTTCGCACTCACCCGTAACCGTGCAAGCTGTTCGGGGTCTTCGCCTCCACCGGCTGCTGCTGCGGCTCCAAACGCGGATGAAGCCACCACCGCCGCCGCCGCCGCCGCATCGAGGCTGCCGCCAGACAGCGACCCCCCCTCACCCGCACCAACACCAGCGCTCACACCAAATTGCGGCGGCGGCGCCAGCGGCCGTTGCCCTTGCCCCTGCTGCTGCAGCAGCTGTAGCTGCAGCTGCCGCCTGTGCTCCAGTTCCGGCAGCGGTGCTGACGCGAACGAGCTCAACCCACTGCCCACGCCACCGCCGCCCGCTCCAGAACCCAGCAGGGCGCCGCCGCCGCCGGCGCCGCCTGCTGACGTCAGCGGTGCGAAGGCGCCTGCAAGCGACGCGGGGTGGTGCGCCATGAACCCTTGTAGCTGGTGCGGCTGCTGCTGCTGCTGCTGCTGCTGTTTCTCGGCGCGGTCCAGCTCCTCCGGAGTCAGGTCGTCAATGCCTACCGCCTCCTCCTCCGGAATCGTGGGCGGCTGCTCAAAGGCTTTGACTCGCTCGCCGCGAGCAAAGATGTCCTGCGGGGCATGCATGATAAATCATGGGGCATGCATTCCAGACACTTGAAGGATATATTATGGATTTTCGATTGTTTCATGGCTTCGTTAAAGTTCTGCCGTCAGATTGCTTAGCTGCTGATTACATGGCCATGCATACCCCAGTATCAGCAGCCGCAGCAGCTGGCAGCCAGCAGCCAGCAATAATCCCAAAAAAAACACCGCTCGCAAGACACGATGGCCATGTCTCCCAGTCGGTCAGCTGCACATGGACGCAGATTGATGCACATGCACATGCACACGAACACACACAACTGCTAGGGGCGCGCACTGTATAGGTTTCTAGTTTGGTTGAGGCTTGGGCCGGTTGTGGATGTAGGGCAAGGACTTTGACGGCTAGGGTGTTCAGACCTTTTATCGCTTTGTGGCTGTCCATAGGTGTACTCTGCCCTGTGTGAGAAGGGAAGGCAGCCTGGTCTCGGCGTACTTGTGTTGCGGCTGCTATGGCCACATGCCTGACTTGGTTGGCGCATGTCCTCTGCCAGGCGAACAGACAATGCATAGTGACCACGTGCTGGCTAGTGGTAGTTTTGTTCAAGACGGGGTGCGGCTCCTAGGGCCAATCCAGCGGATCTTCCCGTGTTCTTCGCACGTTGCGGCTTGGGAGACATGGACTACCAGACCAATGCGTGATTCTTTGCGGTGCTAGTGGGCCTCTGCCGCTAGCACTGGACAGCGTCTTAGATACACGATTACGTGATCCACCCAGACAGCTGTAAACCCGTTGTTACACACACACACACACACACACACACACACACACACACACACACACACACACACACACACACACACACGGGGCTCGGGGCTACCGTTTTTTCGGGACTGGTGGGTGGGCTAATGTCTTGCTCGTGGGCTACTGGGCTGGGGGCTATACAAGCCCTCCGGTACTACTTGTTTTCTATTCCTTTGTCCAACCTTTTGCCTCTCATGGGCCGGGAGCGCGGAGCTGGGTTAGGGGGTTTGGGCGACAAATGGCCGACGCCGACCTTCAACAACGCCTTCAAGACTTCGCTGATGCTCGTACCCACTGGAACCGTCACAAGAAGCGCATTGAAGCTGTACTGGCGTATTCTACCGTCACGGAGCTAACGTCGGCGCGGCCACGACTATACCAACGACGATCGCGGCCGCATTGCCCCTGCGGCTGCCCGCCACCGCCCACACCGCTACCGGCGCGCCCCAAGCCGCCGCCAACCACGGCCCGACCCCGCCACCACCGCCACCTGGCACGCTGGCGGAGCTCACCCACCGCTTCTTCGTCACCCGGCCTACCAACCCGCACGTCGTCGCCCTACCCCGCCGGCGCCCGAGTGCCGTCATGCGCCCCTGAACGCTGGCGCGGACCACCGCCTGTGGAGCTCTGGGCCACCGCCATGTGGCGTTAGCATTCAGGGGGGGTACTTGTGTTGCGTGCGTGTGCATACCGACGCGGCCACTGCGGCCGCGCGCATCCCTAGTCTCGGTGCTGCCGTGGAGCGGGGAGCGGGGGGCCAGCCCCCGCCAGCCCACGGCGTGCCTCACTCACACACAGCCGCGGTCAGCGGGGTCACTGCGGCTTATCGGGTTGGGCGACGCCACCCGGGATTACGGGGGTTTTGCGTGGGGTTTTGGCACGTTCCGCAGCTCTGCAACCGCGCCCGCCACTGCGCCCCATTCCGCCGAGTTGTCTTAAGCGCGCCGCCTGCCCTGCCTCGTCCTCTCCTCCACTAGGGAGGAGAGCCGTTTCCTGGGTTGGGATTGGGCGGGCTGCGTGTCTAGTTAGCTTGCTTGCTGCACGCCGTTAGCATTGCCGCCTCTTTTTCTTTGCCATGCCCGTGACACTTTCGCGCTGCCGCCCTTTGCCTATGCTTCCTCTGCCGCCTGTAGGTGAGACTACGGACAGCGGGCGGGAATCAGGGAATTAGGCGTGCTGGGTAAACGTTTTTAGGCGCATGTCACAAGCATATGGGTACATGTCGGGGTCGGTTTGCTTCGCGAACGCCCGACGGGTTCCAGGCTATTTCTGCGGGTAAGTATGACTACCGGGGCTACGCGGTACCGTCCAAGAAGTATTCGGTGCGTATCCGTCAGTAACTGCGAGCGATTGCGGGGATTCCTCTCCGTTTCCGTTTACCAACACACACACACACCTCGGCCGGCGAGATGAGGTCAGGCAGCAGCTCATGCAGCAGCGCCATGGGGTTGTTGCTGTAGTCCGCCAGGCGGTCGGGTGGGATGAGGGGGCCACTGCCGCCGCCGCCGCCTACACCACCACCACCACCACCACCACCACCACCAGTGGAAGCCGCTCCGGCGGGAGCACCGCCGCCGGCGCCGGCTGCTGCTGCTGCTGCTGCTGCAGATGCCGCTGCCACTGCCGCCGCCCCGGCCCCGCAGCGCTGCTGCTGCCGTGCGTCCTCGTCCATGGCCTGTATGCATATGTATATATGTGTGTGGTGTGCGTGTGTGTGTGTGTGTGTGTGTGTGTGTGTGTGTGTGTGTGTGTGTGTGTGTGTGTGTGTGTGTGTGTGTGTGTGTGTGTGTGTGTGTGTGTGTGTGTGTGTGTGTGTGTGTCTGTGTGTGTGTGTCTGTGTGTCTGTGTGCGAGATACATAAACGTTAGTGGCGTGGCGCAATAACAACAAAATAACCTGGCAAGCGTTCATGAACACACTGCATTGACGCCTAGCCTATGCTCACCCACCCGTCCACCCAGTGCCACCAGTCCACCCGGTTTTCACACAATCACCCTTGGAGGCAAATGTTGATACATAGGCATGGTAACGTACGGCGCACGAGGTGGGATGTATGACGGTGTGCTGACAAGCGACTCAAGCGCTCACCCACCCACCTGCACGCCGCCATCCGCCGAAGGCCCAGCCGCCGCTGCCGCCGCCGCCGCCGCTGCCAGCCCCGGCTCGTCCACCGGCGTGGGCGGCACTGTGAGCCGCAGGCTGAGCGGGCGACCCATGGGCGGCCGCCCCGGCGGCGGCGCAGGTGCCATCCCGCTGTGCCCGCCGCCCGGCGCTGGCTGCTGCTGCTGCTGCTGCGCCAACAGGCCGCTGCTGGCGCCGATGGCATCCGACATCAGTGCGTCTGACGAAGCGCCCGCTGCTGCCCGCCCGCCGCTTGCAGCTGCACCGCCGCCGCCGGCCCCAGCGCCGCTCTCCTCCATGGGAGCAGCGGCCCCTTCCCCCAGCCCCAGCTCTCTTGGCAAGCGAAGCAAGCCCTGCTGCTGCGACTGCTGCTGGTGTTGCAGCCAGTGTGAGGTGCCGCTTGCGGGCGAGCTGACAGTCCGAGAGATGGGCACGCGTCCTGCTGCTGCTGCTGGCGCCATCATTGTCATGCCAGCGAAGCCCTGCTGTTGCTGCCGTTGCTGCTGTTGCTGCCCCTGCTGCTGCTGTTGCTGCTGTTGCTGCTGTTGCCCCATCAGCACCATGTGATGTTGCTGGTGCTGTTGATGTTGTTGGAGATGTTGTTGTCGTTGCTGCTGTTGTTGCTGCTGCAGCTCTGCCGCCTGTTGCTGCTGTCCATATTGCTGATTATTGCGGCTTGCAGTAAATGGGTTGCCACCGGCGTTTGCGGAATGCATGGGTGAGCCCGGCCCCGCCTCCGCCTCCGCCGCCTCCACCGCAGCCCGCCCGCACGACGCGGCTGCGCCGCCGAAGGGACCCACCAGGCCCGACGTGCCCGACGCCGTCGCCGGGTGCAGGTGCGACAGCAAGTGCGAATGCACAGTAGTCCCTGGCGACCCTGAAGCCATCGGCGAGCCACCGCCGCCCAGCTCGTTGTTGTCCGCGGTGCTGACGGCGGGTGAGGGCACGCGGTGCGACACGGACGTGAGCCGCAGCGGCAGCCCGCCGCCCGCCTGCCGCACGTCCGTGATGCTCCGCAGCAGCAGCCCGCGCTGCTGTTGCTGCTGTTGCTGTTGCTGTTGCTGCTGCAGCTGCAGCTGCTGCTGCGCGTGCAGCTGCTGCAACGACTGCTGCTGGTGCTGGTGCTGCTGGTGCAGCTGCAGCAGCTGGTGCTGGTGCTGCGCCGCCAACGGCCATAGGCCCGCCGCGGGAGCAGACATGCCGCCCGATGCCGCCAGCAGCGGCAGCGGCGCACTCAACGACCCCGCTCCGCCACCTACGCCGCCACCACCACTGACGACTCCTCCGTCTCCGCCGCCACCATCGACAATCATGCTGCTGCCGCCGGCACAACCGTCAACCCCGCCACCACCACCGGCCCCGCCGCTCTGTTGCTGCGCGCCTGCCACCACCGCGCTACCGGTCAGCTGCTGCTGCTGCTGGCCCATCATCACCATTGGGTAGCTTCCAGCATCCCCGACGCCGCCGGCAGCAGTAGCCGCGTAGACGCCCAAGCCGCCGCCGCTTCCAAGCCCAGCAGGCAGCCCAGCGGCGGCGCCATCAGCCCCCAGGGAGGTGGCGCCGTCTCGCTCCCCGCCGGCTGCTGCGCCCGAGGGCGCGGTACAGGAGCCCTCGCCCGCCGAGTCGCAGGGCCAGTGCTGCTGCAGCGCCCGCTGCTGCTGGTGCGCCTGCTGCTGCGAATGCGGGGGCTGCGGGGGCTGCACGCGTGCCGCCGGCCCGGTTGCGTGTGGTGGCTGGCCGCAGGTGGCGCGGGGGCTCTGCATGCAGCAGCAGGTCGGGGGTTACACGCAATAAGCGTTGAGGGAGAAGTCGGGGATGGTAGCCATCCATGGGATGGTGTGTATCAAATTATGTGAAGTGCCTATGGGGGGATAGATGTGGTCAGATGTGTGGGTGGGTGGACACAGGCGGGTGGATGTGGTGCTGGCAGCAGGCAGCAAGCAGGGCCGCGTCGGCACCGCATGCATGCATGCATGCATGCATGCTTGGGTGGGTAGGTAGGTAGGTAGGTAGGTAGGTAGGCAGGTAGGTAGGTAGGTAGGTAGGTAGGTAGGTAGGTAGGTAGGTGCAGTCGCTTAGGGTTGGTGTGGGTCCATGCTAGCTAGTTGGTGCTTCTGTTTAACACAGCAAACCAGTTGCATTCATCGGCACAGCAACATCTAATGGTCACAGATCCTTTTGAGCGCGTCCGTCCCCGCCGTGCCCACTTGGCCCCGTTGGCCTATTTGGTACAATGTGTTTGTGTGTGTCGCACAGGACTCATCATCAGCATAGCAAGAAGTCCGGGCTGTATGTACGCAGTGCGCTGCTGAACACCGGCGCCGCCTGCATGCGCCTCTTTTGCACTCGTATGCATGTATGTTCATTCCGTGTGTGTGTTGCAAAGCCCCGCCCTGCACGTCACACGCACACACGCACGCCTGCAAAACAGGGCAGCTGCTGCCAAAACCCTCGCATTGAGCAGCTCACACACCTGCTGCTGCTGGTGCTGCGGCTGGTGCGCCGCCGCATGCCGCTGCTGCTGCCGCTGCTGCGCGTCACCCGAAGCAGCCTGCAGCAGCAGTGCATGTGCGTGGTCTGCTTCAGCCGGTGGGTAAGGAAGGCATACTAATGATCCTTCACAATAATTAAGCCGCGCAGCATTGTCGGTTTTCCCTGCCACAATAATAGGTGCTGTGTATATACTCTGGCCCTATGTGCCCTAGCTAGTAGCTACCCAGGGGCAATTGTCCAGCCTGCACTCTGGGAAAATAGGGCTTACAGGGAAACCCGAAATTACAGGAAGGGGGGTGGACTTGACAGGATGGGGGATGGACTTCACAGAAAGGGGGGTGGACTTGACAGGAAGGGTTTTCCCGGAAAAGTGAGCACGCCCTGAGGATAGACTGAGCGACTTTTAGCCCTATCGTGTACACATTGTAATTATATACAATATTGGGGCTAAATACTATCATGAAACTATCAGTTCCGACGGAACCCGGGCTAAGTGTGGGTGGCAGGCTAGGTAGGCGAGCAGGTGGCTAAGTGTGCGTGGGCGGGCTAGGCAGGCAAGGGGCGGCTAAGTGTGGGCAGGCTAGGCAGGCAAGCGGGCGCGCGGATGTGCATGGGGCATGACTTGACTTGGCGACTTGGCAGGATCGGCAACAAAGGGAACCGGGGGCAGACTTCACCGGAAAGAGGGGTAGACTTCACGGGAATGTAATTTACAAGAAAGATGTCACAGGATATTTTCCGATTTACCGTACCTTAGGAGGATCACCGCGCATGTAATTAATTGTTTTGGTGAAAAAGCTGCAGTACCGCCGCACCCCCAAGGCGGTGCGCGGCAGCGCCATAATTATCTTGGGAGGGGTGCGCGGTGGTGCAAAAGTATCCGGATGGGGCGTGTCAATTAATAAATATTTAAAACGCGCGGTTAAGACACCTCGCGCCATTATTATGCATTCTATGCATATTCTCTATAACACATAATTTAGCGAACGTGTTATATCCAGCAAATGCCCAAAAAACTACGGGCTGTACAGCATGCACCGCGCATCAGGTGGTGCGCGGCGGTGTATAGTTGCCCCACCAGGGGGTGCGCGGCGCAAAAAGAAAGTATACAATTTTGGGGTGCATGGCGCCGCAATAATTAGAAATTTTCTCGGGGTGCACGGTGATCAGCTAAACGTACGGTACCCGAATGGATGGCTGTAAAAACTTTCACGGGAAAAGGACCTACTTTCCCGTAACCTGGGGAGGGGTTGTGGTTACCAGCCCAAATTGGGGGGGGGGGGGTCCCAGAGTGCTGCGTGGGCCCTGCCGAGAGGCAGCGACCGAAGCCTGCGCCACATGCTTCATTTGCCTATCTAACTGCTGAATGCCCTCGCTCGTAAATCACCAACCACATACATGTGCGCAGGGATACGTGCTCGCCCTGATCTACTAACCACGCATGCACGACCCACCCGCAGGTTGCCGGGCGCGGCAGTGGCAGCACCGCTGCCCGCCGCTGAAGGTATCGGTATAGCCCCGGTCCCGGCGCCGCCGCCACCGCCGGCCCCCGCTGCAGCAGCACGAGCGTCGCCGCCGCTGCCCCCGCCCGCCGCCGCCTCCAGCAGGTCATAGTCCTCATCCCGCAGCGCTGCAGCGATGGCGCCTCGCCGCGCCGCCGCCACCTCCCTCGCGCGGCGGGGCGGCTGCTTCCGGAGCTGCGGCGGCGGTTTGGACGGCTCCGCCCACGCCCGCGCCGGGTCAGTCTCTGCATATGCACGTGCGTGCGTGACAGAGAAAGGGCGGATGTGATTGGCCTGAGTCAAGCCATGGACGGACACCATAAATAAGTAAGTAAAATCAAGGGGCGGGCGAAAAGATGTGAAGATACCATCTGCTGGATGGAAGCAAAGCTAGCAGCGCGCAGTAATAATGTGGATACAAGCGTAGCTAGACTTGTGGTGCAATCGAACACAGCACACTGCTGGAAGGCACATGTACATAGCTTGAAGATAGTCATGAGCTTCAATATAATCTTGATACGATGAATATGTGCCCGGCGGTTGTACAGCACGCAAGAACAGCTTTCGCACAGCCGCACGCTTTCGACTAGAATGCCACCGCCCCCCCCCCCGGGCGGTGACTACGCTTCCTTTAGTTTGGGCTGGTAACCACAACCCCCCCTCCCCCCCCACACACACACACTTCTCTTGGTTCTCTTGGTCGTTTCGCTTTTGGTTTCTGGAATGAACTAACCCCCCCCCCACACACACACACACACGCCGAACGCAGCAGCCCCAGAGCGCCAGCCCTTGCGCACCTCCGATCACCGTTTCCGCATTCTGGTTCATCAGCTCTCGCCTCAGAAAGGTGGCACGGGTTCCAATTTCTCGGAAGTATTGCTCCTGCGGCACCACATACATAAAGGAATGATAGGTTTGGGCGGCCGTAAAATTGAAATTGTATTGACAAATGATTACCGTACTGCACATAATTTAAGTGACATGGATTTTGGAGCTGAATTTTTTGCCCCAAGTGACAAGTGGGCCGGAAATTTTTTTCTAGGTGACAAGCCGTCCATGAATATTGCCCCAAGTTACAACGGCGCATTACTTAAATTTAAACCCGTCAAAGCACCTAGCAATAGCGCCTGCCGGACGCACTGCAAACCGCCGTATCATGTCACGGCGGCGCCCGCCCACCACCGTGCCGCCCACCACCGTGCCCGCCTCCAACTAACCTACGGACCGGACGCTTGGACTTATCAATATGTAAAGCAGTAAAGGCACTGTCCTAGAACGCTATCCAGGAATCGACCTCAGCGCATGTACGGCGTGTGTGTTTCGCCCGCCTTGGCCCATTTTTTTGCGCTAATAAGTGACAAAGTCGGCACGGAATTTTTCCCCCCAAGTGACAAAATCCCCAAAACATTATTTTTCGTAAGTGTCAAGAAGCCATTTTCATGATTTTTGGAACTTAAATTATGTGCAGTACGGTATGTTGTGTGGCCTTCAGCGCATTTGCGGCAAGCAGGAAAAGGGCGAAGGAGGGGCAGGCGAAGTAGACGTCGTGAGGGAAACAGGTAGATTTGGTACCAGTGTATGGAAAGTCAAGGAAGCACGCCACGGCGACTGGGGGTGCAGTAGCGCTACTGCTGCTGCGCACGTTCACCTGCGCTCTGGTCCCCAATCACAAGATGTACGGGTCTGTCACACCTTGCATCCCTGGTGATGTCATATGTACGCTTTTGCCGCGGCAGCGCTGCGAACACACAATAACACACACACACACACACACACACACACACACACGCACGCACGCACGCACGCACGCACGCATGCACGCACGCACGCACGCACGCACGCACGCACGCACGCACGCACGCACGCACGCACGCACGCACGCACGCACGCACGCACGCACGCACGCACGCACGCACGCACACATACGCACGCGCGCGCGCACACACACACACACACACACACACACACACACACACACACACACACACACACACACACACACACACACACACACAACTGCCGTGTCTAGATGCACTCTGGCGGCGTCACTGTGGAGCGGGGAGCGGGGGGTCCGCCCCCGCCAGCCCACGGTGTCGTGCATACCCCCACACACAGCCCGGATCCGCCCGTGCTGCCGCCTCTCCCTGCCACTTGCACCCCATGCACCTCATGCCGATCTGGCCCGGTCGTCTTCTGCCTGCCCGCCGTTACACTCACCCTCTTTCCCGAATCGCGTGACCCCATCTAATATAGCTTCTATGGGTTTAGGTTCATAGTTTTTTCGTATGACGTGCGTTCACATGCCATCACTGACCGACCTCGGTGCTGCCTCTTGCCTTGCCTTTCGCACCCTGCTCGTAGGTGAGATCGGTGGTTCTGGACGTCTCTACGGGCTTGGTTGGGTGGTTTGGGCCGGGTTGGGACGGATCGGGCAAATTTCTAGGCGCATACACGGTGCATTGGGACAGCAACGCCGGGTCCGCGTGGCCGTAGCCCCATCCGGCGGGGAGGGGTCACGCGATTCGGGTAAGTATGTGGAGCTGCTTCGGCCCGATGACGCGGTAACGAGGTAACACGCGCGGAAACATGCGGCGAACGACGATCGATGGCGCGCTGTTGCCTGCGCATGCTGCACGCACGGTGTGGACCCTTCCTCCTTGTGCTTTTCTAACACACACACACACACACACACACACACACACACAAACACACACACACACGTTCATCCACCCCCACGACACTTTGCAGCTGCATGTGTTTCAAGCATCACCGCCTGGAGCAACCTGCTGAGCACACACACGTGGTCGTGGTAGCAGCATCCGGGTTGACGAACATTATGTGTGTGCAGACATCGTCTGGAACCTTTGTGGTGAGTATGGCCCAACAGTACTCAAAGCATATATTGCGCTTCACACCACCGTGTGGCAGGGCTCACACAGTGTTGGGAGATTCTGCAACTTTCCCGTGTCCCCTCCCCACCCCTTCAATCACCCCCCACACATGCTTATTATGCATTAATGCGTCGCAAACACCGCACAGAAATCACGCCAACACTAGTTGCCTGGGTGGCCAAAACAAGCTCGTTAGAGTCAAACACGCGCTAGAGGGCGTTATCATTCATGACGCCCGTCACGATAACCGTTTTGTAAGCGTCTGGTCAGCATATGATGTATTGTTTGGGGGGAAATATGGCGACCTCGAGAGAAACAGAATCCATGGCACCTTAAAACGTGAGGGCCACACATCCCTTGTCGTCCCATGCATTCGTTTGCCTGCATATCAATCTATCAGTGCAATAAGGGAGGCCGGATGCAGTCCAGCGAGCAACAACGCACTCTGAGTGAGTGAGCCCGCACCGCTGTTCGCGAGTCCTGATAATTTATGGACTATTTGTGCACATGCGGAATGAAATAGCCATTTACATGCGCAACTTACCCTGTTGTGACACTGCAGAAAGACCTCCCGCTCTATTCCGGCCACCGCATCCAAAAGCTCGCCCTCGTCCGCTTTCGTGACTTGAGCAAGCTCTTTTGCACTGCGGAACAAGTAGAGAAGCAGAACGCGAGCTGTGCTCAGGCCTTCCGCGATGCTTCTGGGCAGGACGCCAGTGGCGCTAGCTCCCTCCATGCTTACATCTTCTGGACACATCCTTTTCGTATGACGTCGTCCAGATAGGGCGCGCTGGCGGGGCCGGCGTCGCCCATCCTCGCAAGGGGCCGAGGCGCCCCGCTTCCCTCAGCAACTGCCTACGTAGTCTTTACGAATTAGCATCGTTGTGCTTGGCTAGCAATGCTGGCCTCGCGACAAATGTGCGTGGTGCTAGCTATCTACAGCAGAGACCCCCGACTATGCGAATTCGCATAGTCTGAATACGTTATATTGCGATAAGCTACTATGCTAAAAGCAAGTAAGGAATGTGTCAGTATCGCGACACAAAGGCGGCGAGGGAGTATCAAAAGCGGCCGCAAGTCCATACATCGCGCCCGTCCGGGCGGCCCCGGCGTCCGTGTATGTCTCGCGCCGCCCTACCTGAAACAACTCTGCGTAAGAGCCCCGTGTACGCGACTTGAGCCGCGCGCTGCGTGCCGTGCGATTGTCCCGTGCGTCCAGGTTCTATGTGCAGACCGCGTGGCGTCTACTGCAGCCAGCTGTAACCCGCTCCATCCGCTCCAGCTTGCTTCGACGCCCGCTGCCCCCCCACTCGGCCCTGGCGTTTACAGCTCAGGGATTCTTAGGCCGCTAGTGTGTATGGTGGGTGTTCCTCAATACGTAGGCACCTAACCGGCACTGAGAGGCGGAGAACGGACGCAGGGCTAGCCGCTAGTGTGCACATAGGGGCTGGCCGTCCGAGGCAGGCACGTCGCGTCTGGCTGCCCTTACCCCACAGTCCTCTTCGTTTACCGCGATGGGATCTCAACGCACCCATACGGTGCTGGGGCTGGAGGTCGCACAAGCTGAAATGCCAGAGCAGGTGCCCCCCAGCAATAGAGACGGCGGCACGACTACCTTAATGTTACACCTGGCCACAGCAGGTAGATAGGGGAGGTGCGCGGCTAGTCACACGCACCGGCAGGTAATGCCCAGCCTTGCTTCAGGCGCCTGTGCGCCCGCGGGGTCCTGCCCTGCCCTGCCCTGCCCTGCCCTGCCCTGCCCTGCCCTGCCCTGCCCTGCCCTGCCCTGCCCTGCCCTGCCCTGCCCTGCCCTGCCCTGGCCCTGCCCTGCCCTGCCCTGCCCTGCCCTGCCCTGCCCTGCCCTGCCCTGCCCTGCCCTGCCCTGCCCTGCCCTGCCCTGCCCTGCCCTGCCCTGCCTGCCCTGCCCTGCCCTGCCCTGCCCTGCCCTGCCCTGCCCTGCCCTGCCCTGCCCTGCCCTGCCCTGCCCTGCCCTGCCCTGCCCTGCCCTGCCCTGCCCTGCCCTGCCCTGCCCTGCCCTGCCCTGCCCTGCCCTGCCCTGCCCTGCCCTGCCCTGCCCTGCCCTGCCCTGCCCTGCCCTGCCCTGCCCTGCCCTGCCCTGCCCTGCCCTGCCCTGCCCTGCCCTGCCCTGCCCTGCCCTGCCCTGCCCTGCCCTGCCCTGCCCTGCCCTGCCCTGCCCTGCCCTGCCCTGCCCTGCCCTGCCCTGCCCTGCCCTGCCCTGCCCTGCCCTGCCCTGCCCTGCCCTGCCCTGCCCTGCCCTGCCCTGCCCTGCCCTGCCCTGCCCTGCCCTGCCCTGCCCTGCCCTGCCCTGCCCTGCCCTGCCCTGCCCTGCCCTGCCCTGCCCTGCCCTGCCCTGCCCTGCCCTGCCCTGCCCTGCCCCCGTTGCTTGGTACCATTGGTACTACTCGTGCCCGTAATAAACTCTTTCTGGGCCGCCCTCTCATGTCACCTCACTGCAGCGCACTGCACTACTCGGGCAATGCATGCAGGGCAATCAAGAGGTGAAGCTGGCAGATGGATGAAGACCGCTGCCTGATATTGCTGAGACTGCCGCGGTGTGCGTGTGCGAGCGAGCTTGTATGTGTTCATGTGCACACGTGTGCGTGGGCATGTCCGGTACGTACGGCAGCATGCATGCATGGCGCTGCATGCAGCAGGCTGGAGCCTGAAGGGCGGGAGCGAGGGGCAAAAGGAAGGGGCAGAAGGAAGGGGCGGAAGTAAGGGGCGGGAGGCAGCAGCGGCACGCACGCTAGGCGGGGAGCGCAGCCCGACGTACGCCACGATGTCGTGCGGCGTCTGCAACACCGTGTCCAATGCTGTGGGGGCCACTAGGCATGCAGGGCCACCACCTGCCCCCTTACTTCTCGCTGTACGGTGTTCAGCCTGCAGGCCGCAGGTGTGGCAATGTGGCATGCATGGTGCGGGCGGCGGCGGCGTTACTGTCATGCATTGAGATGAAACTACATATGTACTGGATGGGGGACAGCAGGCGGGCCAGCGGGCGGGCGCGGCGCAGTGGAGAGCGGTGGCGGCTGATGAGTTGATTGGCGGACAGCAGGGACAGGTAGGGACAGGCACAGCTGGCGGGGACATTGACATGCAGGGGAATGCAGACTGGACGGATGCCGCAGTGGGTAGGTAGGTGGGCAGGTAGGGGCAGGGGCGCGGGTAACAATGCATGCAGGGGGCGGTGTGCGGTCCTACCTGCACTACATCCCTCGCTCGCTCGCTGTCGGGTGAATATTAACGTGTGTGCGGCACGGCGCAAGTACCTAGGCCCCCGGGGGCGGCCGGGGCGTGCCGCTAGCTAGTGACCTGCCTGCCCCGTTGCAGGTATTACCAAAGGTGATGAGCAGGGCTCATATCTTCATCTTTCCGGAAAGATTTGGGCGTAAATTCGGGCCCTTTGAAAGAAGCTGCCGGCCGTTTTGGGGGCCCCTTCTTTCCCGTGCCGGGCCGATTTTGGGACCCCAATCTTCCACAACACCCCCTTCCGGGGGGGTTTGAAAAACTTGCACTCTTTGAGCTCCTAGGGGCCGTGGGAAAGACGAAATACACATGCTTGGGCAGCCAAGAACTTCCAGGAAAGACCAGCCCTGGTCCGAATAATCTTTCCGCTGAACCGGAGGTAGGCCCCTCCCAGAAGATATGAGCCCTGGTGATGAGTCATCCCCTGCTGCATGCATGGCGGGCTGCACGCATGGGCCTTACCGAGGGGTACTTAGCACTAAACCGCGACCTGGATTGCTTGCTGGTTGAGTTGCCGCCAGGGCAAGCTAGCAGAATGCCTGTCACTCTGTGCCAAATCATACCCAACCCATGAGCCATGCCATGCATGCGCCATGCATGCCTCTGTCCACACCTCTCCCAAACGCGTGGAGCGTCAGCCTCCAGCGCTAGTCTGCGCCATCCTGCCTAGGCCCCGCAGCAGCAGCAGCAGCCAGCGGGTCCACTGAGTACCTAGTGATATAGCAAGACTGGACGTCCCCGTCATCAGCAGCTGGATGGGACTACTAATCACCCTACCTGGTGCGCAACGGGAATCACGGGATGGACTCGTGGCCGTACAGTACGGGGACGCCCTCTGCCTGGCATCGTACACTCAGGGAACGGCCACTGTCCGAACCTGGTCCGAAGTATGTGTCCGAAACACAGTGCGAACCTGGTCTGAACCCCGTGCGAACCTGGTCTGAAACCCCGTCCGAAGGAAGGTCCATCTGAACCTGTAATTCATCAATCCATCTAATAATACCCACTTCGAAACTGGTTCAAAACTGGTTCAAAACTGGTTCAAAATTGGTTTGAAACTGGTTAACAAAATTACACGCTCTCTGAACTAGTTCGGATGCCCAACTTTGGACCCGCCCAGAATGGGGCGTCTGAACCGCACCCTTCCAAGGTTCGGCGGATAGGGTGCCCATCCCGCCCATACTGGTGGTCCGGCGGTGGCAGTGGTGGTGGCGTGGGCATGGGCGGTGGCGTGGGCGTGGGCGGTGGCATGGGTGTGGGCAGAGGCACGGGCGTGGCCGGTAACATGGGCGTGGGCGGTGGCATGGGCGGTGGCATGGGCGGTGGCATGGGCGGTGACATGCATGGGCGTGGGCATGGGGGTTGGCATGGGTGTTGATGGCGTGGGTGCGGGCGTGGGTGCGGGCGTGGGTGTGGGCAGTGGCATGGGTGATTCAATTCAATTTGTTACAGCTGTGGGGAGACTTCTGACCCGGGCCCGAAACATGGGCGCTGCAGCCTACCAGCCTCTTTGGACTGGCGAGAGCGCCGACAACCTGAACGGCGCACACAAACCAAGCCTACGGCGGTCGAAACGCACACGACGCTTGACCTCCGTGAAACGCAGTGCGTCTGCCTCCATTCGTCAGACGTAAGAAAAGGAAGGCAGCTCGCTCGCTCGCTCGCATCACCCGCGCATAAGACAGCACTCACACACAGCAAGAAAGAGAAAACCTTGTTCAACCCCCAGGAGCCACCGCCTGTCCACCCACCACCGTTCAGCTAAAACCTATTTCCCAAGCCGGCAAAAACGCAAAAAGCCACCGCACACGGGACAGGACAAGCTGAATACTTCTCAAAAACAGCAAACAGTGTGGCCTGCTGATGAGTAGCAGAAGGGTGACACGTGTGTTCCCAGGCGTTGGTAGCCCCCAGGGGAGCGCGCGCGTGGGTTGCTCGTCTTCGGGTTGTCTCTTGTCGGGGGTTTCGTTTGAGGTATTAGGTGCGCGAGCTGTCTCCACACCGCCTGGTCCTGTGGGCTCAGGAGAGCACAGGGAGGCGTTTCTCGTTTCGCGGCTAGGCTTGTTGTGCGCGGGTAGGGCAGGTCAGCCGTGGGCTTGGGTTTCTAGCGCTGTTTTTGTGAGCGCTCTCGCCAGTCCAGAGACTGGTAGGCTGCAGAGGCCGTGTGTCGGGCCCGGGTCGGAGGCAGGCCCACAGCTGTAACATTAACAGCAAACAAGCCAGGCCCCTAGAAGCAAAGAAGGGCATCCCCTCGCTCTCTGCCCGAACAGGACTCATTGCCAGCATCGTACTAACTGCACACACACAGAAACACCCCGCTTGTTCCCGCGGTTGCGAGCTGCGTCAAACCTTCCGAGCGCACAAGTAGCGGCTGCACACCTTGTCTCGAGTTCCGCCCTGCTATCCTCCAGGCTGGCGTACCCTGATGCGGCCAGCTGCACCGCTAGCAAAGGATGCCCGACGCCCACTTCCCGCCACCCCTTCCGCGGTAGCCCTAGGCCTGCAAGTTCGTGCAGCCGCCTCTAAAAATCTGTGACGGCCTCTGCCTTCGCCACCTCTAGCGCTGGAAGCGCCCTCTTCAACCTCGTCATTGGTGCCGCCTTGCTGTTGCGCCGCTCTAGTCCCCGGGGTGGTGGATGGCATGGGCATGGGCGTTGGTGTTGGCGTTGGCGTTGGCTCGGGCGGGGGCGGGGGCATGGGTGTTTGCGCGCGTCATGGGCGTTTGCGTTGGCGTGGATGGGCGTTGGCGTTGGCGTGGGCATGGGCGTTGGCGTTGGCATTGGTGTTGGCGTGGGCGGGGTGGGGCGGGGCGGGGCGGGGCGGGGCAGGGCGGGGCGGGGCGGGGCCATTCGAATTGACAACCAGATTCAGACGGGCCTGTTGGTTCGGACACGCCCTGTCTGGGCCCGGGCTGCCTAGGCTGCCGTCCGAACACCCCCCCTTTGAACAGGTTCGGACCAGGTTCGGACCCGGTTCGGACCCGGTTCGGACCAAGTTCGGACCAGGTTCGGCCCGACCCCACCGCCACCGCCGCCTGGCACTGTGGAGGCGCTCACCCGCCACTTCTTCGTCATGGGGTTTGGCGCGTGACGCCGGTCTGCAACCGCGCCCGCCACTGCGCCCCATTCCGCCGCATTCTCTTAAGCGCGCCGCTTGCTGCCCTGCCTCGTCCTCTCCTCCACTAGGGAGGAGAGCCGCTTCCTGGGCTGGGATTGGGCGGGCTGCGTTATCTTGCTGCACGCCGTTCGCATTGCCGCCTCTTTTCCTTTGCCATGCCCGTGACACTTTCGCGCTGCCACCCTTTGCCTATGCTTCCTCTGCCGCCTGTAGGTGAGACTACGGACAGTGGGCGGGAATCATGGCATTAAGCGGGCCGGGTAAACGTTTTTAGGCGCATGTCACACGCATATGGGTGCATGTCGGGGTCGGTTCGCTTCGCGAACGCCCCACGGGTTCCAGGCTACTATCTGCGGGTAAGTATGACTACCGGGGCTCCGCGGTACCGTCCAAGCGGTATTTGGTAGGTATCCGTAAGGAACTCCGAGCGATTGCGGGGATTCCTCTCCGTTTCCGTTTACTAACACACAAACACCCCCCACACACACACCCACACACAAGCTCAGCCTGGTCAGCCTTTTGATCTCTCTCTCTCTCTCTCTCTCTCTCTCTCTCTCACACACACACACACACACACACACACACACACACACACACACACAAGCTCAGCCTGGTCAACCGCACGCAGCGCTGGCGCTGGAGGCTGTGAGGTGGCGTGAGAGCGGACTGGGCGTCGCTCGCAAGAGCTCGCTCCAGGCCAGGCCAGCTAGCCCTGGCAACACCCCCCGCTCTGATGCATTTGGTTTGGTATAGCTTGGGCTGGTATTTACAGCCCCCCATCGTGCCCCTGGCGCCGCGTGAGCAGCGCACGACACTGAGGTTCACCCCTAGTGTTGCTGCTTTCAGGGGGGGGGGAGTAGAAACCAAATCGCCAGACCCCATGCCCCGAAACCCCCCAGGACCCCCTTGGGTGGGACGACCGAGTCCCCCCTGGACAAAACCGTCTCAAAAAGGGGGTTGTACCCCTCCATTTAATACCAAAGCGGTGCCAATCGACTCCTCTTGACGCGCTCTATAAATCCATGTCATCTGCGGGCCTGTCCCGCAACTTCGACACGCGCGGGATTCCATCCATTGAAATTCCCGCCCCACCCCCCACCACGTAAACGGACCCGTATCCACTCTCGAATCCATCACCGGTTGTATAGGTGCTATATTGACACCTGATTGGGGGTTATCAGGCCGTTCTGGGCCTCAAATCCCTCGCCAGCCAGTGCGCATGTGTCAATGTGTGGGACATGTGCCGACATGTCCACGTCCAGGCGTCAAGTTGGACCTTCCCAGGGTGTAGTTGTGCGAGGCGTGGCACCAAATGCATCTATATATCACATACTGCTGCGTTTGTGCCCCGTAAGACTGAGTTAGGGCATGTTGGGGCTCCTCCCGAAACCCCTGAGGTCAGGCTCCCGAAACCCCACGGACCCCCGGGGGGGACGACCGACCGTCAACTTTGGGGGCCCAGAACTTTCTCACCAGACACCCCCTGAAAAAACTAAAAGCACATGCGCTATTATTTCGTTGAGCTCTGTCGTTTTAGAGCATGGGGTAGGATACTTTGTTTTCTACCCCCCCCTGCTGCTTTTGCACATTTCCCCTGTTTGCCACGCACGCCCCTGTCGCCCTGCCTGCGTGCAAACTTCATCGCAGTACCAACACGACAGGTTCTTCGGCCGTAAAGCGTTGCGCTTTGCATTTGACAATTCACACCGCTCACTCGTAATCACGGCTTCCTTCCGGACGGGCTTCCTTCCTTGGAGAGGGGAGGCTTGAGGTCATGCATAGATCAAATCAGCCCCTGGGTGGGTGGGTCCCCCAACTTTGCACCGAAAAACCATTTTCGGGTTTGAAAGCGGATTCTGAACGCTCTCGTTAAGCTCTTTAGGTTTGGACCATGGGATGTGTTTCGGAAGATCCTACCCCCCTCGTTTCGCTTTTGGTTTCTGGAATGAACTACCCCCCCCCCCCCCCACACACACATCGGCACTTATTGTTATCGTAGCATGCACGGTATGGTACGTCCTGCCTGCCGTGGCCCTCTTCACGCGCCCCCCAAACACATGCTTCACAGCCAGCCTAGCCCCACCCAGGACGACCTGCGTTAACACCTCTGAACTCCGGGACGACGACAGGCCTCCGACTGCTTCCCTACACGCGGTCACTCGCGCCTTTGTATTCTAATTTTTCATCTGTGTTGTGTGCTTGCGCTCCTGGCCTCCAGCCTCTGGTCCTTGGTACTCTTCCGCTCGCTGTCGCCCATTCCGAACTCATCCGGGACCCATCCCGCGCGCAGCGCGCTCCCGTTCGGCCCGTGTTCCTTCCATGCTTTAATTCCTGTATGCCGCTGCGTAATCAGCCGCGCAAATCCCAGGCCCTCCTGCCACAGCCTCGCCGAGCTCGCGAACCCTCAGCAATTTCCGCCCCGAGAAATACCTGCACAGTACAGGGTCGCACTACCTACCACAATACATCACCACACATTTCCACCTCGCGCCGTGTCCGCTCGCGCGGGCCTCCGCCGCGCCCATGACTCGCGACGCAATGCCGGCCTCGCGGGGCACGCCCCGGGCCTTGAAGCCCCGCCGGGACGAGCATGTGTGACCGCCAGAGCCAGAATGTGCGTCGTGCGCACAGGCGACATCGCCTCTGCACACCGCCAGAGGAAATATCGCCTCTGTCCCAAGAGTTTCCAGTGCGCCATTTGATAAACACCATCCTATGGATGGCTAACCCCCCCCTGGACGGCACATCATAACCCATTACATCTCGTCAAAATCCTCATATTCAAGTACGTCTCGTCAAAAGCCTCCGCAAACCGTGTCCCCCAGCGGCCAGGGTGCTGACTGGCCTCACGATACTCTTCCAGGCCGTCATGCGCATCAACCACACCCACACGCAGCAGGCCTGGGAGAGCGTACAGATCCGCAAACGCCACATCCCACGTGCGGCCCCCCCCACACAGGGCTGGGTTAGCCCACACGGGCACATGAGCCACCCACGCCCCGGGTGGAGGCAGCGCCACCAAAGACAACGGCGGCAAGTGCGACATAGAGCTTAAGAAACGCACAAACGGGGGGCAGGCCGGGGACAGGGGATGCCCCAACACTGCCGAGCCACCCCCATGCACCAACAACCGCAGCGATGTCACATCCACACACAGCTGACAAAGCCACGCGTCCACCACTCGGGTCCAAGGAGGGACATACGGCAGCAGGCCACACGCTCCCAGCACACACGGCACCGCTATCCCCGCCTGTCGCGCCTGCACATGCTGCACCAACGGTAGCAGGCTCACACCCCCAACCACCGGAGGCAGCTGCATAACGTCAAGGGACACACCAGGCAGCCGAGCACGTGCGTTAGCCTCATATATGGCCGGAGACAGACGCCGGTCCGTCCACCACCGCAGCCACCATCGCAACCCGCTTCAGGAGGCCCTTGACAGGCGCCTGAGGACGGGGGAGCCCCGCAAACTCTAAAAGGTACAGTACTTTGCCAAGTGCATACGCCGACACCGCCGCCTCCCGCCCGAACATGGACACGGGCATACGCACAATTTTGCCGAGGACACTGAGTACGCCCCCAAACGCAACGGGCGGCGTGGCGGTGGCCCAGTCCCCAAAGTGCAACCCAGGGACTTTGACGTAGGCACAGCCCGCCAGCCTGGGAGCAGAGGCGGGCCCGCCACGCCAGCCGGCATGCCACCCCGGCCCCCCTGTCGCCCCCAACAGTAGCAACGCAACTTCAGACATGTTCAACCGCTGCCCAGACGCACGCCGGAACACAACCACATATATCCGCCAAAAACTGCGGCACCATTTGAAAGCCCGCAAGCAAAGGCGTGCAATCATCCGCATACTGTGAAGCCAGGACAGACGCAAGGTCAGCCAGGACGCCATGCCCCCGACTGCGGAGCCAGGACAGCAGAAGGGCTTGCGCAACGGCAAGGTACAGCAGCGGAGCCAGGGGGCAGCCCTGTCGCACACCCGCCTCCAACGGCACCCACCCAGACACACGCCCGTTCACCAGAGCCGCCCCACGCGTGTCAGTCAACAGACGCGAGACCCATGACAAGAAACCGGCCCCCACGCCCATACGCTCCAGGCACGCCAGCAGAAATGACCCGTCTACCGTGTGGTACGCTTTGTAAAAATCTAGAAAGGCCGCCATACCCGGAGCCTTGCCCGCGGCCGTTAGCAAGCCCGGCGTAAGTTGCAACAGCAGTACATTATTCACAATGCGACGCTCAGTCAGAAACGCAGTTTGCTCAGGGTCAATGACGCGCCCAAACACAGGTTGCAACCGCCGGCACAACGCCCGTGCAAGAGTGCGATAATCATTGTCTGTCAAAGTGATGGGGCGATAATTTGGACGGCTTAGCCGCTTCCCCAACCTTATATAAAATGTCCACACACTATCCAGGAATCCACCTGACACACCGTGACCCTTCCCCACGGCCGTAGACACACCTGCCAGCACCGGGGCACAGTCACTTTCGTGATGTTGATACAGTTCGACAGTAATACCGTCAGGGCCGGCCGCGCGCCCAGGAGAAGCAGCAAGCAGGGGGGCACGCACTTCCGCAGCTGTCATCGTAGGCCGGCCAAGCTGCTCGGCATCCTCGTCAATACAGCAAGCGGCCGTGTTGCTGCAGCGCCGCTAAAACCTGTGCCCGGGCGGCAGGGTCCAGCGGTGGCGCGGCACAAACATCCTGCCAACACCGCGCCATGACCTGGCCCATGACCGTGGGAGCAGACGTGTGCGAGTCGTTGGGGCGTTTCAGTCTGGAGATGGTGCGAGGGCCGCCAGCCGGCCGCAGCATACGGGTAAGGAGAGGACACGGCTTCTCGCCGCCACGCAACCAGGCATGAAGCGTACAGCGCGCAGGGCCAGCAGCAGCGGTCACAGCCGCCGCAGCCGCTGCGCAGCGCGTGCGCATCGCCGCTGGCGCTGCCGCCTGCATGTCGCTGCCAGCCTCCACCGCGGCGGTACCGGCGGCGGCGGCGACAAGCGCGGCAGCTTCACGCTGACCGGCCGCCACCAGGCGGGAGACAACGATCCGGCTCAGGCGCTTGGCAGACGTGGCGGCGGTACGTTTGAGGGCTGGCCACCATTCCAGCAGCTCCACAGGGCCGGAGGGGCGCGCCGCCAGCTCAGCACGCAGCCAGGTGCGGTAGGCACCGTCCAGGTCCTTGAAGTCTCTGAAGCCAAGGTGACCCTTGGGCAGGCCCCGCGCAGGGCGGGCAACCTCGGCCGACGCCGCCACGGCCACGCACCGTGACCAACATGTGATCGGAGGGCACGCGGGCAGCGACGCCGCACTCCAGCACGTGCGGCGCGACACCCCCGCTGCAGAGGATGCGGTCCAGCCGACTGGCCCCGGTGGGATGGAAGAGCGTACACACACGTCGTGCAGGGTGTCGCAGTGTCGTGTCATCCTGCCGGATTTGCACTTCTCCGCCACCGGTCACACCACTTCCCCCCACAGCCGAAGGGAGGAATATTTGCAGTCCCTAGGTTGGACCTCAGGAAGTGTGAGCGGTACAGGATGCAAGCACCTACCGCTACGCAGTACCACGACTTGCCCCTTTTGGGACTATGGGATGAGGGGCGTGGATGAGGGGGTGAGGGGGGCGAGGAGGCCGAGGGAGGCGAGGGGGCGGCGAAGGAGGTGGCGAAGAAGTGCGCGAAGTGCGCGTGGATGGCCTCGTGATTATAGTCTGTATCTCACGCTTTTGTATACAAATCCTTTGCACGTGCAATCCATACAGCGATGAAAGTGAAGTTCGCTGACAGAAATGTCAATCGTTTCCTCGGCTTCACGTTAAAAATCAGGTTCTGTTCTGATAATCATATATAAGCGATACAAGCAATATAAACGATACAGGCGATATCAACAACGCAAGCGATACAAGGTTGCTGCGAGGGCTGCTGACCCTTGCGAGAACCTCCTCAGCTACCTATGCCTCCTATAAGCGCTAGTGCGCTCGGTGTTGGTGGTCTTTGCAGCGCAACACCGTTCTGCTTTTCAGAACGGCGACAGTACGCGCATTGCTTGCAATATTGCTTGCGGACATCACAGGTGTACAACATGTTCTGAAGGCAATGGGTCGAAGACGCAATACGAAATACGCAATACCGCAATGCCTTAAATTGCCTGCAATTGGCTTCGGTGACCCATGCACATCTCGCTCGAGGTTATGTTTCACTCAGTCCGCTTTCCATGTAACCCTGGTGCGCATTACTTACATGGAGCATATCATTATTACCCAGAGCGACGGCTTCGTCCGAGTCCTCCGGGAACGCAACGCTTTGAAACGTTAGCACAAAACTGTCATAACCGAGGGGGCCCCCGGAGCCGATCGAGGTGACCGCAAAGGCTTCCGCCCCTCCCCCTTCGGGGGAAGGGGCAAGCCAACGCAACGATCTCGGTCGGTCGTGTGCTGCTTCTAGGCTTGGCCAGGCCCATGAGTGGGGTTACGGCTGGCGAGGGCGCGGAGGATATGGTTGCGGAATTACAGAGGGGACAACCCGAGTGTGCAAGGACACAAGGGCAGTCGGAAGCTGCTGCAAACCCTCCCGCCACCATGGTCCGTGTGACTCCGCGCACAGCGAATCCTAGCCAAGCCGTAACCCGCCAGAGCCCCGCCGATTGCATCGCTGCCACAAGTCCAAAAGCGGGATTACCGCACAGGTCAAAGGCGAACAGTACACCCTACCAGCACAACCTAACCTAACCAGGGCGCAAGCGTCCAGGTACCAGGCGGCCGCACGAAGCAGAGGCACTGCAATACGAACGCGCATGTCTTTAAGACGTAGGAACTCACGGCGACGGAGGCGGTGATTCGAAATCGTACGGCAGCCTCAACTCCATCCGACCACCACCGCCAGGAGCAATGAATGGGTGAGAAGACGACACCGTGTCCCAATCCTTGGGGGGAATACCCAAACTAATGATCTTGCTATCTGAATGTGCTGCTTCTCGGCTTGGCCCGGCCCATGAGTGGGATGAGGGCTGGCCCACGGGGATTGCCGCCGGGGCGAGGGCCCGCGAGGGCCCGCGAGCGTGCGTGGCGAGCCGAGCTGCCGAGCATGCATGTGCACGTGCAGGATGCCGCAGCCTGCCCACCCGTTGCCATGCCACACATAGCACGATTATAATGGCAGGCATTCATGTACATTTTGGTGCATGCAAAACTCTGAATCGATGGCGCGATCATGAACGCGTAGGAGGGACTCCGCAGAGCCCGCCAAAAAAGCAACGTGGTATAATTTCTTCAGTATATTTCATGCCGGCCGATCATTCATTGTCTTTACCGCTTTTCGGCCGGGGAATGGTGTTGCAAGATTTCGTAGGTCTTGTGTCGCCCTCTCGAAAAATACTCCAATACAGAACATTCACTAATTTTGCTTGGCAGCAGTTTTTGAGAAGTTACGTATTTCAGGAACCGCTGTGTCGCTCTGTCGTCTCGACGGCAGTTCCTGAACGTCCCGTCTCGCGCAGGAAAAAAACATCGATGAACGTGACCCGGGGTCGTTTCCTACAACGAGATCATCCATAAACCTTGGCAGCATAACAAAATGACGTAGCATATAAAAAAACATGAAATTATATCGGTTCTGAATTGGTTCTGCCCTGGTTCTGACTCTTGCCCTGGTTTGACTTAGTTTCTTATAGCGAGCATGGCCTTGTCGCGCTTTAAGCGCGGCGACGTCGTGCAAGTGGCTACCTTAGAACTAGCTGACGCAACGCAGCAATGGATGCGGAAGAAGTCGCGCATGGTGACGGCCACCATGCGCACCAGTGTTCCGCCGGGCGCCGGCTCGCACGAACATATGGCTAGGAACCGTGAGCATTTGGCTGGTGGCCTCCTTGGGCACCTGTTCCCCAAGCTCAAGGCCGCGGCGGCCCTGGCACAGGTCGGGCCGCCGGGCCGGACGAAGGGGCTGCCGGTGCACCTTGACCCGGCGGGCACCTGCCTGCAAGTCGACCTGACCATGGACCAGGCCCTCTTCCCCGCGCTGCTGGCGATGCTGGACGACAACGGCGCTGTGGAAGTGCCCGCGGCACGCGGGGTGCCTGCGCTGCGCTGGGTGGCATGGGACCCGGTGAAGCGCATGCGGGTGCGGGGAGGGTCCCGCTGGCTGAAGGTGTCGGGACTGGAGGCTGGGCTGGCCCGGGAGCCCGGCCTGATGATGGTGGAGATGCAGCGCTGCTTGGGTGGGGTCCCCGCCGAGGTTGTCGAGGTGTACATGGACACCCGCTTCCCGGAGGTGGTGGTGGAGCAGCTTGACTGCGCGCTGGTGAAAGTGCCTGCGTCGGCGCAGCTGCCTGGTGCCGGGAATGCTTTCCGTGTGCGCCTTGGGGAGATGCAGCTGCTCTTTGAGCCGGCGGACTATGACCGGTACCAGGCGTTTTTGACGCGTGGTCCGCGGCAGAGCCGCATGCCGGCACCGCCGGCCGAGCCAGATGCGCCTCGGCCTGGCGGGCCGGGTGCAGCCGGTGGCGCGGGGGCTGGCGGTCCGTGGAGCCAGCTCGTCGGCGGCCGGGTCGTGCCGCTCTCGGCGGCGGCGGCCGTGGCGGCTGAAGCGGCGGCAGCTGCGAAAGCGGCGGCTGAGCAGGAGGCGGCTGTGGCGGCGGCGGCTGCGAAGGAGGCGGCTGCGCAGGCGGCGGCTGAGAAGGCGGCGGCTGCGAAGGCGGCGGCTGCGAAGGAGGCGGCTGCGAAGGCGGCGGCCGTGAGGGCAGCTGCTGAGACGGAGGCGGCTGCGAAGGCGGCGGCCGAGAAGACGGCGGCAGCGGCGGCCCTGCCGCAGGGTTCGGGCCGGGGGGCGAGCGCGGGTGTGGGTGACAATGCGTTCGCCCTGCTGGCTGCCCTGGGGCGCGAGGACGGTGTCGGTGGTGGCGACGACCCGGACGAGGGTGATGGACCCGTCTGCGGCGGCTGCAGCGGAGGCCGCGGAGGGCGCCCGGCGCCTTGCCACCAAGGCCCAGATGCTGGCGAGTCGGAAGCGTGAGGAGGCGGCGACGGCGGCAGCGGCGGCTGCCAAGGCGGCGGCCGACAACGAGCTGCTGGACGCCGCTATTCGTGAGAAGGAGGAGGCCGCCAAGCTCGCTGCGGCGGCTGCGGCGGCCGCGGCCGAGGCCGCGGCTGCAGAGGCGGCTGCGGCCAAGGCCGCGGCGGCTGCGACCGCTGCGGCTGTGGTGGCTGCGGGCGGCGCGGCCACGGCGGCTGCCGGCGGTGCGGCCGCGGCGGCTGCAGGTGGGGCGCCGGCGCCCGCTGCGGCCGGTGCCGCGGTGGCGGTGGTGGTGCCGGGCGCCGAGCTGCCGGCGGGTAGCGGCCACAGCGGCGGCGGTTGTGGCGGTAGCCCCGGCGGTGGCGGCGGTGGCGGCCGCACCCCTGGCGGTGGCGGCGGCAGTGGCGACGCTGGCAGTGGCGGCAGTGTGCACGGTGGCGCTGGTGTGCAGCCTGCCGCCGCCAGCCCAGGTGCCCCGGCCGGGGCGCTGAGGTAATGCGGCGGCCTAAGCTGCCGGCTGTCGGTCCGCGGCCGCTGCGGGTAGGGACCCACAACGTGCGCGGCCTGCGCAGCCAGGTCCGGGACCTGGGCTGCCCGCGCCTGCACGCCCTGCTCCGGTGCTGGGAGCGGCAGCAACTGGACGTCGTGTGCCTGCAAGAAACGCACGTCCTTTCATCTGCCATTGATCTCGTGACGACTGATTTGCGTGCAGCCGCCCAGCGGCTGCGTGTACGTGAGTGGACTGCTTTCTGGTCGCCTGCTTCTAAGCCTGATGGTCGCCGGGTCACCGGCGGCACTGCTATTCTGGTGCGGTCAGCCCTCCTCCACAGTGGCGCTGTATCCATCCCTGGCGGCGCTGCAGCTGTCGCTGTCGCTGGGGAGCGGTGGGCTGGCCGTGGCGTCAGTCTGCCCCTGCGATGGGGCGGCCACTCCTTCGTCCTTACGGCCGCGTACTTCCCGCTGGACGGCCCCGACCAGCAAGCGTTCATTCGTGAGTGGGTGGGGCCGTCGGCGTCTGGTGGCGACGGCACTCATATGCTGGCGGCGGACTTCAACTTTGTGGACGACGTGGCGCTTGATACAGTGACGGGCGTGCCCCGCAGTGGGGATCGGGCGTCCGCGGCTGCCTTGGCGGTCGCGTGCCCGGGCATGATTGATGTCATGCGGCAGCGGCACCCAGCGCGTCGTGTGTGCACCTTCCTTCACCCCAAGGGGGGTGCGCGCCTCGACCGGGTGTTGTGCAGCGCCGGCCTTGCATCGCAAGTCGTGGAATGTGGCGTGGCCCCCGGCGCGCCGGCTGACCACCGGCTGGTCACCATGTCGTTGGCAGCGTCCCCGGGGGCCCTCCCGGCCCCTCGGGGGCTGCCGAAAGCACGACTGGGCTTCTTGGACTTCAAGGATCTGGACGCGGCGTACGGCCGGTGGCTGCGTGCCGCCGTCGCGGCGCGGCCTGCTACCGCAGTGGACCTGCTGGTGTGGTGGCCGGCTCTGAAGAAGGCGGCCGCTACGTCAGCCACTCGTTTTAGCCGTGAAGCTGTGCGGCGGCGCGTGGAAGCTAGCCAGCAGGAAGCGGCCGCCCTGGCGGCGGAGGCAGCGGCCGTGGCAGCAGTGGAAGAGGATGGGGACGTCCAGGCGGCCGCACCGGTGGCTGTGGCGGCGCGATGCGCCGCCGCCGCCGCCGCCGTGGGAGCGGCCGCTGGCGCAGCCCGCCGTACGCGCCATGACTGGCTGCGCGGGGGGGAGCGGCCGTGCCCGCTCCTCACACGCATGCTGCGGCCAGCTGGCGGCCCGTGCGCCATTGCGCGCTTGAAACAGCCGGACGGGCGTGTCATCACGGACTCTGCGACCATGGGCAAGGTGATGGCGCACTACTGGCGTGATGTCAGCGCTGCACCCCCGCCCGACTCGGCTGCCCGGGACCAAGTGCTGGGTGCGTTGCAGCAGCGTGGGAGGCAGTGTACGGCGGCGGAGGCAGAGCGGCTTGGGTGCGCGGCTGTTACGGCGGCCGAGGTCCGTGCTGCCCTCATGGCGGCGCCGCCTGGCCGGTCGCCTGGCCCGGACGGCATCCCGGTAGAGCTGTACCAGCATTATGCCGCTGAGTTTGCGCCCGCGTTGGCGGAGGTCTTCACGGCGGTGGGAGAGGGGGTTGGGGTGCCTGATGGGCTGTTAGATGGTGTGTGGACGTTTTTCTATAAGGGGGGTGATGCGTCTGAGCCCTCCAACTACCGCCCCATTACTTTAACTGACACTGATTATCGCACGCTTGCCCGTGTGCTGTGTAGTCGGCTGCAACCTGTGTTTGGCCGCATCATTGACCCTGAACAAACTGCGTTCCTGGCCGACCGCCGCATTGCTGATAATGTTCTCCTGCTGCAACTTACTCCTGGGTTGTTGAAAGCCGCCGGGCGCGCCCCGGGTGTGGCGGCGTTTTTGGACTTTTACAAAGCGTATGACACGGTCGACCGGTCATTCCTCCTTGCCTGCCTGCAGCGGCTTGGTGTGGGGGCTGGCTTCCTGACGTGGGTGTCGCGCTTGTTGACGGACACGCGCGGAGCGGCACTGGTCAACGGGCGCGTGTCGGGGTGGGTGCCGCTGGCCGCAGGGGTGCGGCAGGGGTGCCCCCTGGCCCCACTGCTCTACCTGGCGGTTGCGCAGGCCCTGTTGTCGTGGCTGCGGCACCGGGGGCATGGTGTGCTGGCTGATTTGGCGTCGGTGCTGGCGTCGCAGTATGCGGATGATTGCGCGCCGCTGTTGGCTGGGCTGCAGGCGGTGCCCGGCTTCCTGGCAGATATGGACGTGTTTCGTCGTGCGTCTGGACAGCGGTTGAACATGAGTAAAGTTGAACTGTTGGTGGTTGGGTCGGGGAATGGTCAGGGAGGCACGGTCGCGGGACCGGCGCTGCCGCCCGGCCTGCAAGTGGTGCAGGCCGCCAAGTCCCTTGGGGTCCGGTTTGGCGACTGGAGCACTCCCGTGCCGCCTGTGGCTTTTGATGGGGTTTTGAGTGTGCTTGGTAACGTAGCGCGCATGCCCGTGTCCATGTTTGGGCGTGCGGCCGCGGTGTCGGCGTATGCCTTGGGCAAAGTGTTGTATCATCTGGAGTTTGCGGGGTTTCCTAAGCCTAAACGCTTGGTTGAGGACTTGCTGAAGCGTGTGGCGGCGGTGGTGGACCGGCGCATGTCGCCTGCGCAGTATGACGCCCGGGCCACCAAGCGCCTGCCCGGTATGTCCTTGGAGGTTATGCAGCTGCCGCCGGCGTGTGGGGGTGCGGGGCTCCTGCCCCTGGCGGCTCATGTGCAGGCGCGGCACGCGGGCTTGGCAGTTCGGTGTGTGTTGGGGGCGTGTGAGCTGCTGCCGTTTGTGCCGCCGTGGACCGCTGTCGTGGCGGCGTGGCTGCGCCAGCGGCACGCGGGTGCTACTGTGCTTTGTTTGCTCTGTGGGGGTGACGGTACGCGTGTGCTTGATACTCCGGTGACTCCCGCCTCCCCGCCATTCAAGCGTGTGCTGAAGGCAATCTCCAGGTTGCCTGCTGTTACCTTGGTGGCGCCCCCGGCACCGGGGCCCTGGGTGTACAATGTACCTCTGTGGGGTAACCCGGCGCTGCGTGATGGGGCTAGGACTCTTGATGCGGCATTCCCTGATTTGCTGGCACTCCCCAACTTGCGGTGCGTTGGGGAGCTGGTGGCCATTGATGGCGCGTTGCAAGAAGTGCGAGATGCTTATGAGCGTGGTGCTTACGGCACCCGTATACATGCCGAGTGCGAGAAACTTTACTTGACAGGTGTGTGGCGCAAGGTGCTCCAGTGGGGGCCCCGCCGGCCGCTACCGGTCCCGCTTAAGGGGCCGCCGTCGGCCCAGGCCGCGGCCGCACGTGTCGCCGCCGCCATGGCCCTCCTGCCGGCGGGCTGGGCGGCAGCGGCGCGGGCGGCGCGGGCGCCCCGCAGCGGTCGGGTTACGGCGCCGGACCAAGCTGCGTCCGTGCGGGAGCTGGCCAGGGGGTTGGGGTGGGCCCAGGCCGGCGGCCCGCCTCTCCTGGTGCTGGAGTATACGGTGAAAGCTGGTACACTCATGCAACTCGCGGCGCCCCTGGCGCAGCTGCGTGCCAAACATCGTACGTATGTGGCTGCTGCTTTCGACCCCGATGTGACTGAGTCTGACTGTGTGCTGGCTGCGGGTGCGTTTGCTGCTGTGCTGTCACGGTTGTGGAACCTTAAGTGGGAGAATCGGCACAAAGAGGCCTTGTGGCGTGTCGCTGCCGATGCGTGTTGGGCGTTCCCCATGCGTGCCCGCGAACGTGCTGGCGGTGTCGTCCACGTGTGCCAGGCGTGTGGTGCGGATATGACGTTTGGGGATCGGCGGCATTATTACTGGGACTGTGTGGTCGCCCGTGGCCTGCGTGAGTCCATGGGTATGGCGATGGGGGCGCTTCCCGACGACTCGCTAGGCGTGTTTACTCGGGCTGCCTTGTGGCTGGTGCGGCCGCCGCCGGGTCTGGCGCCGCCGGTCTGGGATGTGGTGTGTCTGGCTGCGTTGTCTGCTATGGACATGGGGCGGCAGCGGGTTGTGATGGCCGTCCAAGGGTTGCCTGCTGAGGCCCCGCTCCCTTCTCGCCGTGTTTTAGCTATTGGACTGGAGGTGGTGGCTGATTTCTGGGGACGGTTGCAGGCGTTTGCTAGCTTGGGCGTGCGCCCTAGTGGCTGGGATGCTGTCCCCTCCGGGCACGTGTTCCTGTCGCGGGGGGCTGGCGACCGCATTGACGTGGTGTTGCCGTATGACGCTGCTTCTCCGCCCCCTTCTCCTTGAGGGGCGTGCGGCGTGCAGCTGGCTTCGGGCCTACTGTGCTGGCTTGACGGTGTGCTGCCTTGACGGTTACGACTTGGTCTTCGCGTAGCGGTGCCTTATGAGCCGCGTGTCTTGTGATGCTGTGTCTGGTGTGGCTCTGGCGGGCGTTTAGCTTAGCTTCGACACGCCTACGCAGCTGTGAGTCGGGTGGGCAGCCAAGCAGGGTGGCGGTTGGCCACCTGTGCCCGAGGCAGTGTTCACACTGTCCCCTTCTTGTAACCAGCACTCATAACAAAACAATACATAAGCCTCTAGGGCTACACCCCTAGCCTCGCGAGCTGTGGCTCGTGGGGGAGCACAACAATTATTGTTGGCGACTTTGGCTTTCGTTGCGCACTTTTTGTAGCCTGTTACGGGCTCCGTTGCTTTCGACTTGGTTCGAATTGGTTCCGACTGGCGCTCGCGCCGAGACTTTTGCCTCGAAGTTCCATGGCGGCTGGCCCGCGGCCTCCGCAGCTGGCCGGGCGGGTTCTTCCTTGTTGCTACCTTTGTGTTTGACGTATGTGCAGGTTGTGGACGGCCCTGGTGGCCGCTCGCTTGGTGTGGTGCCGACGCCAATGAGCCCTCGCCTCTTCTCGTGGCGCCTGGCCCGCTGTCGTCTCTGCCTGCGGCTATGCTGGCTCTGCAGATAGTTAGGTTCCCGGGTGTCGTCCGCAGCACGTCGGTCCGTGGATCGGTAGGCAGTGCGCAGCCAGTCGTGTAGTCCCGGGTATGGTTTGTGTTTGCACGGGCGCGGTTGCCCCGGGCGCCCAGGCTGCTGGTGAGCATGTCGCCTCCGGACGCAATCGGGGCCTGTTTGGAGGGTTGAGTTCGTTCGTTGGTAGGGCGTGTGGCGGGCGACGTGCCCGTGGTGGGGCTTTGTGGTGTGTTGGTGGTTTGGCTTGTTCCCCGCTCGGCTTGGATTTGAGTTGGTACAGACTTTCCTGGACGATGGCCTCCTGGCCAAGACTTTGCAGACGAGAAAATGAGTGGTGCTTGCGTTTACTGGGGATGCCGGCAGGCCTCTGGCTTGTCGCGCCTTGTTTTGCGTGGGTACTGCCGCCAAAATGGTGCATTCATGAGCCGCGAGTACTGTGATGCTGTGTCTGGTGTGGCTCTGGCGGGCGTCTCGCTTAGCTTCGACACGCCTACGCAGCTGTGAGTCGGGTGGGCAGCCCAGCAGGGTGGCGGTTGGCCACATGTGCCCGAGACAGTGTTCACACTGTCCCCTTCTTGTAAACCCGCATTCATAACAAAAGTCTGCAGCCGACCCCAGAAATCCGTCACAACATCAAGGCCGACGCGGAGCACGTGCGCAGACGGCAAAGTGCGCTTGGCAGCAAGGCCAGCCATGATCACACGTTGGCGACCCAAGTCCAAAGCAGACATCGCAGCAAGGCACACGACATCCCACACAGGCTGAACTAGACCCGCAGGCGGCCGGGCCAGCCACAAGTCGGCACGAGAGAAGGCGCGCAGCGCGTTCTCAGGCTCTGCGCCCATAGCGAGGCCCATACTCTCACGCAAGGCCAGTGCCACCCGACAATCCCAGAACCAATGGCGCCGATCACCATCCTGCATATCAACAGCACACGCACGACACGGGTCCACACGCTGACCACGCAAACGTTTAGCAGCATTTTGTGGGAATGCCCAGCACGCATTGGCGGCCACGCACCCGCCACAAAGCTTCCTTGTGTTGGTTTTCCCACTTGAGCGCCCATAGACGAGTCAACGCACCCGCAAAGGCACCGCACGCTATGGGCACCTCAGACTCCGGCACATAAGCATCAAGCACGAACGCACGATGTTTAGCCCTCAGAGCGACCAACGCCTGGGACTGTTGCAAGGTAGTGCCCGCCTTCACTGTGTACGCCGTGACTAGTAGGGGAGGGCCCCCGTCCTGCGCCCAGCCGAGGCCTCGCACAACCTATTGCACAGCCGCGGCCGCCGCACGCGCCACTTCCTCCTTCCGCAGCGGCGCCACCCCGTACACACGGCGGTACCACCGGTCCTCACGCACGGCAGCGGCCCAGCCAGGGGGCAGGAGGGCCACTGCCGTGGCAAATCGGTTGGCGGCATCTTGGACCGAGGCAGGGCCCCGGAGCGGTGACGGCAGCTTCCGGGGATGCCACCGCAGCACAGCCCGCCACACATTATTCAAGTACATTTCGTCGCAGGCGGCAGCAAACCCCTCGCCCCACACATGAGGAATTTCACACGCGTCCCGGTATTCGTCAAGCCCATCATGCGCATCAACAAGTTGACCCACATACAAGGATATGCAGTCGCTCTCGCCGAGCGTGCGGTGCTCCCCTGTGGGGCTCTCGCTGCGCGCGCGCGCGCGCGCACTCGGGGAAACCGGGGCGGTCCGAACGTGGCTGTGCGTGGTCCGAACCTGGTCCGAACCTGGTCCGACGAGGTTTCGGACCAGAATCGGACCAGAATCGGACCAGAATCGGACGGGGTAATTCGGACCGGCTTCGGACCGAAGCATGTTTCACCCCGGTCCGAACAGACCGGCCTTCGGACCAGATTCGGACCAGATTCGGACCGCGTTCGGACTGCGGCCTTCGGACCGCGTTCGGACCATGTTCGGACAGGGTGCTTTCCCCGAGTGGCGTGGACCCGGCGCGGGCTCGCTGCCGCAGCTTTAAGTGCACGGCACGCCTCCACCGCAGCCGCACAAGGCCTGGCAGGTGCGTAAGCCGTCCGCATGTGCATCGGTATCGTGGAATGCATCGGACTGCGTGAACTGCGGCCCAGAGCATGGCGTACCCACACTAGCATCACTCATCCTGTCACTCATTACCCCCTGCAAGCTCACGCCGTGCCCCCTGCCCCGTGCCCCTGCCCTCAGCGGACTCCAACGCAGCGTGGAACTGCCTTACGTGCCGCTCTGGTGGACGGAGTCCCAAGCTGGGGGGGGAGGGGGGAGGCGCCAGCGGCAGCAGCGGCTCTGGCTGCGGCGCCGGCACCAGCGGCAATGGCAGCTCCCCCGAGGTGGAGCCGCTCACGGTGACTCGCACGCAGCGCCGGGGGGGCGCAGTCCCGCCCCCGCCGCATCATCCTGTCCAATAACGAGGATGGAGATGAAGGCGGCGGTGCTGCAGGCCCTGGCGCCACCGCAGCTGCCGCTGGCTCCGCAGCGCCCCCGCTCCTGCCGCCGCACGGGGTGGCGCGCAACAGCCCACGCCGGCAGCAGACGCTCGCGCCCTTCCTCAACATCGCCAACACCACGCCCAACGCCGGCACCGGCAGGGCCGCGGCCGGTAATGCCCGTGGACTGTTCGGCTCGGGCGCTGGGGCTGCATAGGCTGCAGCTGCTCGATCCCCTGCTGTTGGGCCCGGGGTTGACGGCAAGGCCGCGGGGGTGGCTGCCAACGCCGCTGCCTGTGTGTATCAACCGCACGGGCTCGCAGCGACAGCTGTTGGCGTCGGGGGTGCGGTCAGCGGCAGCGGCAGCGGCGAGGGCCGGCGGGGAATCCTGGAGCTGAGCTCCCTGCTTAGCGGGAGCGGGCGACACAACAGCATGGCCGGCATGGCCGGCAGCGGGCCGAGCTCCAGCACAGGCCCCGCCCGCTGCCTGCCGAGGGTTGCGCCGCAGCCGCTGCTATACCAGGCCCGGCCGCGGAGCTAGCAGGCGCTGCACAGGTGGAAGACGCGAGTGCGCCCGCTGCAGCCACCAAGGCAGCTGCGCCGGCCGCTGCGGTGGTGCTCCGCAGGGCTGATGTGGCTGGGCTGTCGGGGGTGCTGCTGCTGGCGCAGCAGGCGGCGGCAGCAGGGGCGGACTGGCGGGAGCGCAGCGGCGCCGACGCCAGCAACAGCCAGCGGCCGCTCTTGCACGCCCAATACGCGCAATGGCGACAGCAGCGGCAATAGCGGCAACAGCTGTCCTGCTCCCGCTCGCTCCACGCGGCACAAGGGACCGCGTGGCAGTAGCACTGTCAGCAGCGGTAGCAACAGCAGTAGCAGTGGCGAGGACAATGAGGTGCCGCTGACATTCGCGTGCAGCGTCAAGCGTGTGCGGACGCGGCGGTGGGTGGTGGAGGACGACGACGATGACGAGGGGGAGGCCGACGTAAGTGCAGCGGCGCCGGTGCTGGCGGGGGCGCCGGCGGCGCTGGCGGGGGCGGGGGCGCCAGTGGCTGCGGCAGGCGGGCGCGCAGGCTTGACGTTGCGCGCGAAGTCAGAGACAGCCTTAATGATGACGAGGACGATAAAAAGATGATTGCAGTGGGCCTGGGGTGGCGGAGGGCTGGCGGCGCGGGCAGGGGCACCAGGTCGCCAGCAGCTATCACCACTACCACCGCAACAGCTGCGCCCAGCGTTGGCGGGCTGTCGCGCCGGCGCCGTTCCACGCCGGCGGACCCATACGAGCTGAACTCATCCTCCCCGTCCTCAGCCCCCTTGCCGTCCAGGGGCGGCACTACCGCCGCGACCTTCTCCTCCTCCTTGCCATCTTCCTCCTTTGCGTAATCCCTTCTTCGGCGGCGGAGACGGCGACCGACAGCGTGGACGGGACGGGGACGGAGGAGGACGGGGAGGTGGTGCCCCCGGTGGCGCCGCCGCCGCCCACGTCCATTCACCGGGGCCTTCCGCCGGAGCCACCCGCGCCACCGCTGCACACGACCGCCTGCAGTCGGGCGACCACCGGCGCCTCCGCCGCCACCGGCGCCGCACCGCCTACCCCTACCACCAGCGGCGGCGCCCGAAAGGGTGGCGGCGGTGCAGCCGCCACGCCTGCTACAGCCGCTGCTGCTACAGCCGACGCGGCAGAGGCGGCGTGGCGGCGCTTCCTGACGGAGCGCAAGCGGGTGGCGGAGCGGCTGTACGCGAGCTGGAATGAGCACGTGTTTGGGGGGCGGCTGCCGGGGGGGCTGCCGCTGTGCTAGAACGCGCGCATGACCAGCACGGCGGGCCAGGTGGTCAGCGAGCCGGAGCTGCTGAGCAGTAGCAGGTGGATGGGGGCGGGATGGCCGTGGAGGCGAGTCGTGGGTTATGTAACAATCCAAATGTGTCAAGGCGGGGTGGACGCAACTGCAGGGAAGGCACGCAGTCTATGCATTCACAAGGGGCAGACGTGGAAGGAACTAGTCCTCTGTGTTTACGAGGCGTGCACGCAAGTGCAGGGAAAGCACATTTGTGGATGGGTGGGGGGTAGGCGTTATCGCCATTGCAGGTGAGCCTTTGGGCTTGTCACTTGTTGATCCCTGAACATTTTGCTTGATGCGCTGGGCTTGCAACGCACACTTTCCGGACTTGTGGCTTGCGCTTCGACCTGGCGTCTCCCTCACCTCTGGATGGCCAAGTGCATGCATGGCTGCACTTCTGGCACAGGCGGTTGGTACTGAGGCTGATGCAGCATGCATGGCGTGCATGCACCCCTGCGTGCATGCGTGCACAGAAGCTTGCACAGAAGTGATGCCTGCCGCCCACAACCACAACGGTAGTTTCACTACCTTGCCTGTGTTCGCTTCACATTTACAGCGACATATTCATGGCACCCAGTATAATCAGCAGCAGGGGCGGCGCTAGCGGCACATGTGCACTTATTGGTTGCGGTGGGCCGGGGGGGGGGGGGCAGGCGTGCCTCCCTAGGTAGCCCCCATGCAGGAGGAAAGCACAGCTAGCGCTGCGGCGCCCAAAGAAGCGGTGTAAGAAGCGGCGCAGAGCCAGGATGATGGTGCTGTCGATTTTGTGGGTGCAGCGCTCCACAGCAACAGCGGGGACAGTCAGCAGGCAGGGCAAGTGTGACAGGTGCGCAGCAGCTGTATGACCAGCTGGCTAGCCGTAGGTTTGTCATTGCTTTTGAGCCGTGCACTGCATAACGTGCATATGTGTCTCCTGGCTGGCTCCACTGCGGCAGCGGGCACTGCTGGGCACATGGAGTGGGCTACGTGCTTGTTCATGATGAAACTCAGAAAGGCCAACCCCAGCTGCATCTGGGCGACCAGTTAGTTCGGCCGTGAAAACTGTGGCTCAGTCCCTTTTCCATGGGCATGGGAAGTTGGAAACACATTCACTACCTCCATCTGTAGCTGTTGCATGGACATGTGGCACATACAATGTTACAAAAAAAGGGCCGAGCGCTTCAGTTGGCCAGGCTGGCGTCAGACCCCTATGCTCAGCATGCAGCACATGCATGGAAACGCAGCAGGCTGTAATATCGCCCCGCAGCAGCCCAGCTTGCCCTAGCCCCAGATGGAATGCATCAACCAACTTTGTACATTCATGGTTACCGTAGAGAGGCCAGCAGTCAACTACAACCACGCCTGCTGGTGGTTGTGTGGCATTATGGGCGTTGTCATAATATGCAGCACAAACCACGCCCCCATAAGATTTAGTTGTGCAATCAACCAATTATCTAAAAATGACATCAGTCACATCAGTCACTGGAACAGGACTCACAGATGGCACGCCCCTTACAGCACCTGGCCATGGCAACTCCCGCAACTCCCGCAGAGGCATTCCAAGCCCCCGACGGCTGGGCTCCGTCACTTTCACCATAATCGCCGCCGCAATCCCACACACGAGCCATGTGTTTGGTCTTTACCCAGAATACGTGTACAAGGAGGCTAGCACTCAAGGACTGAGCCCGGCAGCTCTCCACATCACGGACCTAGTATAGGCTGGACGGCAGGGATTTCAAAGTTTGAGATGTCGGGGAGTGCAAAGTCCATGTTGCCCAGGTCCATGTTGCCGAGATCCAGATTGCCGAGAACCAGGTTGCCAAGATCCAGGTTGCCCTGGTCCAGGCCGCCCAGGTCCAGATTGACGAGGTCAAGATTGCCCAGGTCCAGGTCGCCCAGGCCTGATTCAAGTTCAGGCATGGAGCCCAAGTCCAGGTCGGGCATTGAGCTCATGTCAGGCACCAAAGCGGCATCAAAGCCGGTGCTGACAGCTGCATCAGGGCCAAAATCGGTGTCAGCCGGCAGGTCGCTGGCAGCGAGCATCGGGTCCGGCATGACACCACCATCATCACCAAGTAGCAGGCCGTCACCGCCGCCCCCGGCCTGAAAGCCTGCCGCCCATGCGCCGTCACCGCCGTCCACATCCATGGCGCTGTTGTCACCAGCACCACTGGTGTTGTCATCCACCACTGCTGGCTCCTCAAAGAGGAGGTCCACTGCCCCCGCCCCCGCCAGCAGGTCATCATCCTCCAAGCCTGTGCCACCCCAGGCCTCTGCATCCCCTGCAGCAGTGTCGTCGGGGCTCCAGTCCTGCCACATCGCCTCCTGCTCCCACACGTCGCGGCCCTGCAACTGCTCCAAGAACTCGGCGGTGCCCCCGTACCCACCGTCGTCCCAGGCCGCGCCATCCCCACCCTGGACCGCCGTGCCCTGCACCCCTGCCGTTTGCGCCGCCATGGCGTCTGCAAACTGGCGTTGCTGCTGCTCCCTCTGCCGCACACGCTCCTGTCAATGTGGTCACGTTGAAGGCGGCAGACAAGCAGTCAATTGACAGCATGCACAACTGCTTTTTGGCCTCTTTGGTAGAATTGGTCAGCACCAGTCATGTATGCACAGCAGCCCATCAGGTATGCGGTTTTCCTTATCAATTAGTAGGGGATTACACGGATGCAGTACCCCATCCACAAGCGCACGCACCCTTAACCCCAAGCGGCCCTAAACTCGTGTGCACCAATCCTGGCTACCCTGCGCTCAGCTCACCATCTTCTTGTGCTGGTGCTTGGCCATGTGTAATGCCTGCTTCCACAGGCTGTTGTTGCGAACCTTGCCCGCACAACCCGCACCCTTGCGCATCTTGGCCCTCCTGGACACCAGCTTGTCAATGTAGGCCCGGCCGGCACCGGACACCATGCGGTCCACGAGTTGCTCCACCACCGTGATGTAGGCATTTGCTCTGTCCAGCACCTCCAGGCCCAGCGCCTCTGCCCATTGGTCCAGCCTCGCCTCGCTGCTGGACAGCTGGTAAGCAGTCGCGTACTTGGCCTTTTCCAGCCTGTATGTATGGCGCAAGGGGCGCAAGGGGCAGGTAGGCGCCACGGAAAGGGGCACTAGTGTCTAGGGCACACGCACACATGTGGTGTGTGCATGCAGCAGAGGCGGTGCGTGGCGGGACTCCCAGCGGAGGGCTTCAACGAGCTCGGTGGAGCGTGGGAATGGCAGCGCTGCTTCTGTTCTCTTCTACTCATCATACCATCATGCTGGGGCAGAACTTGTGTGCTGTATACATATAAAGCATTTGTATGATGGAAGCAGCTATCAGCCTGGGCCGCCGATGCTGGATGGCGTGATGACTAGCTAGATAGCAATGAAGGCGTATGCTTCAGGTGCGGCCGCCTGCTGCGTGCAGGGCATGCATAGCATGCACGCACAGCGTATCACACCCACGCACACACATGCACAACCCCAGGTAGGGCGGGCTAGTCGGGCTTTCTCTCCGTTTCCGTTTCCGTTTCCCAACACACACACACAACCCCAGCCACTGTCATTATCATTCCAACACATCATTTTTACCTGGACTGAATGAGGGTGAGCCTGTCCTTGGTCTCTGCGACCAGCTTCAGCTGCGCATTTCTGGACCAGGTCTCCACTCGCACATCCGCTGCCACGTGCGCCTTGGCCACAGCCAATCTGATGTTGTCCGGATGCACCTCCACCTGCCGCAGCACCGCCTCCACCTGTGCCTCACACTCCGCCAGCTTGGCATTCAATGATTCCCGCTGCTTCTGGGCCTGGTCGAGGAGGTCTCGTTGGGCCTTGTCGAGCTTGCGGTTGGCATCGTCAATCTTTGACTGGTACATGATGCGGGTCGTGCCATGGGGGTGGCTTGACAGCCGGGCGGACTGCTGGTTGAGCTGGCCCTGCAGGTGACGGTATGGGGGGTTAGTTGGTGGTGGCAGATAGAAGCGGTACAGTGGAAGACATAATAGCGCGTACGGCTCTGTGCTGCTGGTGCAATTTTTCGGCGTCCCCTGCGCCGATGGTGCCGCCAGATGCGCACTGCCACTCCTCTATCTGTGTGTGTGCGTGTTGGTACCCACCCACCCCTGCACCCACCCTATACGCACCCGTTTCGTGCAGATCTGTGAGTTTGCTGCAGACACACTGGCTTCCAGCTGACTTTGAGCCTCCCGGCCCTTCTGCTGGAGTGCGGCAAGTGCGGACGAGATCTGCGTCTCCTTGTCCATCGGGCCGCCGCGGCCATCCTCAAGCTCGCGCAGCTTTTGTGCTGCAGCGTCCTCGTTGGCCTTCAGCTTCCTCGCCTCCGCCTCCTTTATCCTCTTGCTTTGAGCCTCGGATTTCTCCGCAACCCGGTCACTCTGAGCCTCTGCTGCCGCCAGCAGCCTCTGGTTGCGCGCTGCTGCAGCAGCGCGAATTGCGTTGAGCTGCTCCTCCTTCTTTTTGTCCAGGGCAAGCAGATTCCTCATGGTGCCCTTGTAGCAGTTGGCCGAGCCCGCGTTTGCCTGCTGCAGCTTCTGCAGCACCTGGACCTTGGCCTGCAGTTGCCGGGCGTAGGTTGGAGGGTGTTGGCATCAAACAAGCAACTCCGCGCGACTGATGATGATGATGAGGAGGAGGAGGAGGAGGAGGCAGGACGACATACACGATGACAGTAAACCCATTTGCAGCGTCTATGCGCTGCCACCCGGTCGCGCACACCTAGCTACCTGCAGGTACTTCTCCGTGAGGCAGGCAACACGGTAGCGCTCGGAACTGCTGCTGCTGCCGCCAGACTGCTGCTGCGGCTGCTGCGCTGCTGCCAGCTTCTGCACCATGTCCTGGACCGCAGCGAGTGGCTCCCGCAGCTTGTCCAGCTGGGACCTGGCCAGCTCAGCGCGCCGCTCAGCGGAGCCAATGCACTCTTCCAGCTGCAGGTAGGGGGATGCCGGGGGCCCACGGCGGCTGCTGCGGCTCCCGGCTGCTGCCAGCCGCGAGAAATGCTCGAGGTCTTGAGGCAACTGCAATCGGCAGAGGCAGGCAGATGAGCTCGCTCGGATGAGGCCAGCCAGATCATGGCCACAGACGATCATACAACAGCTAGACTAGATAGCCAGACCCCCGCCCCCTGCTTCCCGCAATAACAGTATCATGATTCACATGTGCACACACACACACACACACACACACACACACACACACACACACACACACACACACACACACACACACACACACACACACACACACACACACACACACACACACACACACACATGCACCTTATGCCGATCTGGCCCCGGTCGTCTTCTGCCTGCCCGCCGTTCCGCTCACCCTCTTTCCCGAATCATGTGACCCCTCTAATCCAGCTTCTATAGGTTTAGGTTAATAGGTTTTCGTATGACGTGTGTTCACATGCCATCACTGACCGACCTCGGTGCTGCCTCTTGCCTTGCCTTTCGCACCCTGATTGGAGGTGAGATCGGTGGTTCTGGATGTCTCTACGGGCTTGGTTGGGTGGTTTGGGCCGGGTTGGGACGGATCGGGCAAATTTGTAGGCGCATACATGGTGCATTGGGACAGCAACGCCGGGTCCGCGTGGCCGTAGCCCCATCCGGCGGGGAGGGGTCACGCGATTCGGGTAAGTATGTGGAGCTGCTTCAGCCCGATGACACGGTAACAAGGTAACACGCGCAGCGCACGACGATTGATGGCGCGCCGTTGCCTACGCATGCTGCACGCACGGTGTCGACCCTTCCTCTCCTTGTGCTTTCCTAACACACACACATGGCGCGCACACACGTGCACGCACCTTGAGCAGCCGCTCCTCCAGCAGCCCCAGCTGGCCGCCAGCCGCCGCGCCCAGTACTGCCTCGCGCTGCGCCGCGACCACCGTCGCCTGGCCGCCCTGCTGAGTGCTGCACTGTGTCAGCAACAGCGCCAGCAGCTCCTCGTTGCCAAGGTAGGCCGCCAGGTATACGGCGCTCTTGGCGGTGCTCCTACCCTTGTAGGAGCTGTAGAGCGGGCACGCTCCCGCGTGCAGCAGCATCCGCACGGCCTCCGCATCGCCCATGCGTACAGCCAGACAGAGCGTGGTGTCCTCAGCCAGCGTGCGGTGCGAGTTCAGCAGCTCGCTGCTGCTGCTGGAGCCGCTGGACTGGGCGGCGAACTGCAGCAGCGCCGCCAGGCAGCGGCTGTGCCCGTGCTGGCGGCTGTGCGCCACTGCGTGGTCGAGGGCGTTGTAGCCGGCCGCGTCCGTGGCGGTGATGGATGCGCCCTTGGCCAGCAGGTGCGACATGAGCGCGTCGTGGCCGTTGAGTGTCGCCTGCCAGGTGTACGCAACGCGGTGCAATCAGGAAAACGTTTCACGGCAATGACACCGCATCGTTAGCCTATTCCAATTATGAGCGCCCGTCAGCAGCAGCCTCCACCACATGCCCCCCACACCCCGCAGCCCCGTCCTCCGCCCTCCGCTACCCCCGCCTCCACCCCCGCAACCCCCGCTACCCCCACCCGCCCTGTTCCCCCATCCAGGCTCCATTTGTCCACGCACCATCATGAGCAGCGTAATTTGCAGCCTGCCAAATACATAGTTTAGCATGGCACCACCAAACAGGCAGGCGTTCACGGTCTTGAAAAGCCGCGAATAGTGCTCGCAGCCGCCTTGAGCATTCGTGCCGCCAGCATCACCGGCCTCGGATGGTCGTGCCTCATCTGTGACGATCCGCAGCGCACGCGTGGCCCGCGCCGGTGTGACCCGGTCGTCGTACAGCCAATGGAACACGCCCACCGCGTCGTGCGCCCGCAGCCGCGGCACCACACTCTGCTCCCAGTCAAGGTAGACGTGCTTGCGGGAGCGCAGGTACTGGCGCAGGGCCTCGTAGGAGGCAGGGTCTGGCGCGGAACCGCTTGCGGGGCTGCAGTCGCTGCTGCCACTAGTGTATCCAGTGCTGCTACTGCCGCCGCCGCCAGTACCGCCGCCAAAGCGGTCCTCGTCAGCGCCACCGCTGCTGCCATGATGCGCCGCCAGCAGCGCCTCCGCCGCCAGCAGCTCCTCCTCATACAGACCGGTGCGGTCAGGCTCGAGCGCCAGACGCGCCGCGCCCACACGGCCGCCGCGGATGGCGCCCACAAGCGCGTCCCGCCGCGCGCACGCCGCGCCCTGAGCAGCCGACTCCGGGCCAGGCGATGACGAACTGGGGACCGGCAGCTCCCACTCGTGCTTGCCATGCGGCACGGGCGCCGCCTCCTCACACAGACGCAGCAGCACCTGCAGGGCCCCCAGCGAGCCGTGCCGCGCCGCCTCATGCACCACCGACCACCTGTGGGCGGCGGGCATCAGCTGCGGCGCCCAGCGCCCTAGCAGCTCCTTGGGTGTGGGCAGCGCGGCGGGCGGCGGCGCCACCGGCTGTGCCCAGGGGTTGGCTTTGGCGGCGCAGAGCAGCTCCAGGCATCGCGGCTGGTCAAGCACCGCGGCCAGGAGGGCTGCAGTCATGCCGGCCGCATTGGTGTGGCCGTTGAGCTGTCCCACTGTCAAAGCTGGGGACTTGAGTAATTCACCCAGGCATGCCTCCCAATTCGGCTCCATGTTTGCGGCTACATGAACGGGAGGGTCGGCACCTGCGTTTGCGTGCTCCAGGTCTTTCCTTTGGAAAGTGCTGTCACTTGGCTGCTGTTGCTCCTCCTCGCTCTCCTGCCCCATGTCCAGCCGCCGTGGCCCCGCTGGCGGTTTGGGTTGCGGTTGCACCGGCTGTAGCGGATCAGGTGGCAGCGGTTGTTGCAGCACCGCCATGCCCTGCTGCGCCAGGGTGGGCAGGCCCCGCGCCGCCGCCGCACGCACAGCGGTCATCAGTGCGTTGTCGCCCTTGCCGTCCGCCAGCAGCGGGTCTGCCCCTGCGCCCAGCAGCAGCCGCGTCGCCTCCACGTCGCCCGCCCACAACGCCAGGCCCAGGGTGGTGCACCCGCCGCCAGCAGCAGGGGCGCGGTGTGCGTTGAGAGTTTCGGCAGATCCGCCCAGCGCCGTCAGCAGCGCCGCCAGGCAGCGGCTGTGCCCGTGCTGGCGGCTGTGCGCCACTGCGTGGTCGAGGGCGTTGTAGCCGGCCGCGTCCGTGGCGGTGATGGATGCGCCCTTGGCCAGCAGGTGCGACATGAGCGCGTCGTGGCCGTTGCGGACCGCCTGTCATCAAGTGCAAGAAGACGCAGATAACTCATAGGCATTGATTGTTCGGTCGGGTGGCTATACAGTGCATATGAAGTGCAAATGAGAACATGGCGTCTAGGTTCCGCCGCCTGCTTCAATTATGGTTGCTGGTAGAAACACCACATACACACCATCCAACCCTATTTAGACTAGGGCATTGCCAGCAGCCGGGACTGCTAGCGTGTGCACGCACCAGGATGAGCAGCGACAGGCGGGCTGCCCCAACAGCGCAGTGGTTGACATCGGCGCCAGCGCTCAGTAGGACGTCGACAACTGCAATCAGCGCAACTGAGGGCTCATTGCTGCGACTGGAGCTGTCGCCGCTGCGGTTGTAGCTGGTGATGTTACTGCTACCGCCGCCGCCGCCGCCGCCGCCGCTAGTGCTCTCGCCGCCGCCTCGTCCCGTCGCCGCCTCCTGTACAACCAGCGTCAGGGCTTCGTTGGCCCGCGCCGGCGTGACCCGGTCGTCGTACAGCCAATGGAACACGCCCACCGCGTCGTGCGCCCGCAGCCGCGGCACCACACTCTGCTCCCAGTCAAGGTAGACGTGCTTGCGGGAGCGCAGGTACTGGCGCAGGGCCTCGTAGGAGGCAGGGTCTGGCGCGGAACCGCTTGCGGGGCTGCAGTCGCTGCTGCCACTAGTGTATCCAGTGCTGCTACTGCCGCCGCCGCCAGTACCGCCGCCAAAGCGGTCCTCGTCAGCGCCACCGCTGCTGCCATGATGCGCCGCCAGCAGCGCCTCCGCCGCCAGCAGCTCCTCCTCATACAGACCGGTGCGGTCAGGCTCGAGCGCCAGACGCGCCGCGCCCACACGGCCGCCGCGGATGGCGCCCACAAGCGCGTCCCGCCGCGCGCACGCCGCGCCCTGAGCAGCCGACTCCGGGCCAGGCGATGACGAGCTGGGGACCGGCAGCTCCCACTCGTGCTTGCCATGCGGCACGGGCGCCGCCTCCTCACACAGACGCAGCAGCACCTGCAGGGCCCCCAGCGAGCCGTGCCGCGCCGCCTCATGCACCACCGACCACCTGTGGGCGGCGGGCATCAGCTGCGGCGCCCAGCGCCCTAGCAGCTCCTTGGGTGTGGGCAGCGCGGCGGGCGGCGGCGCCACCGGCTGTGCCCAGGGGTTGGCTTTGGCGGCGCAGAGCAGCTCCAGGCATCGCGGCTGGTCAAGCACCGCGGCCAGGAGGGCTGCAGTCATGCCGGCCGCATTGGTGTGGCCGTTGAGCTGTCCCACTGTCAAAGCTGGGGACTTGAGTAATTCACCCAGGCATGCCTCCCAATTCGGCTCCATGTTTGCGGCTACATGAACGGGAGGGTCGGCACCTGCGTTTGCATCCTCCAGGTCTTTCCTTTGGAAAGTGCTGTCACTTGGCTGCTGTTGCTCCTCCTCGCTCTCCTGCCCCATGTCCAGCCGCCGTGGCCCCGCTGGCGGTTTGGGTTGCGGTTGCACCGGCTGTAGCGGATCAGGTGGCAGCGGTTGTTGCAGCACCGCCATGCCCTGCTGCGCCAGGGTGGGCAGGCCCCGCGCCGCCGCCGCACGCACAGCGGTCATCAGTGCGTTGTCGCCCTTGCCGTCCGCCAGCAGCGGGTCTGCCCCTGCGCCCAGCAGCAGCCGCGTCGCCTCCACGTCGCCCGCCCACAACGCCAGGCCCAGGGTGGTGCACCCGCCGCCAGCAGCAGGGGCGCGGTGTGCGTTGAGAGTTTCGGCAGATCCGCCCAGCGCCTTCAGCAGCGCCGCCAGGCAGCGGCTGTGCCCGTGCTGGCGGCTGTGCGCCACTGCGTGGTCGAGGGCGTTGTAGCCGGCCGCGTCCGTGGCGGTGATGGATGCGCCCTTGGCCAGCAGGTGCGACATGAGCGCGTCGTGGCCGTTGCGGACCGCCTGTCATCAAGTGCAAGAAGACGCAGATAACTCATAGGCATTGATTGTTCGGTCGGGTGGCTATACAGTGCATATGAAGTGCAAATGAGAACATGGCGTCTAGGTTCCGCCGCCTGCTTCAATTATGGTTGCTGGTAGAAACACCACATACACACCATCCAACCCTATTTAGACTAGGGCATTGCCAGCAGCCGGGACTGCTAGCGTGTGCACGCACCAGGATGAGCAGCGACAGGCGGGCTGCCCCAACAGCGCAGTGGTTGACATCGGCGCCAGCGCTCAGTAGGACGTCGACAACTGCAATCAGCGCAACTGAGGGCTCATTGCTGCGACTGGAGCTGTCGCCGCTGCGGTTGTCGCTGGTGATGTTACTGCTACCGCCGCCGCCGCCGCCGCCGCCGCTAGTGCTCTCGCCGCCGCCTCGTCCCGTCGCCGCCTCCTGTACAACCAGCGTCAGGGCTTCGTTGGCCCGCGCCGGCGTGACCCGGTCATCGTACAGCCAATGGAACACGCCCACCGCGTCGTGCGCCCGCAGCCGCGGCACCACACTCTGCTCCCAGTCAAGGTAGACGTGCTTGCGGGAGCGCAGGTACTGGCGCAGGGCCTCGTAGGAGGCAGGGTCTGGCGCGGAACCGCTTGCGGGGCTGCAGTCGCTGCTGCCACTAGTGTATCCAGTGCTGCTACTGCCGCCGCCGCCAGTACCGCCGCCAAAGCGGTCCTCGTCAGCGCCACCGCTGCTGCCATGATGCGCCGCCAGCAGCGCCTCCGCCGCCAGCAGCTCCTCCTCATACAGACCGGTGCGGTCAGGCTCGAGCGCCAGACGCGCCGCGCCCACACGGCCGCCGCGGATGGCGCCCACAAGCGCGTCCCGCCGCGCGCACGCCGCGCCCTGAGCAGCCGACTCCGGGCCAGGCGATGACGAGCTGGGGACCGGCAGCTCCCACTCGTGCTTGCCAGGCGGCACGGGCGCCGCCTCCTCACACAGACGCAGCAGCACCTGCAGGGCCCCCAGCGAGCCGTGCCGCGCCGCCTCATGCACCACCGACCACCTGTGGGCGGCGGGCATCAGCTGCGGCGCCCAGCGCCCTAGCAGCTCCTTGGGTGTGGGCAGCGCGGCGGGCGGCGGCGCCACCGGCTGTGCCCAGGGGTTGGCTTTGGCGGCGCAGAGCAGCTCCAGGCATCGCGGCTGGTCAAGCACCGCGGCCAGGAGGGCTGCAGTCATGCCGGCCGCATTGGTGTGGCCGTTGAGCTGTCCCACTGTCAAAGCTGGGGACTTGAGTAATTCACCCAGGCATGCCTCCCAATTCGGCTCCATGTTTGCGGCTACATGAACGGGAGGGTCGGCACCTGCGTTTGCATGCTCCAGGTCTTTCCTTTGGAAAGTGCTGTCACTTGGCTGCTGTTGCTCCTCCTCGCTCTCCTGCCCCATGTCCAGCCGCCGTGGCCCCGCTGGCGGTTTGGGTTGCGGTTGCACCGGCTGTAGCGGATCAGGTGGCAGCGGTTGTTGCAGCACCGCCATGCCCTGCTGCGCCAGGGTGGGCAGGCCCCGCGCCGCCGCCGCACGCACAGCGGTCATCAGTGCGTTGTCGCCCTTGCCGTCCGCCAGCAGCGGGTCTGCCCCTGCGCCCAGCAGCAGCCGCGTCGCCTCCACGTCGCCCGCCCACAACGCCAGGCCCAGGGTGGTGCACCCGCCGCCAGCAGCAGGGGCGCGGTGTGCGTTGAGAGTTTCGGCAGATCCGCCCAGCGCCTTCAGCAGCGCCGCCAGGCAGCGGCTGTGCCCGTGCTGGCGGCTGTGCGCCACTGCGTGGTCGAGGGCGTTGTAGCCGGCCGCGTCCGTGGCGGTGATGGATGCGCCCTTGGCCAGCAGGTGCGACATGAGCGCGTCGTGGCCGTTGCGGACCGCCTGTCATCAAGTGCAAGAAGACGCAGATAACTCATAGGCATTGATTGTTCGGTCGGGTGGCTATACAGTGCATATGAAGTGCAAATGAGAACATGGCGTCTAGGTTCCGCCGCCTGCTTCAATTATGGTTGCTGGTAGAAACACCACATACACACCATCCAACCCTATTTAGACTAGGGCATTGCCAGCAGCCGGGACTGCTAGCGTGTGCACGCACCAGGATGAGCAGCGACAGGCGGGCTGCCCCAACAGCGCAGTGGTTGACATCGGCGCCAGCGCTCAGTAGGACGTCGACAACTGCAATCAGCGCAACTGAGGGCTCATTGCTGCGACTGGAGCTGTCGCCGCTGCGGTTGTAGCTGGTGATGTTACTGCTACCGCCGCCGCCGCCGCCGCCGCCGCTAGTGCTCTCGCCGCCGCCTCGTCCCGTCGCCACCTCCTGTACAACCAGCGTCAGGGCTTCGTTGGCCCGCGCCGGTGTGACCCGGTCGTCGTACAGCCAATGGAACACGCCCACCGCGTCGTGCGCCCGCAGCCGCGGCACCACACTCTGCTCCCAGTCAAGGTAGACGTGCTTGCGGGAGCGCAGGTACTGGCGCAGGGCCTCGTAGGAGGCAGGGTCTGGCGCGGAACCGCTTGCGGGGCTGCAGTCGCTGCTGCCACTAGTGTATCCAGTGCTGCTACTGCCGCCGCCGCCAGTACCGCCGCCAAAGCGGTCCTCGTCAGCGCCACCGCTGCTGCCATGATGCGCCGCCAGCAGCGCCTCCGCCGCCAGCAGCTCCTCCTCATACAGACCGGTGCGGTCAGGCTCGAGCGCCAGACGCGCCGCGCCCACACGGCCGCCGCGGATGGCGCCCACAAGCGCGTCCCGCCGCGCGCACGCCGCGCCCTGAGCAGCCGACTCCGGGCCAGGCGATGACGAGCTGGGGACCGGCAGCTCCCACTCGTGCTTGCCAGGCGGCACGGGCGCCGCCTCCTCACACAGACGCAGCAGCACCTGCAGGGCCCCCAGCGAGCCGTGCCGCGCCGCCTCATGCACTACCGACCACCTGTGGGCGGCGGGCATCAGCTGCGGCGCCCAGCGCCCTAGCAGCTCCTTGGGTGTGGGCAGCGCGGCGGGCGGCGGCGCCACCGGCTGTGCCCAGGGGTTGGCTTTGGCGGCGCAGAGCAGCTCCAGGCATCGCGGCTGGTCAAGCACCGCGGCCAGGAGGGCTGCAGTCATGCCGGCCGCATTGGTGTGGCCGTTGAGCTGTCCCACTGTCAAAGCTGGGGACTTGAGTAATTCACCCAGGCATGCCTCCCAATTCGGCTCCATGTTTGCGGCTACATGAACGGGAGGGTCGGCACCTGCGTTTGCATGCTCCAGGTCTTTCCTTTGGAAAGTGCTGTCACTTGGCTGCTGTTGCTCCTCCTCGCTCTCCTGCCCCATGTCCAGCCGCCGTGGCCCCGCTGGCGGTTTGGGTTGCGGTTGCACCGGCTGTAGCGGATCAGGTGGCAGCGGTTGTTGCAGCACCGCCATGCCCTGCTGCGCCAGGGTGGGCAGGCCCCGCGCCGCCGCCGCACGCACAGCGGTCATCAGTGCGTTGTCGCCCTTGCCGTCCGCCAGCAGCGGGTCTGCCCCTGCGCCCAGCAGCAGCCGCGTCGCCTCCACGTCGCCCGCCCACAACGCCAGGCCCAGGGTGGTGCACCCGCCGCCAGCAGCAGGGGCGCGGTGTGCGTTGAGAGTTTCGGCAGATCCGCCCAGCGCCTTCAGCAGCGCCGCCAGGCAGCGGCTGTGCCCGTGCTGGCGGCTGTGCGCCACTGCGTGGTCGAGGGCGTTGTAGCCGGCCGCGTCCGTGGCGGTGATGGATGCGCCCTTGGCCAGCAGGTGCGACATGAGCGCGTCGTGGCCGTTGCGGACCGCCTGTCATCAAGTGCAAGAAGACGCAGATAACTCATAGGCATTGATTGTTCGGTCGGGTGGCTATACAGTGCATATGAAGTGCAAATGAGAACATGGCGTCTAGGTTCCGCCGCCTGCTTCAATTATGGTTGCTGGTAGAAACACCACATACACACCATCCAACCCTATTTAGACTAGGGCATTGCCAGCAGCCGGGACTGCTAGCGTGTGCACGCACCAGGATGAGCAGCGACAGGCGGGCTGCCCCAACAGCGCAGTGGTTGACATCGGCGCCAGCGCTCAGTAGGACGTCGACAACTGCAATCAGCGCAACTGAGGGCTCATTGCTGCGACTGGAGCTGTCGCCGCTGCGGTTGTAGCTGGTGATGTTACTGCTACCGCCGCCGCCGCCGCCGCCGCCGCCGCTAGTGCTCTCGCCGCCGCCTCGTCCCGTCGCCGCCTCCTGTACAACCAGCGTCAGGGCTTCGTTGGCCCGCGCCGGTGTGACCCGGTCGTCGTACAGCCAATGGAACACGCCCACCGCGTCGTGCGCCCGCAGCCGCGGCACCACACTCTGCTCCCAGTCAAGGTAGACGTGCTTGCGGGAGCGCAGGTACTGGCGCAGGGCCTCGTAGGAGGCAGGGTCTGGCGCGGAACCGCTTGCGGGGCTGCAGTCGCTGCTGCCACTAGTGTATCCAGTGCTGCTACTGCCGCCGCCGCCAGTACCGCCGCCAAAGCGGTCCTCGTCAGCGCCACCGCTGCTGCCATGATGCGCCGCCAGCAGCGCCTCCGCCGCCAGCAGCTCCTCCTCATACAGACCGGTGCGGTCAGGCTCGAGCGCCAGACGCGCCGCGCCCACACGGCCGCCGCGGATGGCGCCCACAAGCGCGTCCCGCCGCGCGCACGCCGCGCCCTGAGCAGCCGACTCCGGGCCAGGCGATGACGAACTGGGGACCGGCAGCTCCCACTCGTGCTTGCCAGGCGGCACGGGCGCCGCCTCCTCACACAGACGCAGCAGCACCTGCAGGGCCCCCAGCGAGCCGTGCCGCGCCGCCTCATGCACCACCGACCACCTGTGGGCGGCGGGCATCAGCTGCGGCGCCCAGCGCCCTAGCAGCTCCTTGGGTGTGGGCAGCGCGGCGGGCGGCGGCGCCACCGGCTGTGCCCAGGGGTTGGCTTTGGCGGCGCAGAGCAGCTCCAGGCATCGCGGCTGGTCAAGCACCGCGGCCAGGAGGGCTGCAGTCATGCCGGCCGCATTGGTGTGGCCGTTGAGCTGTCCCACTGTCAAAGCTGGGGACTTGAGTAATTCACCGAGGCATGCCTCCCAATTCGGCTCCATGTTTGCGGCTACATGAACGGGAGGGTCGGCACCTGCGTTTGCATGCTCCAGGTCTTTCCTTTGGAAAGTGCTGTCACTTGGCTGCTGTTGCTCCTCCTCGCTCTCCTGCCCCATGTCCAGCCGCCGTGGCCCCGCTGGCGGTTTGGGTTGCGGTTGCACCGGCTGTAGCGGATCAGGTGGCAGCGGTTGTTGCAGCACCGCCATGCCCTGCTGCGCCAGGGTGGGCAGGCCCCGCGCCGCCGCCGCACGCACAGCGGTCATCAGTGCGTTGTCGCCCTTGCCGTCCGCCAGCAGCGGGTCTGCCCCTGCGCCCAGCAGCAGCCGCGTCGCCTCCACGTCGCCCGCCCACAACGCCAGGCCCAGGGTGGTGCACCCGCCGCCAGCAGCAGGGGCGCGGTGTGCGTTGAGAGTTTCGGCAGATCCGCCCAGCGCCTTCAGCAGCGCCGCCAGGCAGCGGCTGTGCCCGTGCTGGCGGCTGTGCGCCACTGCGTGGTCGAGGGCGTTGTAGCCGGCCGCGTCCGTGGCGGTGATGGATGCGCCCTTGGCCAGCAGGTGCGACATGAGCGCGTCGTGGCCGTTGCGGACCGCCTGTCATCAAGTGCAAGAAGACGCAGATAACTCATAGGCATTGATTGTTCGGTCGGGTGGCTATACAGTGCATATGAAGTGCAAATGAGAACATGGCGTCTAGGTTCCGCCGCCTGCTTCAATTATGGTTGCTGGTAGAAACACCACATACACACCATCCAACCCTATTTAGACTAGGGCATTGCCAGCAGCCGGGACTGCTAGCGTGTGCACGCACCAGGATGAGCAGCGACAGGCGGGCTGCCCCAACAGCGCAGTGGTTGACATCGGCGCCAGCGCTCAGTAGGACGTCGACAACTGCAATCAGCGCAACTGAGGGCTCATTGCTGCGACTGGAGCTGTCACCGCTGCGGTTGTCGCTGGTGATGTTACTGCTACCGCCGCCGCCGCCGCCGCCGCCGCCGCCGCTAGTGCTCTCGCCGCCGCCGCGTCCCGTCGCCGCCTCCTGTACAACCAGCGTCAGGGCTTCGTTGGCCCGCGCCGGCGTGACCCGGTCGTCGTACAGCCAATGGAACACGCCCACCGCGTCGTGCGCCCGCAGACGCGGCACCACACTCTGCTCCCAGTCAAGGTAGACGTGCTTGCGGGAGCGCAGGTACTGGCGCAGGGCCTCGTACGAGGCAGGGTCCACATCAGGCACCCGTCCTGTTCCGGCAAGGTGCAGGCGGTTGATGCACTTTTCATCTGTGCTGCTTTCACCTATGACGGCTGCTGCAGCAGTGCAGTGCGCCGCCAGCAGCGCCTCCGCCGCCAGCAGCTCCTCCTCATACAGACCGGTGCGGTCAGGCTCGAGCGCCAGACGCGCCGCGCCCACACGGCCGCCGCGGATGGCGCCCACAAGCGCGTCCCGCCGCGCGCACGCCGCGCCCTGAGCCGCCGACTCCGGGCCAGGCGATGACGAACTGGGGACCGGCAGCTCCCACTCGTGCTTGCCAGGCGGCACGGGCGCCGCCTCCTCACACAGACGCAGCAGCACCTGCAGGGCCCCCAGCGAGCCGTGCCGCGCCGCCTCATGCACCACCGACCACCTGTGGGCGGCGGGCATCAGCTGCGGCGCCCAGCGCCCTAGCAGCTCCTTGGGTGTGGGCAGCGCGGCGGGCGGCGGCGCCACCGGCTGTGCCCAGGGGTTGGCTTTGGCGGCGCAGAGCAGCTCCAGGCATCGCGGCTGGTCAAGCACAATCGCAAGCTGGGTCACGGTGAGGCCGCCGGCGTTGGTCAGCGTGTTGAGAAGCTCGGGCGTCACGGTGCGTTGCGCCAGCAGGTGCGCCAGGCAGCCCAGCCAGTCTCCGCCGGCCACCTGCTGACCACCCTCCGACCCCACACCTCCTGCCTCATGCTCGTGCAGCAGCAGCGCCGCGCTACGTGCCTTGACTGGGGCGCGGCAGGCGAGCGCGGGCAGGCCGCCGGTGGCGGCAGCACGCACCGCCAGCATCATCGCGTTCTCATCGTGCGCGCCGCCGCCCCGCAGCAGCGGGTCGGCGCCCGCCGCCAGCAGCTGCTGCACCAGCGCCGCCGAGCCGGCACGCACCGCTGCCGTCAACGGCCGCAGCATGACCGCCTCCGCCTCGTCACCCGCGCGCCAGCTGGTGTGGATGTCAGCGCCGTAATGCTGCGGGTAAAAGCAAGGAGGTCGTCACCAAGAGGTCGTCAAGCTGGGCCGGCAGGGACTTGACCATCATGTCACAGGTACCGTGCGCGCATGGGCACAATTAGGTGGGTAGGATTCCGTCCACGCCTTTGCTTAATATGGCCCCGCTTTTACGCCCGTACAGTTCTACTTCCGCACATCAGCTCACCAGCAGCATCTTCACCAGCTCCGACGCCCGCTGTGGCGCCGCCAGCAGCAGCCCCCCCTCCGCGCTCATGACGGCCGCCAGCGCCGCGTCCAGCGCCGAGGGCGGCGGCTGGTCCGCCGCCAGCCAGCCCACCGCCGCCACCACGTCCAGCGCTCTCATCGCCGGCAGCACCTCGCCCTGCATGTCCAGGTAGCGGTGCGCCAGGCCCTGCAGCCGAGACCGCAGCTCATCACGGCCAACCAGCCCCGCCAGCGGCGCGGCGGCAACCGCCACCGCCGCCACGGCGGCAGCGGAGGCGCCGGTGGGCGCGGCGACGGCGCCGCCATCTGCTTCGGCGGGCGCCCGCTCGCACGCCGCCAGCACGGCCTCCAGCTCGTCCCGTAGCAGCGTGTCGTACGGCGGCGGCTTGCGCAGCACGTGCTCTACAACCGCCAGCCGGCCGGTGGAGGCAGCACCGCACAGCAGCTGGCGGCGCCGCCGCAACGCCTCCGCCTCCGGCTGCGAGAGGCACCAGCGGTCGGGCTTCTCACCGGTACCGACGTCCGCTGGCTCCCGGGTCCGCGGCAGCGCGGGCGGCGGCACGGGTGTGTCCCACACCTCCACGGTGAGCCCCAGCTGGCCCGCCAGCCAGGCGCAGGAGCCCACGTCTCCCGCCAGCTGGGGGTCCTCCGCCTCACCGCCAGCCGCCAGCACCGCCCGCACCGCCGCCGCCCAGCCGCAGCGCACCGCGAAGCGTGGCAGCGTGTCCCCACCCGCGGCGGCCGCCGTGCGCGCCGCGCGCAGCCGCTCCGGCCCCAGCGCCATGAGCACCAGATCCAGGCACTGCAGCGAGGGACTAGATCCAGATCCGGATCCAGATCCAGCTCCAGCTCCGGAACCAGCTGCTGCCGCCAGCAGCACGGCGTGGTGCGCCGCCGTCCAGTCGTCGTAGTCGGGCTGGGCGGCGGTCACGTTGGCGCCGCCCAAGCCCAGCAGCCCCACCACCTCGGGCGCCCCCACCTTGACCGCGAGCATCAACACCGTCAGGCTGTCCGTGCTGCCGGCGGCCGCAACGGCGCCGGTGGCGGCGGTGGTTGCTGCTGCTGCCACGGCTGCTCTGGCGGTGCTGTTTTGCCGCAACGACGACCCGCCACTGAAACTGGAGGCGGCGGCAGCGACGAGGCCGGTCACTACGTCTGCGACGGCACGGCGGTTGCTGCGTTGGCGGCGATATAGGTCGTGGCTGCTGTGCAGCTTCCACTCTGCGGCCGGCAGGTTGGGTAAGGCACGCGCCGCGGTCATGTTGCAGTTAGCGCCGCCACTGACCAGCACCTTGACCAGCGGCGCGCTGCCGCGCTCCACCACCGCCCACAGCGCCGCCTCCATCTCGCCGGTGTAGCCGCGCGGCCCCAGCAACCCTTGGTAGTGCTTCACCCAGGCGCCCAGCTCAGCCGCGTCCTGGTTGCGCACGGCGGCGTGCAGGCGGGCGCGCCAGCGCTTCTGGTGGTCGGCCTGCAGGGCACGTGTGTGTGTGTGTGTGTGTGTGTGTGTGTGTGTGTGTGTGTGTGTGTGTGTGTGTGTGTGTGTGTGTGTGTGTGTGTGTGTGTGTGTGTGTGTACACCCGGTAGGTGGATCAGGCGATGAACGGGTGGATGGGTGCAGGGGGGAAGGGGCACGTGCGGCGGCAGGTAGGTGGGGTGCGTGTGCCTTGGTAAGTCCGCGCGTGCATGCAGGAATCGCAGGGACGGAGTCCGTACGTACATTCGTGCATGTTTTTTGCTTGCACTGGTAGGTGCGTGCGTGGCAGCATTTATCTGCTAGGCGGGGTTGACGGTTTACGCCCCAGCCATTCGTGATGACATCTCCAACCATCCCCATTACCAAACTAATTAAACACTCTGCAGTTGCTGACGGAGGCCAATAATCTATCTGCTTGTTGCGCACCCGAGCATTATTGGAGAACATGGCCTGGCAGGGCAGGCAGCAGGAGGCATGCTCGACTGGGGAGACGTGCCCGCCGTCGCCTTCGTCGTGCAGCTCGCTGTGGTGTGCATTGGGCGGCGGCGGGTTATTGGGCACGAGCGGAAGGCTGACGGGACCAGCAGCGCCTTGACCGCCATCATTGTTGCTGTTATTATTCATGAGCGTGCTTCTGCGGACGCCACCTGCGCCGTCGCCGCCGCTGCTGGCTGCGTGTGCGCCTGCTCCTTCACTTGCTGCCGCTGCCTCTGCTGCTTGTACACTACGACTGTTCAGCCGAGCCGGCAGTCTCACGGCTGCAGGCGGAGTTGTTTGACCTTCCTCGCCAGCCAGATCCGTCTAGACCACCATCAGCATTTGTCTCCGGCAGTCCCTGCAAGCATGCGGATTCGCAGCACAACGCCAGCACAGCGAAATGGGTGGGGGGGATGATGCCCGCGCCTTGCTTGACAGGTCCGTCAGTCCGCTCAGAATGCTACCGCGCCCCCACGTCTTTGGGCTGTAGATAATAAGGTTGCGATGCGGATGCGATCAGAAACTAAATAAATGTGAGCCAATGACCATATTCAACAGCCCGTACATGCCTTTTCTGCACCCATGCCACCCATCCCCAGCCTCGGTTAATCCTTCCTTTCCACCCACACGTGCACACTGCGCTGATTCTAGATTCTATCAATTCTATCAGCCAACTTAATAAAAAACATTTCCACAACGTCAATCATACCTGGCTGCGCGCCAGCACAGCTTCAGCAGGTGATGATATGTCGCGCCAAATGAGCGTGCGTGCCGCTCGTGCCGCCGCCGCGCAAACGATGTCCGATCGGTCGGCCTGCATGGCGAACGACAGAAACGGCTGTGACATTAGATAAGGGCAATACGTTAAACTTCAGCGCAATGTAAAAGCCGCTGAGGCAGGTTGCACGACAAGGCCAATTTGTGGCTCCAAACGCTATTTTTTGATAATTCATACAACGCCACTAACTCGATAGGTGCGTAATTCCCGCCTGCTGATTCCCGCCGTGCCCTAATTTCGGCCCCCCCCCATTGGCGCATTCCCTGAGCTTTTAGTTACGCCGCCGCATTTATAGGCTATTTATATACGTCAAAGGTGATGTGCCTGCCTAGCTGGGGCTACGGAGTGCCCCAGGCTCGGGGACTCGGTTCGGCCATTCGACCATGTGTGTGGGCTCAACTTCACTGCTTTGACGGCGCGTCTACGTCAGTTAATTTTATTGTGCCTGAAGAAGACACTGTGGAGAGATGCAGCCAATCGCGACAGGGCACCCGAAACGCTTCGGCATTTTCGCTGTGGAACACATCCCCTGTCCCGGAAACATTAATCAACTATTTATTGTATTTTTGTAAGCGCCCAGATGCTGGTCGAAAGCTCAACTACTGAGCTTTTCAGAGGTCGCGAGGGCATCGGTCGCGTACAGGATGCTCGTCTCGGAACGCAGCGCTGAATCGCCTGTGGTGCTCTAGTAGCTTCTTATGTTGTTTCAATGGCGCGGCATAATTATAAATGGAAGAACAGGGTGTGGCAACCGTGCCAATCTGCCCAGCATCTCTGGCTGCTTAGGACCCCCAGGGTACCTAGTAACATGCACAGTATGGTATTGCATTACATACCGCCTGTGAGGGGTTTGGAGCCTGCATGTGTCTAGACTCGGACGGTTCCCCTTCACCGCGCGGCCAGTGTGCGAACCGTGTGCCCATAAGGCTGCAGCTTCAGACGGCCCTTGTGTGCTTGCACGCTCGGGTTGTCCCCTCTGTAACACCGCAATCATCAGGCTTCCCTACTTGCATTTACACTGGACACGAATAACATAACAGGGTATTAATAGGGTATTAGTAGGGTACTATATACTATTTCTTTGCAAATTTCGCCTTGACGTCGGCTCTCCACCTTGTACATCGCTCGTTTTTACTCAACACATGCGCCAATGGTCGCAAAGGGCCGCATACCCGAGTTCGCGCCCCATCCTGAAATTCGGGGGGGGGGGGGGTTAGAAAACAAAGTTTCTTACCCCATGCTCTAAAACGATAGAGCTCAACGAGAAAATAACGCACGTGCTTTTAGTTTTTTCAGGGGGTGTCTGTTGAGGAAGTTCTGGGCCCCCAAAGTTGACGGTCGGTCGTCCCCGCCTGGGGTCCGGGGGGTTTCGGGAGCTTGACCTCAGGGATTTCGGGAGGAGCCCCAACATGCCCCAACTCAGTCCTACGGGGCCCAGACGCAGCAGTATATGATGCACATATGCTTTTGGTGTGATACCTCACACGACTACACGCTGGGAAGGCCTAACTCGACGCCTGGACGTGGTCATGTCGGCACATGTCACACATATCGACAAATGCGCATGGCACTGGCGGGGGACTTGAGACCCAGAACGGTCTGGTAACACCCAATCAGGTATCAACGTAGAATTAATACAACAAGTAATGCATTTGGGAGTGAATACGGGTCCATTTACGTGGCGAGGGTTGGGCCGGGAATCTCAATGGATGGAATCCCGCTCGTGTCGAAGTTGCGGAACAGGCCCGCAGATGGCATCGTGTGATACAGCACGCTGAGAGGAGTCGATTGGCACCGCTTTGGTATTAAATGAAGGGGTATAACCCCTTTTGTGAGACGGTTTTGTCCGCGGGGGACTCGGTCGTCCCCCCCCCCAGGGGGCTCCCGGGGGGTTTCGGGGCATGGGGTTTGGCACTTTGTTTCCTACTCCCCCCCTGGACCCCCACCAGCCGGACAGAGAGCAGCAATTAGTCGCACTTGCATATGGCCAAGAGCTTTATAAGTTGATGGTGCTGGATCGCGGGTTGTCAGCAAGCAGGCGCCAGGCGTCGGCGGGGTGGTGGCACGGGAGCTCGCCCGCTGAGGCCCCTGACTCCGTCCTCTGTGACAATGTACAAGGCGCACCAGCTGGCCACCGGTCGCACTCAGACCTGGACCCAAGCCTCACAGGCGTACGTGTATGGCGAGGGGTGGGTCTCAATCCCCCGGCACGGTCTGCTGAGGCAGTTCGTGACCTTGATTGACCGGCCCTTGCCAGTACCTCAACAGCAGCGGCCTAAAAAAACGCAATTTAGCGCATGTCCGTAACGTAAGCACATGCCGTTGATCGAAGGGACCGAATGGAACACGACTGGGGGCTGGGTTCGTGCCATGGATGTATGGATGGACGTTGAGGTGAATAGTGGGCTGTGCGAAGTGCTCTGTCTGTCGCAAGGGACGTCGATCGCGCCGAGTTGGATCGCGTATTGCCGCGCGAGCTTTATTGCTTCTAATAGTTAGCTTGATACTGTATATACGAGCACTTGCTTGGGACAACGGTCGGCTCTAGACGTTTCCTTTGACCTAACTCCAACAGCCGAAATTAGGGCACCCGGCCATATCCGGCCAGTCTCCAGCCGGCGCCCCTAGACCCTCGCCAATGCCCGCCCGACCCCCAGTATATCTTATACACATGTAGATAGTAATATGGACGCCGGCGTCCAGCCTGCAGACCTGTTCCAGCGCGCCCTGACCAATCGAGTTCATATTGGCTCGGCCAGCGACCGGCTCGGCCCTTCATGATCCCTATGTTACTTAAATAGATATGATGGAAGGTGTGACAACCACAAAAAGGTAGGGCGCTACAGCAGAACCCGGCTATCTAGAGGCGCGCGCACCCTGTCGTCGTGGACCCCGTGCGTGGACCCTTGCTGGTCGTCGTGAACCCTCCGCACAACTCGCCGTCAGCTCAACTTACAGCGCTTATGATTGATCCATATCTCGTGGCAGCAGTGTAGGCAGCTGTGGCACAGGAGCAGCAGCAGGTAAGCTCCGCACTGCTGATGATGAAGGCTTCACAGCTTAGCTTTCACAGACCACCACCAACAGCCGCAGGACGAACCAGGAGCTATGTAATAGAAACTTATCGTGTAATGATCAGCACAGTCTATCTTTACAGTTTCATCATCGGCGTTAGGACTACTCGGTCGCTCGCTCAACACTATCAGTCAAGGTGAGGTAAATACTCATGCAGCAGAACAAGGAAGTGATGAACTAGTTTTTACAAAGATAAACACCTACCGCTACGCAGTACCACGGCTTGCCCCTGTGGGATGAGGGGGGCGAGCGGGGCGAGTAGGGCGAGTGGGCGAGTGGGCGAGTGGGCGAGGCAGGTCGCGAAGAAGTGCGCGTATGAAGTACGCGTATGAGTGCGCGTGGATGGCCTCGTAATCACAGGCTGTACCTCACGCTTTTGTATACAAATGCTTCGCACATGCAATCCATACAGCGATGAAAGTGAAGTTCGCTGACAGAAATGTCAATGGTTTCCTCGGCTTCACGATAGAGATCGGGTTCTGTCCTGACATTCATATACAAGCGATATACGCGATGCAGGCGATATCAACAAAGCAAGCGATGTGGGTCCCTACCTTGCGAGAACCGCCTAAGCTACCTATTCTTGGCACTTTGGCAGTTACTGTCATAACCGAGAGGGACCCCCTGCACCGATCGATGTGACCGCAATGGCTTCCGCCCCTTCCCCTTCGGGGGAAGGGGCAAGCCAACGCGTACCATGGGATCCTACCGACTGTCTCTATCTGTGATGCCGGACCATGCCATCAATCATGAGCAGTGTGCTCCTCGCGTTTGATTGGTTGCATGTGGGCCCTTCCCCGTGGCCCTTCCCTGTGTTAGCCCTTCCGTAACCAAGAGGTCCACGTGTTCACGCAAAAGGCGGTCTCACTCCCCCGTCTGAACGCCGAAACGGCCTCCTGTGCTCCGACATGTTGCGGCATGGCACAGGAGGGGCATTCCCATCCACGTGCGTGTATCTGATTTGGGGTGAGTCATCTTTGCTATGGGGTTCGAGTGAGTGGGGTTAGTGGGTCTGGGGGCGGCCGGCGGGGTGCTGCTTTAAGTCAATGCGTAGTTTGCATTGGTTACAGGAGGGAACTGCCGACGCAGTTCACGAGCCAGCACAGCACTTGTGGGTGTGCGCCCTGCTCTAAACCTCAGGGGCGTGCCACCTGCAACGCCTACAGCCTACTCTGTCTCCTAGTAGGCCTTGCCCGCGTACGGGCTCCACCTCTACACAGTTTTCACTATTCGTCCTCGTCTTCCAAAATCATAATGTGTGCTGGTTTGTTAGTCCACAGTGATCCATCCGCCCTTCTCTCAATCCAAGGGTGGCCTGGTGGAATGGTTTCCCACCCCCTTGGTTTAAGGCCCAGGCACACATACGATTGTATCCTAGCCCAAAAATCAGCTATGCGTAGGATTGGGCACACGATCTCAGGTCCCCCGTCCCCCAGAGACAGACTGATTGCGGGAGGGGCCCTCCGCCGTTGGCTCCGGGCTTCCCCTTGACTCGTGCATTTCTTAAAGAGGAGTAGATCTGGGCTGTAAATTGTACGGTGGATTGTTGGGGCACAGGTATGTTTACACGGTGCTGTGTGAGACAGACTGATTGAGGAAAGGGCCCTCCGCCTTTTGCTCCGGGCTCCCCTTTGTACTGGTTGTGGTGGAGTCAGGACTAGGTGAAAAGTCAGGTTGCATTGCTAGGGTTGCGGCGATGGTCGTGCAGGGTGTCGCTGGCGCAAAACGTCAGCAAGGCCAAGGCCGCCGCCAGGCCGCCAGGGCAGCCGACGCGGGCCTGTCGCCACGCTCGACGCCATCAGTGACAGTGTCCAGCGTCAGGTCGTCCACAAAGTTGAAGTCAGCGGCAAGGATGTGCTCGCCCGCGGCCGCAGCCTGCGGAATTACCCATTCGCGTATAAACGCCTGCTGCTTCGAGGAAACCAAGGGGAAGTATGCTGACGTCAACGTGAAAGTGTGGCCGCCCCACTGCAGCGGCAAGCTGACGCCGCGCCCCGCCCAGGCGCCCGTGGCCACGGCCACTGCAGCATCACCGCCGGGCAGAGTCACGACACCTTGCTGCAGGAGGCACGAGCGAACCAGGATGGCTGTGCCGCCGGTGACGCGCCGCCCTGGGGGCTTCTGCGCCGGCGCCCACCACGCAGTCCACTCCCGAACGTGCAGCCGCTGCGCGGCCACCGCAAGGACGGCAGTCAGCAGTCAAAAAACCAATATCGGATTCGAGCACGTGCGTCTCCTGGAGACACACCACGTCCAGGCGCTGCCGTTCCCAGCAGCACAAGAGGGCGTGCAAGCGAGCACACCCCATATGGGGCGTCCGCTTCCGCAGCCCGCGCACGTTGTTAGAACATAAACAAACGGGATAGAGGCAAAATTGCGCGCGGTGACTACCTGACTGTACCGACTGAGGTAGCTGGCCGATGTTGCTGGACCAGGGTGCAAGTATCTCTCCTTACACAATCAGCCGGACGGCACATCCGATACCCCGTGTACCTGGTGCCTTTTACTGAGGGGCCCTCACGACAAAAAACGGCGGCCCGCTTGCTGCGCTGCACTTCACTGCATTGCGGTGCTCTCGGCAACGTCAGCGGCGCCAACCTTCGTTGAAGCATCACCAGCAGACGTGTACGCGCACACATTACTTCCTGTTCTCTTCTCTTGATTGCAGCGTCCCTAACAGCACTACTTCGGCCGGCATCCCACGCCGTCCGACACCCTAAAACTCGTGGCATGCCCGAAACCCGAATCAGCCAGTGCCCCCTTCGATAGACGCGCTCACACACGCAAACACGTTTCCCGGCACACAGGTAGTAGACTGGAAACCACACGCAAACAAACAAACAAAGAAGCCACGGCCTGCACAGAGCCTTACACGCAGCCCAGCTATGGGGCGGCCCCACTGGCCCTGGCCCCATCCGGTTATGAAACGTCAGCCTCACAGCAGTGACGTGTGCGCGCACACACACACACACCCTTCCTATCCTTGTGATTTTCCAACACAGACACCGCTCACACAAGGACACCGCGCACGGGTGTTTCGCCACCACAAAACTCAACTTCAACGGCTGCTTGACCGGCTCCTGTTTTACATTCCAGCAAGAGACGTAGCCTTGCTTGGCACCACACACACACATACACGCACATACACATGCACCTGCCACTGCGCGGCCCGCCCACCGTCAAGACGAGAGCCGCCGTAACCAATCAGTCTGTGACCACCCCACCCCACCCCACCCCCTCCTTGCCCCACCCCCTCCCTGCCTGCCGCCCTCCCACCTGACCCTGGCAAGCTCCCCTCCCGCCCCTCCGCCAGCCTGCCGCCCGGTCCCAGCCTGGCTCGACTCGGACACAGCCAAGCCGAGCCGAGCCGAGCCGCTCGCAGCTTGCCGCCACAGCCGCCCCTCCGCCTGCCTGCCTGCCTGCCTGCCAGCAAGCCACACGCTCCTCGGCTCCCCAGCCGGCGCAGCCGCTGTGCTGCCCGGGGCAGCAGCAGCTACAGCTCCTGCGGTCGCCATGCTGCTGCAGCTGCTACAGCCGCCGCCGCCGCCGCCGCGGTTCTAGCCCCAGCGCACGATGGCGCCCGCCCACGTGAGGCCGGCGCCGAATCCGGCCATGGCCAGCTGCAGACGTGATTGGGAGTGGGGTTGGGCGAGGGGTTGGGCGTGGGAGGAAGGCGGCAGCGGGAGGTTGCGGGGAACGTGTTGTGTGCAGGATCATCCAGTGCCGGAAGGAGGAGCGGCGAGTAGAGGTGGGACAAGCTGTATTGGAACGAAGTGAAGGCCAATCGACAGCCAGTCGCAGTTACGTACCCGCACGTTCTTTCCCGCACTGCACTGCACGCTATACGCACCCGCTACATGACGCGTGTGCCCCCTCACCAACCAACCCACCTCCCCCGCATCCGCCTCCCCGCAATTACCAGCCCGCCCCGCCCCGCCCCGCCCCGCCCCACCTTGTCGCCTGGCTGGATGAGGCCGCCGCGCACCGCCTCGTCCAGCGCCAGCGGGATGGAGGCGGCGCTGGTGTTGCCGTAGTTGGCCAGGTTGGACACCACGCGCTCGGCCGGCAGGCCCAGCCGCTGCGGGCGTGTGGGGGTTGGGGCGTGTGTGTGTGGGGGGGGGGGGCGTGTGTACGGGCGCGTGTGTGTGGGAGCGTGTGTGTGGGCGTGTGTGTGTGTGTGGAGCGTGTGTGTGGGCGTGTGAGTGTGTGTGTGTGGAGTGTGTGTGTGGGCGTGTGTGTTTGAGGGGGAGGTGGGGGAGGTGAGGGGTGAGGTGGAGGGAAGGGTGGTGCACGGCCTAGCGCCGTACGACCTAGTCGGCCGTGTCCAACCTTCTGCTGCTACTGCTGCTACATGTGTTTATTATGCGGCGCAAATGCGCCATGCAAGCAGCCGGCATGCGACAGCTGCAGCGACAGGCGCCGGCAGCAGGCATGCAGCAGCAGCCCCACACGCTGGCACGCACACTGACACACAGCCCCACACGAGCACGCCCGCACGCGCTGACACGGCATGGCAGCACACGCCCTAATAGCGCGGCGGCACACGGCACGGCACGCACGGCACGGCTACACGGTGACACGGCCACACGCCCGTACGGGCCCCGCCCGCACCGTGGCCGCGGCGTCCAGGATGCGCTGGTTGGCCTGGTGCATGACCAGCCAGTCCACCGACTCCTGGGGGGGCGGGTGTAAGGGGTGTGTGTGGGAGGGAGGGTGAGGGCGAGGTGTGGGAGGGAGGGTGAGGGGGCGTGGGTGAGGGGTGTGGGAGGAAGGTGGGTGCGGGGTGTGGGGGAGGGTGGGGTGGGTAGGTGGGCGGGTGAGCGGATGTGTGTGTGCGGATGTGCAGACGCGCTGCAGGTGTGTTTCGCTTGAGGTATGTGCCAGGACCCCGGCGGCATGCGCGGGGGCATACTGGGGGCTTCAAGGGGGCAGGTACCGCACCGCCGGTGCCGGTGGCGTACCTTTGGCAGGTTGGCCTTGGCAAGGGCGCCGTCGATCACCTGCGTGCACAGGCACGTGCACATGTGCACATGTGCACATGGACACACGGACGTGATGGTGGGGATGATGATGAGCGATGACGAGCGGCCGCGCGCGTGTGCGACCGATATGTGAGCCCACCAGTGTACGGTTGGTGTAAGACGGAAGCCGCGAGGGCGAGGGGGACGGGGGAGGGGGAGGGGGAAACGCGGGCCGTGCGCTATGCCGACTATGCTTGCGCGGTCACGTGCGGTGTGGCAGCAGGTTGCAGTGTGTGAGCTGCTGCCCGCACAGCAGCAGCGGCAGCGGCAGCAGCGGCAGCAGCGGCAGCAGCAACGGCAGCACAAACAGAGCAAGGGGCCGAGTGCTAAATCCAACGCGCGGCAGGGCCGGCAGGCATGGGGGCACACGCCCCACCACACCCCGCCCCACCGCCGCTGCTGCCCCACGACAGCCCCACTGCCCCCCACCCCCCGCCCCGCCCCACCGCCTCCCCCCAGAAGCCGCGCCCTACCCCCCACCCCCACTGGAATGAACTACCCCCCACCCCACCCCACCCGCGTTGCTCCTTTCTCCCCCCCCTGGACATCGGCACTTCACAACCATTTGATAAACACCATCCTATGGATGGCTACCCCCCATGGATGGCTACCCCCCATGGATGGCTACCCCCCAACCGCCCCCGCCCAGCCCCCCCCCCTTCTGCGCTTGCTCACTCCCACTCCCTCCCCCACTCCCCCCCCTCCCACTCACCGCGGGCACGGTGCGCACCGCGAACTTGAACACGTCCTGCCCCGCCATGTGGATGTTGGCGTAGGAGGCGTGCGCCGAGGGGCCCGCAGCGCCGCCCTCGCTGTGCGGCTTGAGGCCGCCGCCTGCGTTGGGACAGTGGTGGTGGCAGTACGTGGGAACAGGTTACCGGCATGGTTTGGTTGGGCCACACTCCTTCCATACTCCTTCCACACAATCCAAACCCGCCAAGTAGTTTCCGGCGGTGCTTTCGCGCCCCCCGGGATTTGCATGAAGCAAAGCCCCTCTGCCCCCATCCAATGGTCGCTCTGGTTAGTGGAATGAACTACCCCCCCCCCTTCCCTATTATCCAATCCTCCCCCGCCCTCGCCCCCCTGCCCCCCCCCCACACACACACCTGAGAACATGCAGTGCAGGTGTTTGTGCCCGGCGCCGTCACTGCCCATGTCCATGCCCAGGATGGCGCCCGGGGCGGCGGGGTCGGGGTTGGCACGCATCACCACCGCACCGCAGCCGTCGCCGAACAGGATGCACGTCCCTGCGGGCCAAGGGTCGGGCGTGCGTTACACGCATTAGAGCTAGAAGGAGAAGGCGGCGGGTGGGTGGGTGGGTGGGTGGGTCAGGGTGGGTGGGTTAGTTAGTTAGTTAGGGTGGGTGGGGGTGCCATGCATGTTTTAATGGGTGGGTGGGTGGCGGTGGCGGTGGCGCGTGTGTTGTGGTGGCGGTGGCGTAGTGGCGTAGTGGTCGGCGCTGTGTTGACCCGTCTGCTGGTTGACCCACGCATGCCCCGTCCCGTGCCAGTGCCGCAAACCCCCTGCACCAACCACCCCCACTCCTTCAACCCCAACCAAAACCTACATATGCCCCCCAATCCCACACCCCCACAGCCCCGCT